>CAEKDK010000005.1:5795000-6215000 GCA_903112645.1 Prunus armeniaca | reverse complement strand
TCTTCAAATCGGCGCTTTGACACAGCATGGGTCAACATATCTGCAAGCTGCTCTAATAAAGGCACAAAAGGTATAGAAATTAACTTCTGTTCCAGCTTCTCCTTAATGAAATGCCGATCAACTTCTACATGCTTAGTTCGATCATGTTGCACCGGATTGTTAGCAATTTCAAATGCAGACTAATTATCACAGTGGAGCTTTGTAGCAGCATTCGGTCTAAACCCAATTTTAGCAAGTAACCACCTCAACCACAGTATTTCACAAACCCCTTGGGCAATCCCTCTATACTCAGACTCTGCGGAGGACCGAGAGACAACGTTTTGCTTCTTGTTGTACCACGTAACTAGGTTACCACCAACAAAGGTGAAGTAACCTGATGTAGAACGTCTATCTGTAATATTCCCGGCATAATCTGCGTCAGTGTAACCTTCCATATCCAAGTGACCATTTTTCTTAAATAATAAACCTCTCCCAGGAGCAGACTTTAAATAACTCAGAATACGCATCACAGCAGCTATATGATCCTCACTAGGTGAATGCATAAATTGGCTAGCAACGCTTACAGCATAGGCAATATCAGGGCGTGTCAATGATAAATAAATCAATCTCCCAACTAACCTTTGATATCTTTCTCTGTTAGTTGGGACTTGATCCACATAAACACCAAGTTTATGATTCCCAACAATAGGTGTATCAGCTGGTTTACAGTTAAGCATTCCAGTATCTGCTAGCAAGTCCATGACATACTTCCTTTGTGAAAGAAATAAGCCATGTTTAGATCGAGTGACTTCCACTCCTAGAAAATATTTCAGACTACCCAAATCTTTCATCTCAAATTCAGATGCTAAATGTTTCTGCAGTTCCTCGATTTCTACAGTATCATCACCAGTCACAATCATATCATCAACATAAATAATCAACAAAGTCACCTTACCAGCCCTATGTTTAATGAATAGAGTATGATCAGTATTAGCCTGTCGGTAACCAAACATCTTCATAGCTGTTGTAAATCTACCAAACCATGCCCGAGGAGACTGCTTTAACCCGTACAACGCCTTTTTCAATTTGCACATGTTCCCCGTTTCACCGATAACCCTATACCCTGGTGGAAGACTCATGTACACTTCTTCTTCTAGTTCACCATGTAAGAATGCATTTTTTACATCAAATTGCCTCAGGGTCCAATCCAAGTTTACTGCTAAGGACAACAAAACTCTGACAGTATTCATCTTAGCCACATGTGCAAAAGTATCATGATAATCAACTCTATATGTCTGAGTGAACCCTTTAGCTACTAATCTTGCCTTGTACCTCTCCACAGTACCATCTACATTATATTTAACTATAAACACCCATCTGCATCCTATAGGCTTCATTCGCTTTGGTAGATCAACAATGTCCCATGTATTATTTTTTTGCAACGCCTCCATTTCAATATTCATGGCTTCAGCCCACTTTGGATCATTAAATGCTTCCTCAACACGGGTTGGAATTTTAATATTATCCATTTTGGTCACAAATGCTTTACACTCAGGAGATAACCTGTGATCAGACACATAATGGGCAATAGCATATCTCGCTTTGCCTTTTGGTGAGTAGCGATAAGGTGGAACCCTACGGTTCTGTCTAGGCGGTAAAACATAAGAATTATCAGAAGTATGAATAAAAGCACTTACCTCAGGAATATCCAGGGGAGCTTGATCGTGTACTTTTAGAGGAGCTTCATGAGGGGCAATCGATTCAGTGACAGTAGTGACATCAGTTAAAATAGCAGGTTCAGCTAGTGTAGCAGGTTCAGCAGGTTCGGTCGGTTCTTCCCTTTGTATCAAACTATCTAATACTACTCCCCCTTGTAAATATAGTCAGCTATGTCCTTCACTACTAGTCTCCCCCTGAAGGACATGCTTGGGTGTATCAGAGAAGAACATTTCATCCTCAACAAAGGTAACATCCATAGAGACATATAGACGTCGGGTTGCAGGATGATAGCATCGGTAACCTTTCTGATGAGGACCCAGAAAGACACAACGGAGAGCACATGAGTCTAGCTTACTCCTCTGATTCTTATGGAGGTGAACATAGACGACACAACCAAACACCTTTGGAGACAGAGTCAACATAGAAGAGGCAGAGTAGCAGTAAGGTGGTCGTGCCTAGTGGTGATGTCATCCACAGAAGTGGGGGCAACAGCCACATGAGCTTTGTTGTCCAGTTGTTCCTTTTTTAAACGCCTCCGCTCTTGCGCCCAATCTGGTACCCCATGTAATGCCCAGTAGGTGTCGATAGTATGTCTCTTTTCACCACAGGGATCACACTTCAGTTTGTCTTTTTCTGCAGAAGTCAGGCGACGAGGCGGAACAGCAGAAGACCCAGACCCTGTACGCTGAGAAACCAAAGCAGTGTCTTTGGAAGCAAACACAACAGCAGGTTCCCCAATCTTGGTGCCGGATCCAAGCATAGTAATATAGCGTTGAGCCTCGCGACGAACCATAAAAAATACATTTTCGATACTTGGAACTTTATCACTTCGTAGAATATCACTTCGGACCTTGTCATAAGTATCGTCAAGACTAGCCAAAAAATCATACACACAATCTGCCATAACAGCAGCCTGAAAAGTCTTCATATCATCAACACACTTCATCTGAAAAGGACGTCTCTTGTCCAATTCAAGCCAGATTGCCTTAAGTTAGGAAAAATAGGTAGAGACAAGACGACCCTCTTGCTTAAGACAGGTAGCATGGCATCGCAGTTCATAGAGCTGGGATATGTCAGAGACATCATAAAACATCTGATTAACAGCATCCCAAATTTCCTTAGCAGTAGTTAGAGTATGAAACATATTCAACAAACTGGGTTCCATAGTTCGCAGCATCCAACTTTTCACAACAGCATCAGCAATTTTCCACTTCCCAAATTTCGGTTCTTTGGAATCAGGGGCATCAATGTCGCCAGTCAGGTAACCCAATTTGCCTTGTGTAGTAGCATGGAGTTCGATCATCGAAATCCATATCTCATAGTTGGATCCATTCAATTTGAATCCCATAGGTAGGTTGGTGGACGATTCGGTATGAACCGTCACAATAGGAGTAGAAGAAGAAGAGTCAGTGACATCTGACATGGTGATAGATAGCGGCGGCATCAAAAGAAATTAGGTGACTTCGACGACAGTAAGAGATATAAGACAGCATAGGCTTAGGTGTACAGGCTAGGTGCAGCAGAAATAGGTATTTTTAGGCTTAGGGTTTTGAAACCCACTCTGATACCAGCTCAAAATAATTAGGGTTTAAAACTGATATATTTATTCTTCTCTCAAGGAGGAATATATATACTACATATAGAGTGGTTACAAATAGGAAATATGTACAAAATCTCCTAATTCTATTCAAATTAGATAATTACAATAAAACAGAAATTCTATTCCTAATAGGAACGTTGACTCACGCCAACACCATTTGGTTAGGCTCTGAAGGTTCCTCTGTCCAATTATCTTCTTCAGTCCCGATGAAGCATAGCAATAGAATTCTGTAGATGGATCAATTGTTAGATATTTTATGTCTTAAAACACTTTAATGTGGTCTTCTAATCATCATAGGAGATCTAGGTCTTTGTATTCATTAAGAACTTGATTAGAATTGGTGTTTTGGTTTTAAGGGAAGTTGTGTTTTACAGAAATCCTTGTTCCAATAGATTCCTTGGAAATTGAATGAAGCATGAAACAAAAGAAAATAATATGCCGCATACCATGTTGAAAATTGAATGAAGCATGGTTTTACTTTTTCACTTTTCTATTTATGTAGATCTGTTAAGCATGTTTTCAAATATATGATTTTTTTTAGGGAGTTTCACTAAAACACCCAAAATGGGGGTTGAAATTATAAAAAAACCCAAGCACTATTTAAACATATAAACACACCCAAAATCCATCATTACACACACTCAAAACTCATTTATAAACACACCCAAAAAGTTGACTTTGGGGTTGATTTTGGGTGTGTTTCTATGTTTAAATAGTGCTTGGGTTTTTTTTATAAATACATGTCTAGGATTGGGTTTATTTATAAATTTGTATTTTTTTTATCCATGCTTGAAGGCTAAAGATCAAGGTTTCAAGAAATTATGTATTAACTAGAGCGAGCCACAACATCATAGTTAATTAAGGAATCTTGTATTCAAAGGAAACTGATCAAGATTGCACAGAAGATCGATGTAAATGAGGAAAAACTTTCTGTCCAGATATATTGGTAGTCTTGTTTACGGAAATCTACTGTGGTTTGATGCAAAACATGAGGTATATGAATTCATGGAGATTTCTTTCTGTCCACAGATGTGAGAAATCAATCCATAAAAAAGAAATTCATGTGTCATGTTGTTTGTGCCTAATAAATCATGGTCATAAACTGATTGAAGGGACTTCCTCTCGGTCCTGGCACCGGTCCTGGCACCTACCGGTTCGTTAGGCATTTCGCCTTCCTGAAAACAAAAGAAAAGCTGCAAAGGCAGAATCCTCTCGGCCTCGCGACCGCAGTATTGTAGGCCGAAGCCAAAGGCCATAAAAGACACGGCAGAAGATACTGTGGTTAAATCGCCACGTGGCCTCAGGGTTCCACGCCCCATTTAATGAAGTAATGCTTCTGACTATCGCAGCAAACCCACTAGTCGCAAGAAGCATTTAATGCACAAGGGAAGAAGGGAAGTGACTGAAGTTAGGATTTGGTGATGGAAATCAGAGTGGTTAGGCGCAGACATTCTCGCAAGTAATCTTACGACTTGAGGTCAGATCACCAACCACCAGACCAGGGCATTAAATGTGTTCCCACAGCCAAGGGGGTAGAACCCACGATCAGGGCGATGGCCGAGATTTACCGGGATTTATGGGGGTCACACCACCATGCTTCACGATCCCAAATGCCGATTTGACTACCCATTTGCCCCGATCAGGCTCCACCACGCAGGTCTTTTCAGGCTCGATTGTCCCTCCAAGACTCCTCTTATAAATACTAAGCTCAGGACTACATTCAAGGGGTTCAAACACCAAACCAAAAGCCTCCCACGGAGCAAATTATATTTTCCTGTAATGCACTTTCAATACCTTTATTTGCTTTCCTAGGAGTAGTGGTAGATTGTAAGGAAAATCCATTCATCAGTATATCATACGACCCTTGATTTTCAAGGCGCCGGAGCACCATCTCTGTTATCATCTCACTCACCCCATACATCATACGACCGTCGCTCTCTGAGCAACGCGCCGGAGCACCGCCTAAAACCCACCACCAACACCACCACTAAAACGGCCTTGTAGCTCAGGCCATGAACCTGATGGCCGAGATCAGTTCCTCTCTCGGGCACAATTGTTTGATTTGGAGTCGAACGCAAAACAGGCGCATCATTTAACCATCTTCTACCCAAACCTCATCACCATCTCAACGCACAGTAGACCGTGCTGACACACCCACGCACAACCGCACCGCATCCAAAAGAAGGACGCGACGTGTAGACGCACATCCCCTCAGCCCGGAGCACCAGGCCGTGAGATTTGCGTAGCCAACACATGTGTTTTGGTGATTAGTAAAACATGTTCAATTCTCAACCCATATGTGTGAATTGATAATGTACAAAAAATGGGGATGGACATCATATTTTATATTTTACATATTTACAGTTAACAATAATTCAATCGAAACACTCACTGACTCCAACTAAACCAAAGGGAGAGAGGATTTGGAAATTGCTCTAGGATTGCTAGTCTTTGAGATGGTACTGAAAGAAGATCCACGCCACAACAACCAGCTGCTAATGCGTCAATTGAGGTCAAGGCCGAATATGCCAAATAGAACATGGCAAACAGAATGGTCATTCTCATTATGACAAGATCAATCTCACCCTTTGTGAAAGGTGTCATTCCTTCATTTGACAATGCCAACGCTTTCCTTAAGGGAATTTGAGAAAAGTTTCAAGAATCTAAGAAAGCTGAGATAGGAAACTTGATGGGTCAATTGAAAGATTTGAAATATGATGGGGAAGGTTGTGTCAGGGTTCACATAGCAAAAATGCTCGACATTGGAAACAGGTTAAGATCCCTGGATGTGAATGTAGATGAAGCTATGATGGTGTATTTTGCAATCAACTCTCTGCCCGAGTATTTTCAAACTTCTCAATAGCACTTATATTGCTCAAAAGGAGATGTGGACTATGAATGATCTGATAGGTATTTGTGTGCAATAGCAACAAGACAACAAGAAAGAGAGGGAACAAAATCGTGTCAATGCAATACATGATATAAAAGGAAAACCAAAATCATATGGAAAAACCTATACAGCAACAGGGAAAGCAAGAAAACATGAGGAAGGAAAGGAAGGAAAACCTGTTGGATTGAAGTTGTTAGAGAGATTTCCTCTTCTCAATCAAAACTGATTTTCAGTTACACAATCAGTTTCTCAATCTGTTTGGGCCAAAATTATGCACGCCAGCCCATTTTCATCGAGAGGCCCATGAACCAAAAACATTTGGGCAATCTACAAAAATCAGAAGAAGAAAACCAAGACACTGGAAAAGCCCGGACCTTTTTTGAGCAAATTACGAATGTAGACATGATCTGGAAGGAATAAAATACCATTATTGGCAATTGAAAACCGATACACACAGTTTTGGATAAAAGCCCAGCTTCTGAGAAAATCTCACCACTTGGTCTCTATCCCAAAAAAGGCAAAAACAGCCAATCTTTTTTCACAAAAAAGCCCCCACGTGACTACTTGACTTTGAAAAAGTCAAAATTTTCAACTAGTCACAAGAGAATTGACAGGGAATTAATGAAGGCAAGTCTTAAACAGGCAAATGTCTCCAGTCTTTTCCGTCAAAAGAGGATCAAAATCCATTTCTATATAATTCTACATCAAGACAAGCATTATTTCCAAGGGATAAGCAGGCTACATTTTCTAAAGAGATAAGTAGGGTGCAGGGAGTTGTTCATCTGGAAAATCGAACTAACCATCACGGCAAGTTGAACCCTTGCAAAGAGCAGTTAGAAGTTGAAAAGGGATTAGGCTTTCTTTCAAGAAAACAGAGAAATAACTGACTGTTGATAGCGTTTTGACAGAATAGATAAAAATCCTCTTTTCCTTGACATATAAAATAAAAGATCTTGTCTTTAGGAAATCTGTCGCCCATTATTAAAAGATTAGAAATCTCACTCCAGTATTTCCTATAAATCTGAGAAAAGGTGAACAGATCAAACGACAGCCAAAAAATCAATCAAAAACAAAAACTCAAAATGATCACTTGATCTCAAAAACCTTCAAAGCACCGAAGCAACCAAAAGCTCATTGAGTCATAGAAAAACAAGTCAGCCATAATCCAGAATCTCTAACTTCAATTCAGTTTCAAAGAAATAGTCATTCAAAGTGAGATTTCTCTCGTTACAAATTTGGTTCAGCATAAGCCAAATTAAGCAAAGTTCGATTTTTACAAATATGAAAACCTCAACAAATTTATGAAGAGCCTTGATCAAGCAGAACAGGTACTACAACGCAGTTCCAGCTCAGTAATCACCAAATTCAGCCACTTCTGGCCCTTCCAAACTGAAGAGGTTCCAATTATGCCCATTCAAAGAGCCTTCCAAGGCTTGAAATAGATTAAAGCTCTGCCAAACTCGAACGTTGGTATCGATTTACAGCTGAAACTTGACAGTTGAAGGTGTTGATAGTCCAATCCAACATAGACACATCCAATCCAGCTCAGATCAAAAGTAGCTATCTAGACAAAAATTGAAGTCCAACGCTCTTTTTGTCTTTTTTAGATTGATCTTTCCCTTTCTAAGTCTTGTAAAAGGCAGTTCTACCTGAAACAATTTACTTTCTTGTCATTTATTCTGGCTAGAACTACCAGTTTTGTACTGTGAAAAATTGTGAAGTCCCCACCAGTCTGAGGCAAAGAAAAGAACTTACTTGGGAAGATATTCCTCACCCAAATTCACAATCGTTTGTTTAGAAATCAGTAACTTGGGCCGCAAGTTATCTATTTTTAAGAAGTCTGCTAGGGTCTTTATTGCTAGCAGTAGCACGCTCGCACACAAAAGAAAGTTGACTTTTTGACCAGTCAATGGTTTTCAAGACAATGGGGAACTTTACACTACCATCACAAGAACAAATCTAAAATGGGTGAACACAATCAAAAAGTCTAACTGAAGATCAGTTTGATTGAGAATCAAAACTGATTGTGTAACTGAAGATCAGTTTTGATTCTTTGTAATTATAGTCTTTAATGTTGTTTATAACTTTTTGTAACAGTCAAACAAATCTCCTATATAGCTGTACATTGTAAACATATTTGAATCAAGGGAAATCATTTTCTAACATAAGTCTTTCTTTTGCAAGAAATTTGGGCACATGAAGAGATTATGCAGAAGATATAAGAAATGGCTGGAAAAGAATAAGGGTAAAGGAACTGATAAACCAGATGCCACCAAGCAAGGAGAAAAATGATCATAGATCAAATATGCATTAAGTAGCTATTATTTCAGTTGGTTTTGTTTTCCTTTTGAGCTAGTTTATGTAGTTTGCATTCTTTCCATAGCAAGGAAGTCAGAATCATTCAATAGGATTGTAAAATCAAACTTCAACTTGGAGTTTGATAAGTCTGTTTCGATATTCAGCAATAGAGTTTGGTAGACAAAGTTTTGATTTTGGCATATCAATTCAACTGCAGGTTTCTAAATAGCATTATCACAAACAGTGAAAGTGGTCATTAGTAAAGAAAACTTTTGACAATTTGGCACTCATAAAAGCAAGAATACAAAGACTTTTATAAAGCCTCCAGAATGATTGAAAGGGAAAAGTTTTCATTGACTAAACAATTTCATATTGGTAGTGTTGGAAATTATATATTATAATATTTAATTTTAATGTGTGAATGAAAACAGTTATTATGTTAAAATATGAAAAATCGCATAGCATACAAACTTGATGCAATTCAATCAGAGAAGTTGCATCTTCCCTTTTGCATGGGTGGCGTCAATTAGTGAACAGCCACCATTGCTAATCCAAAAAGTCACTTGGGTTCTATACAAACCTAAGCTATATGACATTTCAGAGGAGTTTTGATATGGAATTTTTCTCCACTCATGCTATGTTAGAGTATCAATCTTCAAGTTTCTTTCCTAAATGTCTTGAGAGTACAAATATATAATTGGTTTGTCAGAGACTTAAATTGAAGTGCTTCAATCTAGGATTATTGATTGTTGAATCCTGAGAGATAAACGCCTATAGAATTGCGAGCACAAGGGCAGGGGCGAAATATGTCTTTAGGGCATTAATTGCAATTCTTGCAAGCCTCAATCGCTAAAGTTGTCAGTATTTCTACACATTTGTGTTTGTTTTGTTGCATATTTGATGGTTACAATTTTGTGGAGAATTATTATAATCATATTTTATATTGTTTTGCCAACAGGTAGTTCATATTGGGAAAAGTTACGGGCACACAAAAGAGAAGTATTTAAGGGACTAAAAGGAAAAGTTTTGAGTTTACTGCAGAAAAAACAGTAAAGGAATACTTAACACAGACATAAATGAGAAGTTTTGTTTTACCAAATGATCAAAGTTTACATGATGTTAGAAGGTTTACTTCAGGATTGTGCAATGAAGAGACAGATAGAGGATTGATTTTAACTAGAGGTTTGTATTGCATAAAGGTACTCAATAATCTTTAGAATTGGTAGTTTGTTTTGTATGTGAGATACTAGTTGATATTGATCCAATGAAGAACATGCACTAGACATATTGAAAATACAAAAACAAGTTTTAAGGCCTAGATAACAAGGAAGCTCACTGGGTACAGGCAGCTTATTGGACAGCAAGAAGGAAATCACTAAGGAAATTGTACACAGGTGAATGGGTATAAATCCTTTTTACAGAAGAATATTGCTAAGACTCTCTGAAGTTGATGTCTGATTATATGTTTGGTTTGGTGGTGGCACAACAAATCCTATTTCGATATTACAGTCTGAGTTCATGTCATGATGCAAGATTACTTTGCATGCTACAAGACACAATGTTTTTATAACAGTATATTAGACTCAGTATCTATTCGGTTGTAGAATGATAGCAGTTAGTTTCTTGGATACAATTTAGTGATCAATGAAAGCATTGCACAAGGTTATATATACAATTAGGACAAATTAGACAAGCACAAAGGCATTCAAAACCTCATCTAGAATAAGAGCTTATTAAAGGATCCAACGCCAATATTAATTTGCCCAAGGTGATCCAATGCCAAAAATCCAATCTAAGATCAGCAAAACTTCCAAACGTTAGTAGGATTGATATAGCTTATCAATCCCTGCACGTGCTGAACAAAGTACTTAGAATTTAATCCAATTTATGTTACAAAAACAGAGAAGAGAATAGCCGGAGTCTTTTGGCATGCATACAATTATTCAAAAGAACAAATATCTAAAGACTTTCTAAGAGTGTCAAATCGATGATTATCTAAAGGTTTTACAACAAGACATTTAAGATCCGAAATTTCTGACACTCTTAAAGGTTAGTCTTTTAATATACGCAGCCCATATAGTTTACATCAATATCCCAAAATAAGTACTGTTTGACTCAGCATCCGTGGCTGGTTGTTTTTCAGCCACAAATATACCGGGCCATGTGTTTGGTGCCACAGATTAACAGTAAGTGTGTGGCTATTACATCAGCAATGGCCACCATTCAGATGAGGTGGCTAGGAAAACAGTGGCTACAACTCAATTTTCTATTTAAACGGGATGAGCTCATGCCTTGTGGGGCCGGTCCGACCATTTGACACCTCTAAATGGATGGATGAATTACATTCGAACTTGGAGAACCAAGGCTAATTTTGGTTAATTATTGATCTGTGGCTGCCAACCAAAGAGTGAGTGATAATTTCTACAGTTTTAAAATAAAATACAATAAAATGGATGAAAATATAAAAAATTCGGGATCTATATGACCACAAAAGTAGGGTACGTTCCCTATTTTCTAGTTAGTGTTTGTTTGATGATATGTGGGGCTCAGAGTCAGTTATTTAATCATCTTGACATCGAATTTGTTGTTAATGGTGCTGGGTTTGACTCATAAATAAAATGATAATGAATGATAGTATTGATGATCTCCCAGAGGTTTTATTGGTTGAAATCATTTGTCGACTTTCTTGTATCAAGTTTGTTTTTCAATGCAAGTGCGTGTCCAAGCGTTGGTGTGAACTCATCTCTAGTTCTCATTTTGTTGGGCAATATGTACGTCGCCAACGTGATTTGAAAACGCCCATTTTAGGTACTGTAGTTGTAGACAATGGAACATTCTTTCGGGTGGAAAACGAGGATGGTCTGATGATCGAGGATGGTCTGATGAGTTTGCAGCTACCTGTTATTTCAGAAGCCGCAGCAGAACAAAAATTATTTGTGGTAGGGGCGTGCAACGACTTAGTTTTGTGCTGCCCAAGCGAACTTGATCAACGTGATTATTACATTTGCAATCCATACACCAAGAAATGGGTTGCTCTTCCTCCCCCTCCTCGAATCCATAATTGGGTAAGCGTAGGGTTCATTTGTGATCCCTACTACAACTACAACTCATCTTCCTCCTTCGATGATGATGTTTCCATCAATGCTGAATATAGGTGGAGGGTTGTGCGACTACGTCAGGAGTTCTATGTGGACATCTTCTTTTCTGAGACCGGTGAATGGAGAGAGTCCGCTAATGTGGTATGTGGCCTACGAGATTATTTTGATATCATAACTGCTGGCGTTGCTTGCAATGGGAAGTTGTATTTTTCAGGTTCCGATGATGAATCCTCCTATATTCTGGAGTTGGATCCCTTCCAAGGTATCAGTAATATCAGTACTAGTAATGGTGATGGTGATGGCGATCATATTATTGTTGACAAATGTCGGTTCAGTCTGGAACCTCTTGATATGTCGTCTGAAGTGCGAGGAAGTTGCCTTCGGATGTATCGGGTTCTTGGTGCATGTCGAGGGCATTTGCGGGTGACCGAGTTTGTGCTTGGTAATCATTTGAGTGTCTGGGAGTTGGATGCAGGCGATGATAATTTGAAATGGCGTTTGGTGGTCGACAAAGCTCCCTTCTTCGAGTTGGATTCCTCCTATTATGATGATGTTTCTTTGAGGCCTCTAGATCAGTGTGGAAAATTTGCGATAGGTTTCCACCCGACTATTGAGGATACCATCTACGTAGATGCTATGAAAATTATCAGGTGGAACTTTGGTGCAAGAATGTTTGAGTTTGTTCCAGAGATTCGAAGACGGGCCATGCGTTGGAATCTCAATTTCATCCACCCATTTGTGCTCCCATGGTGGCCCACACCCGTTCCTATCCTCTAAACTATTCTACTATAGCGAAAAGTGTGTAGAGCTCTAGCTCTGACTCTAGCTTTGATGCATGACCACCTTCTTCCATTCTCTGGTTACTGGCTCCTATGGCTTTGGCTTGTGTTTTCCCTTGATTGACGTGTTCGTATTGGTGCTTCGAGGGTTTCGATTTTGGTGTAGTGGGTGATTATTGTTTTTTTTTTTTGATCTTTGTATTTGCGTTTTTTTTTGGGTTGCCGTTTTGTGTGTTTTGGTCTTTTTTTTAAGGTTGTTTTTTTGTGTTTTTTTTTGTTGTACCTTGCATATTCATCCGACAATTTCCTTAAATTTGAATCCAATTTTGGACATCAATAATATGGTTGACAAAATTTCGTTGGTGTTTATGATATTTGGTAGTCAAAGTCTCCATAGTCTTTATTGTTTATATGGATGAGTGAATTTCGGAGAGAGCATGTCTTCCTGCGAAAATAAGATGAATGTCATTTTTTTTTTTACATAACCGTAACGACAGTAGTTTAAAAAAATTATCTATAAAACTAATGTAAAGTGTTATATTTTAGGTTGTAAGATAATCTAATGGGTAAGATTAGAGGAAAATAATTTTAAATGCTTGCGCTACACTATATAGTACTTATACTAGTAATGGTGCCCGCGCGATGCTGTGGGTTTTGAAATCGTGTGTAATGTGTATAAAGTCGTGAAAATATGCAAGGAAAATGATACTATTTATATAAACATGGAGATCTAAATAGTGGTAGCTTAAGTTACAAAAAATAAACTAATAACATGTTTTATGTGCGGCTTGTTATGTGAAAATATCATATTTTAATAGATGTAGTTATAAAAACATCAAAATATGAGCAAGTTCAAAATATTTTGGACAGGTGTTTATATATATGGTACTGGGTGGTGGAAGGGGATCTAGGTCTTGCTAGCTCTGCCGTACAGGGGGCTTACGTTCTTTCTCCTCCTCTCTGGAGATTTTGACTCTGTTCACATAAATTTGGAAAATAGCAGGTGTCAGTGTATATAAATGGAAAATTTTGAGTGAGGGCAATAACTATTATGACATAATTAAGTTGAAAAATAGAACATGACAAACAACAGTCTAGATACATCAAGCATTCTATTAATCTGATCGACAGAAGTATAAACTCAATCTATTGAACCAATTGAAAACAAATTTAGAACAATTGTGACAATTTATTAAATAGGTAGAAGAGAATTAAGCCAAAACACTTGAGCCTGAACATAATCAAATCAAGGGGTGTTGATTTTGTTGCTATAAATTTGGTAAATGGTATGCGGTAGTGTAGAGAAAGAAGAAAATTTCGGTGAAGACAAAGGCTATTGTTATAGAATTAAGGCCAACACAAACTGCACAAACCAAAATTTAAATAACCTATGAACATCTAATGACCTATAAATAGAAATAAGATAACCTAATAACTTAATGAGCAAGTTTGTTACAGAATCAAGATAATCTAATGGAGAAATAAGCTATAGAAGTAATAATCTATAAACAGCTATAAGTTATAAAAGTATAATAAAGGCAGAAATAACAGGCTACATGTTATAGTTTTTGTTCATTACATTTAAAACATCTAATAATTGTGAATCTTACAATGCACATAGTTATCAACCTCACTCAAGCAATTGCCAATTCAAATCCACCATGAACCAATCCATAAGCTCAAACATAGAACTCAATCATATGGTAAACCATCACACAAAAGGCTTAATTTCAGTCCAAAAGAGCAATTCAAGGATATGGTTCTTACCTAAAATGCTTTGGTGAAGTTGCAAAATCACCTTTGTCCTCATGATCAAACCTTTCAACAGCTAAAAAAAGAATGAAAGGAAATTTTCATTGTAATTCCAAGCACATGCAGGGAAGAACAAAGGCACCAAATAGTTCAAAATATCAGCTCTAAATCTTATTTTGTTTAGATGCAAACAGATATTAAGCTCCTAAGGTTCATTATCCACATGCT
Source organism: Prunus armeniaca (assembly GCA_903112645.1). NCBI lineage: Eukaryota > Viridiplantae > Streptophyta > Magnoliopsida > Rosales > Rosaceae > Prunus > Prunus armeniaca. The sequence continues at coordinate 6,200,657 of CAEKDK010000005.1, read as the reverse complement.
CAAATAGAGAGAGACAGAGAGATTTTACCTGCTTAATAAGAATAGGTAAAGAAAGTAGGAGAAATAAATTGTATATCCTGAAATTCTTTTAACTTTTGAGGCTTGTAAAGCTTTTACATCAGAAGTCTTCACTGTGTCGCCCCACAAAGTGACTCTAATTTTCCCACTCCAGGGATTGAAATCGCCTTGTATTTGATTGAGTATCAATCCTGAAAATATGCAAAGAGCACCATTAATAAGTTTGTTAAGCCAAATGGAGAATAAATATATATTGTGTGCAAGCACAAATTAAACCTAGTAACTTTGAAAAGGAAGAAAAAGAACAAATTTGATTATCCAAATATGCTATTTGTCATTATATATATGGATAGGAGCAGCCAGAAGACGAAAGATATTTGAAAAACAACAATATAATATTTGACATATAATCATATTCTCTGTTTCATCAGTCATTCAAATCTTCCCTTTCAGAAAGCCAATTTCAAACAGAGTAATAAAGTCCAAAAAGTCAGTTCCCTTGAGAATACCTTTACCAGTCAAAATTTCAAAATCTAACAACAATAGGAACCCAATCACAGCTGCCTTCCCATTTATCAAAACAGATTAACACACACATATATACAAAGGTACAAACTTGGACTGAAATAACACACAAAGATTCACTCACACAACTGAACCCAATTCCCTCCACTTCCATTTATAACCCTCAAATTCACTAAAAGCAGAAAATTTAACAACCAAAGGAAATGCCCTGCTTTTCCCTATTCCACATATGGTAATACAACAAATTCTACAGCTTGCTATACAATTGCAATACTCTATCAAGAGAATGTGGTTCCACCCTTTTATAATCAAGGGCTGTATATGCTAGTCTGTCTGAGCTATATGTGAAAATGACATAACGGGATTCTTAGTAATTGACAGTAACCAAGAACCTTATGCATCTTCAAGGTCAAAGAGAGACTCCAAAAAGGGAACGCAAGATAAGTACAAACAGAAAATATAAAAAATATAAAAACAATCAGCCACACAGAAAATCTATAACCACACGCAAACAGCAAATCTATAACATTTATTAGAATTATAATTCTGATCTGGAGTCATAAAAAATAAAAAATAAAAAAAAGAAGGAACCTATAACCACACGCATACAGAAAATCAGCCACACAAACATCAATTACCAGATTGATGAGCAGACTGGGGGTTCTCATATTGATTACTCCAGTTCTTTTTCCTTAGATCTTCCTCCCTGTAACAACAAACCAAACTCAATTTATGATTTACTTCTCAATTTTCGACATGAAAAATGAATAAACCAACTTAGAAAACCAAAAGAACGTTAAAACCAACCTTTTTTTACGAAACCTAGAAATCCCTTTGAGCTAAACCCGTGCGATGAGCAGAAGGATGAAGCGCAGCTGGAAAGATGGTTGAACCAACGAAGAGCAGATGAGATGAGATGAATTCGCGGGGGCAGAGAAGCGAACAGGGCAAAAGGGGTATGTCGTCGTCGGACGGCTGTCGTTGAATCTCGAAGGAGGCGCGATCGGGAGATCCAACAGGTGAGGCATCAGAACCGTCCGTCGAAACACTACCTACAAAACATCAAAAGAAGACGCGATTAAAAAGGAAGATCAGAAAAAGAAAGACACATCTGAAAAATTGAAGAAGGAAACCCAACAAAAGAGGAAGAATGCGATATGAGACAAACAGGAGAACAAATGAAAAGAAGGTTATCTAATGAAGAAGATGACCAAATGAACGAACCAATTCGCACCATAGCAGCCACAAACGAAATCAACGGCCGCAAGAAAGCCAGATCAAGCTTCAACAGTGAAGCTCTCATGGGAGAAAGAGCCAGCCAAAATTGGGAACTTCGGTTCCCACGAAGAGATGAGAACATGGCTGGAAGGCATAACGGCCAATTCACTGCTCAAAAGTCAGCTCAAGGAAGCAGACCATCTCTTAAGCGGGGCAAAACCGTCAGTTCACTATTCCTAAGCTACAGTCTATGAACAGTTTAGGAACAGTAACTTCGGATCAGTTTTAGTATATATATAATTTGGTATGCCTCATGCCCCAAAATCTGGACACGTGACAGCAACACGTACCTTGAAAATCCCAAAAACACCTAAGTCACACGTGTTATATTTCCAAAATTCTCAAAATACGTTAAGCCCTTTTATCTAATTAAAACGGATTGGATCATAGTTTTCAATGACACCAGAAAAGTAAATAAAACATTATATAACATTTTATTTGAAAGATAAACCAACCCAAGAGGTCATGGAATAGTACCAATAACCTAAGAAGCTATTTTAAAAAACAGATTATGAAATAAAACATCATCAACCCATCCATAATTCATTTTTATACAAAGGAAGGAGAAACAAAATCAACATCGAAGAATAGAATTCATGACCTGAGATGATGTGGAATAGGATCAATATTGTTGACAGGTCAGGAAGTTGCACCCAGATGTCACCTAGGGGTATAATCTACATCAAAAATAGGGGAGTATCACATATGTTCATCTGCCAACAGTCATGACCATGTTTAAAATTAAATAGCAAACACAAACCATTTTCATATATTGGATCCAAAACCATTGGCATGCTCAAGAAACTTTCTACAAATATTTTTCGGTGCACCTGTGTCAGCTTGTCTAATGACCGATTCTTATAGGCCAACTACCCCTACTAGAATCACAATTATATCCAACTCACCTCGTATGCTAGTGAGAGTGTTCATTTACCAGTTACACCTCGTTGACTAAACCTCGCACGTAGGATATTGCTAAAGCCGGGCCGCGTAACCCCTTCGGAGGTTTAGGAGATCGAAACGCAGGATGGATGCTACGCCCCCATCACCCACGTCATCTAGGATATTGCTCACAAGCAAGTACCCTCCAATCTCAACTATCCATAATGACAACAACAACCATATTAAAAATAAAAATAAAAATAAAAATAAATATATATATATATATATAAATCTCAAGCATCCATAAAACCAAGCACATATGGCAACCAAAATAATGCAACTTTTGCACACAACATTATTTATCATGTCATACATACACAAAATACGAGTTCGGGAGTGAATCCCCTTACCTGAAATCCAAAGCTTAAGACTGACTTGTGGTATGTGCCTTCAAATTTTCCTTGCTTGGGCAACTAATTCCTAGTCCAACATTCAAACATGTTACTAAAAATTCTTATTTTCAATTTAGTCCTTATACTTATACTTATCTTTAATTGCACTTTGATCCTCATTCTTATTCTTATCTTTAATGGCACTTTGTTCTTTATACTTTCTCCAAATTACATTTTAGTCATCATACTTTTTAATAATTGTAAATAGATCCTTGAAGTCTCAAGTAATTGCAATATAGTCCATATACTTTATGAAAATCCCAAAATCATCCCAAAGTCCTTGAGTTTTCATTCATGATCCAAAACCGGTAAGTTTCACGATACGGAATGATTTGAAAATGTGCGAGCTCTTTTACGTCTTTTCTTTTTCCACATTCATGCTTTAATATGGTCATAAAAGTATGCATCCAATTCAGCTAGTTTCTCAATACAAACTTGAGAAGGTAACAACAAATTCCCAATAAGATCAAGTTCTCAGATTAAATTTCAGAAAAGAATAACACGACAAGGGCTCCTCCAACTTCACATGCAAGTCAGTAAGGAAGGCCATAGAGAATTAGGATCACCACTTCCTGAATTGTCTCATCAATGACTCGATGCAGATTGGCTATGAACCTTTTCTTGTGAACATGGGAGCCACCCCACAAATACAAAGGAAGCTGGTCAGAATCACAAGTCAAAATTGCAAGCTAAGACCGCAAGGAAAAACCATAATAGAGGAGAGAGAAAGGAAGAACAAAAATGATGAGAGGAGAAAAGGAGAGGAGAGGGGAGGAAAAGAGGAAAAAAGAGGAAATGATGAGAACGAAAAACAATCTGAAATTCCATAGTATAGCAATCACGAGGGTGGCCATAAGGGGGAACGTCCTCACGAGTATATGTCAGGCTATAAAAGCTCAAGATTTCAAGGGAGTGATTATCAAACAGGTAATTGCTGGAGTAGGGGAAAATAATAGAAAGAGGGTCAGTTTTGCCCGAGTGTGATAGAGAATGGGGCATCGGTATATGTAATGGCCTCGAAACCGTCTATCCTCTTGGAGTCAATAGAAGCAGATTTGCAGGCATGATATACATAAGCCCTCGAAACCGTCTATCATTGGTGCGTGTTATTCCCTTCCAGAAGCCCTCGTATACTCTCTGCGACCCTAACCCCAAATCCAAAGCCTCTCATATGTTCTTAGACTCTCTCTCTCTCTCTCTGGTTTTTCTCTTTGATTAAACGATTATGTGGTCAACAAGGGTTTCAGTGAGAGATTTGGGGCCCTTCCTATTTCAAATCCCAACATCTGTTCTTTGGGATGAAAGCTTATGAAGTTGAACTCATTTTGGTTTTTCTGGTTTGGTTCAGGTCACTGCTACAAGAGTTGTTGCAGAGGATAGTTTTGCTATCTATCTGGGTTCTGGGTTACTGATTATATTTTAATATTTATATTTCAAAATTACTGATTATTATTCCCTTCCAAAGAACAAAAAAAAAGGATTGGTTATGCAGCATATTCCAAGGGATTTGGTTTCTCAATTTAGTTTATAATTATCATATTGTATGTCATACGTCCTTTATACATCACTGTTACTAATCATAGTATATACTCTGTAGATCAAATGCTTTCCAGAAAAAGAAGAAGTTTCACGTGTAGAGGAGAATGTCAGATTTCATGGCTCTGATGGATTTTTTATTCATTTCCACTTCCAGGTATATTGTTCTTTCTTCAGATTGGTTGGTAATTTGCATTGATTTGTATTTTTTGTATTTGTTTGGACATTATTATATTTTATGCACACTGTCTTTTTGGATCTCACTGGGATAATTTCTTTTGATTCCTTATTGTACAGGACAAGCTGATGTTCTGGTCTATTTGGAACTTAACCTGTAGTTTTTGTATGCCTTTTGTTTTTTTCCTTCTATATATTTATATATATATATATATATAAATTATAGTGCAGATCCTTATTATAAAAACTGAAGAAAGTTTCTTTCTTTCTTTTCAAAACAAGTTTCTTTGGGGTTGTACTTAGTTTTATCTGCAACCTCACTCTCTGTTTTATTTTTGAAATAGTGAAGCAAATATTATGAAGGCTTACAACTGCTATATAAGAGGTGCTTGCGGTCTTATGTTATTCTTCTTTTCCAACTATTTGCAGAAAGACTATTGAAATGGTAAGTACCAAAAATAATGATTATTAGATTTTAAGCTAATGACTTTAGCTAGCCCACCCGTTGAAAAATTCATGGTTCTGCCCTCGGGCTCTTTCCACCGGTTGAAATGGAGACTAGGAGATGGTTGTTCTGTTATGTTTTGGACTGACCATTGGGTTGTTTTTGGCTCACTTCAAAGATTTGCTTGTCATACCCTTACGGTTGATTATCTGCAAGAGAAGGTAAATGATTTCATTACTAATGGTGAATGAAATTTTGCTAAACTTTGTACGTGGCTTCCTCCTGATATTGTCAACAAGATATCTTGTATTCATATTTCTGCTCCTAGCAAGCACAGACCTAGGATTCAAAAATAACTATGGCTAACTTTTAATCCAATTTTTCCTATTCGACACGCAAATAATATGATAATTAAAATAATATATTTTATTACTTAATATGAATTATTATTAAATTAACAAATCAGCTTCATTAGTTAAATATTTTATATGTGCTGAGCATGTACTAGTTAAATCCTGAAATCTCTTGATTCTCTTTGTTTTCCCCCAACACAAAGATAAATTGAAGAAAATAGAAGTACTAAAGTTGAAGTTACAATATACAACATACATAGATTCCCACAAAACAATAAAAATAAATAAAAATTAAAGTGTGAAAGAAAATGTGTGGGGCTCTACTGCTATGACCCAAGCAATGTCCCTGTTTAGTGGGGCATGTCTAGTTGTTATTGTTTAGTGGGACCTATGTTAATGTTTACTGCTTCTTGTTCGCTGAACCCATCTTCTTCGCATCATCTTCCTCCAGCTACCTTTGCTTTGCAATTAAAAAGAACTTGGCAATAAGGGAGTAGACCAACTCCTTACAAACTTATACTAAATCCCTTAAAATTTTCAATGTGGGACAAACACTCTCAACACGTCCCTGCACGTGTGGCGAACTTTTAAATTTAACACGTAGACAATACATATTGGGTGATGTAGAAGCACTTGTGGCCGTTAGGCCTAACACATGAAACCTTGCTCTAATACCATAAAGGAAGTTGAGGTTCCGCCCCCAAATTAATTAGTAATAGGGGGAGTAGCCCAACTCCTTATAAACTCATACTAAATTCCTTAAATTTTTCAATGTGGGACAAACACTCTTAACACTTATGTCGTAGTAGAATTCTTACCAATGAAGCTCAACGGAACAAATGGTTATCTATCGATGCGAGCTGTCATATTTGTAAGTGGCCTTCAGAATCTATTTCTCATCTTCTTATGCACTACCCCAATGCCAAGCTTTGTTTGGAATTCCATGGGTCTTACTTTGCATATTCGCCAATCCTTTAATTATAATGTGTGGGACTGGATTTTCTTTAATGTGAGGGATAGCAAGAGCTGTTAGAATCAATTGAATTGGAATGTTATTTTTCCATTTTGCCTTATGGCACACATGGAAAAACCGCTGCAAAAAGGTCTTTGAGGATAGTCCTTCTCACATTACTCTCTCTAATCCTTTTATTTGTAAAGCTGCTAATGATTGGATTTGTGCCAATTTGAGTTCTCACTGTAAGGATGCCAAGGTTGAGGTCTTCCTTGCTTGGGATTTTCCTCCTGTTGGGTGGTGGAAACTGAATACTAATGGTTGCCGGAAAGGTGAGGAAGGGATTATTTGTACTGGGGGCTTAATTCGAAATGTTAATGGGGACTGGATTGGTGGTTTCTCTGCTAATATTGGGATTGGTTTTGTTTTACAAGGCGGAAATGTGAGCTATTCTCTATTGTTTGCATCTTGCTAATCAAATTAATTGTTTTCCTCTAATTGTGGAGTCCGACTCCCAGTTGGTTGTGGAGCTTGTGAATGCTCCTTGTTGTGATCCTCTTCACCCTTTATTCAACCTTATCTCTTGCTGCAAAGCTATTATGAATGGTGGAGTGTGTCAAATTCAACAGATTTTTAGAGTAAGTAATTTTGTTGCTAATACGCTTGCTACCATCGGAGTCGCCAAGCCTTTGGGTATTCATTTTTTGGATGATGCCCCTGATGTTGTGAACCATATGGTTTGTGTAGGGTTTCTTTACCCAGGCTTATTGTTCCTTAGTGTTTTTGTTGGGCGTTTGCCCTCCAGTTTACCAAAAAAATATAATAAATAAAGATAAAAATAAATATATAAAAAATATAATATGATATATAAATATAAAAATTATAATTATAATTAAAAATATATATAATAATGGTTTGTATATTTGTATTGCCTAGTCTCTTAGGCCACCTCCAGTGCAAGGGTCTGGCCCAAAAAAAGACAGCACTAGGTCCCAAACCCCCCTCTAGTGCGCAAGGTCCAGCCCGGGCAAGGGGTAGGACCTATCAGTCTGGGCAAGCCCATGGGCAAGAATCGACTGGGCTATAGCTCGAAAGCTGTTGATGCCAGCCTTGACCCACAGCTACCAGAAACCAACGGTGTCAAGCCACGTGGCTTCTCCTGAAGCCTCCAATACAATGGCTGTCCAATTTTTGGCTTTAAAAAATGAAAAAAAATATCAAAAAAATTGTGGAATTTTTTTCTATAAATACTTACCAATATTATTCAATTTCCACACCAAATCTTCATACAAATTCATCTCCTTCTAATATTTTACACTTTACACACCAAATTTTCTACTACAAAATTTCATTTGTGGAAAAATACAAATGGCATTTTCCATCAAAGTTGGATAGTGGACAAACGTTTGAAGTGGTCAAAATCTTGGCGACGAGATAAAAAAAATAAAAATTAATTGCTGTTTTATTCAATTTAATTTTTTTTTAATTAAATATTTCTTGCATTTTCAATTTTATTTTTTTAATAGATTATTCAAGGCAAAACAAAAAGAGGAAAACCATTATACATGGCTCCTCAAGTGAACAATGCCCACAGTTGGTTCTAGTGGTACTTTTCGTGTAGAAAATAATGGCACTATTACGTTCTCTAAAGGAAAATACTCCCCCACGTCATGATACAGTGGAACTGTAATAACCCAAACTTTAATTAATATTTAACTATTAGTTTATTAAGGAAAAATGACACTTTTGCCCTTAGACTATTTTAGTAATTAAGAAGTTGACTTTTTGACCGGAGATGAGTTTGGGAATTTTGTTTGCACAGTTGCGTAGAGCGCGACGAAACGAGTCCGTAGACACGTAGTGGGCTCGATTTGGAGTTATAACGAAGAAAATACGGTCAAACTACTTCCAAGGGCAAAATGGTAATTTTCGAGATCAGGATTTTTTTTAAACCACCGACTTTCTCTCTCCTGCCTCACTCTTCTTCCTCGCGACACAGCCCCCCCCCTGTTTCAACCCGCCACCTTCTCTCCTCCATAACCACCGCCACACTCCACTCCGGCCGACGAGACCGGACCCAATCGAACCACCGCCGCTTCCTCTTCCAAGTCCGACCAAGCTCAGCCGTAACCACCGCCAGCAGCCACCGGAAAACGCAGAAAATCGTGCGGGTTTTGACAGATTTTCTCATCGCTCGTTCTCCCTCGATTCTCCACCAAATCAGACGAGTGAGGTATGGATTCCTACCTATTTTTCGTGACTTAGCTGCTGGTTGGGTAGGATTTTAGAAATTTCAAGCATAAATCGTTCGATTCTCAACTTAAGTTTCAGCCGGTTTTGAGAGTGTGATTCCGGCCACTTCCGATCACTTTTTGGGGTAGGTCCAAGAACAAAAGTGGTTCCAAATTGGGTGTTTTACCTAAGTTAGGAGTTTGGGCCGGCGGTTTGGAGTTTTTCCGGCCACCGGAAATTTCTCAAGCCACCCAAGCTGCCAGCGCGTGTGGCGGCGCGTGGGCAGTCTGGAGGGGACCACTCTCAGTTTCAGAATGATCCTCGTATTCTCACGAGCGTGTAGAAATTCGCGGATCTCAATTCGGACGTCGTTTGAGTGTTAAGCGGACTTTTACATTTTGTGCGTTATCCGGGTTCAATAGTTTCGAACCGTTGGATCATGATCACTTTCAGATATGTTAATCTAGACCTTGCCAGGATTGTGTAGGATTCGACGGATCGTGAATCGGAGTCCCGGATACTCCGAAATCGCAAACCCTAGGGTTAAGGGTTTAGAATCGTCGATCGTGTGATCGTGACGAATCTAACCGTCCGATCGAAACCAGATTCACGGGACGAATGTCCTAGGATTAAAGGAACGTAATGTGGGCATAGGAATAACTTTAAATTGATGCACGCACTTCTAGAAGCCGGGGGTCAGGGTTTTATTTAAATATTTATATCAAGCAGTTTTATTAATATATTTTATTATGATATTTGAATCAGGCACTCGGGCACCAGTTGACCCGCAGGAGGGACCTTCCAAAGGTCCAGCGAGCTCGGACCAACCGTGAGTGGACTCTTTGTTTTCATAAATGAATTTATGCAATTTAGTTTCAGTATTTGATCTTGAACAAGTTTTATTCAAAGAATAGTATTTTATAAGTGAGACATGCTTTTAAATATTATGATTTGCATGCTGCCGAGTGGAATATCCTTTAGGGATATAGAGAAAGAGAATTTTGTTAAACATCAGATAAATGGCAGCAGAGTCCAATCTTAACGGAAATTCAATTATTTACCAGATCTTTCAAAACTTTGCTTATTATTATTGTTATTGTTATTTTCTAAGCCACTTGAGGTACCCAGATATACAGATGTTGCCTTCGGATATGATGATGTCCACGGACATCTAGGTTGCCTTCGGATTTTATCAGTTACCTTCAGTTTAGTCAGCATGCTTGACAGCTGCCCACGAGTTCTATGGTACCCGGACTCGTGTGGAGCGAGGACGCGGATCAGGTTGACCAAGGTCCCCTGAATCCTGCGAGGTTGCAGCTCGGATTGACTTTGTGTCACCGAGACCTGCGAGGACGTGTCACCAATGGTGATGCGAGGGGAATTGACGGATAACGGGAATTGACGGAAATAAAGGGGTACACCTAAGTGGTAGTTTTCAACTGGTTTCAATGCTTTTAAGAGATTGATGTTGACCATGAACATGATTGACATATTTATATATGTATATATGAGTGCATTGGTTTCAGTACGTATATACAGAAGAGAATGATTTTAGTTTTTATAATTGCTTTTACAGTGGGGTTAGTATGTTCATATGTATTTTCTAAACTTTGTTTTTGGGTCCACTCACCTTTTTAATGTTTTGCGCCCCCAGGCTGTAGACGTGCATCTGAGAGCCACCACCGGGCATTTCCGCATCCCGCTCTTCCTCGTTTTGATGTAGGGTTCCTTGCTTCGCAAGTGGTTACATCCTTGTAAATAAATCTGTATAGTTGCTCTGACATTGCCCTGGAACGTATTTAACTGTTGGAACTTACTTATTTTGTATGCTGGCAGTTGGTGTATTTATATTTAAGTGCTTGTTTGACAGGTGTAAATTTTGGGAACGTTTGATTTACAGGGGAGACTCTGTCGAATTTTCGGTAGAAGTTAAGATTTAAGGGAATTAAGTTTCTAATCAGAAAAAGGGCAACCAAGTCAATTGTGCTCGGCACCCGCCAGGTGTCGATCACGAACAGGGTTCGGCTCGGATTCCAAAGTGGAATTTGGGTCGGGTCCTGTCAACTTGGTATCAGAGCATTAGGTTTAATTTCCTGTAGACTCCGCACTTTGTGCATCCCAGTTTACTGAACATCTGTTTCTTGTGACAGTAAGCATGGGCCCTAAACGTGGTGGCTTTCGTAGAGGGACTAGACAGTCGTCCCGAGTTAGGGGACGGGATCCCCCGCCCGAGCAAGAGGAAATCCCCATTCCTACACCGGTGCCAGACCCGGTAGAGCAGTCTTTTGTTGGAGGTCCATCAGGGGCCGCTCCGGCCGTGCCCACTATGCCGGGAGATCCCAACTTCCAGCAGACTTTGGAGTTGTTGACTCAGGCTCTATCCAGGACCGGGCAGACTCGAGATCTCTCTCTGGGATATGCTGACCAAGCTAAGAGAATAGGGGCCACAGATTTTGATGGTGATGGTGATCCAACAGTGGCTGAGGAATGGATAGAAAGGATGGAGCGAATTATGGACGTGATGAGGGTTCCCCAGAATTACAGAGTGGCCCTAGCCACATTCTTTTTGGTTAGAAATGCTAGACATTGGTGGGAATCAGTTAAGAGGAGATATCGGGATCCATCGGCCATCACTTGGCAATTATTTCGAGTCGCATTTGATAGTCAGTATTATCCACTGGCTTACCAGAATTTGAAAATGGAAGAGTTTCTGCAGCTGGAGCAAGGAGCGATGACAGTACTTGAGTATGAGAAGAAGTTCAATGAATTGTCTAAGTATTGTATTCCACTAGTAGAGGATGAAACAAGAAGTGCCAGTTGTTTACTAGAGGGTTAAAAGCCTCCATTCGAGACATTGTGATTAGTCAGCGACTGACTAACTTTGGGGATTTGGTGATGTCTGCTTCGCTGATAGAGAGCAGTCAGATGATGGTCAAAGCGCGGGGTGAACCTCGCAGGAGACAGTTTGACATGGGTGGTCCCAGTCAGGGGTCATCTAAGAGAGGCAGTTATAGCTCGGGGTCATCTAGTGGCCGCAGTTATGGAGGTTTCCGACTCGGAGCCAGTTCTAGCGGAGGTTCTAATCAGAGTGGTAGTTCTGGGAACCGCTCCGGGAGCAGTACAGCCAGAGGTACTGGGAGACAGTTGCAGTCGGCCTTTGGGAAGAAGAATCGTATTCAGTGTGCTCAATGTGGTAGGTACCATTCTGGGACTTGCCGACAGGGCACCACTGAGTGTTACCACTGTGGTCAGCCTGGACATTTTCTGAGGGAGTGCCCGATGTTTCTACAGGGTGGAGAGACTACAGTTGCATCGACTCATGGGACGGGCACTCAGGGCGGATCTCAAGGGACATCTCAGTTTGGAGGGGCCTCGTCCAGTGCTGGGGCCCAAACCAGTGTTGCTAGCAGAGGTGGCAATCAGCAGAGGGGACGTGGTGGACGCTCTAGAGCCACAGGCAGGGTGTACAGTATGTCCCAGCAGGAAGCACAGGCGTCACCGGACGTGATCACAGGTATTTTACCAGTTTTTGGAGTTCCTGCTAGAGTGTTGATTGACCCTGGGGCTACGCATTCCTTTGTTACACCTAGTTTCGCCCACAATGCTAATGTAAGACTTTCAGCCTTACGGAATGAACTAGCGATCTCTGTGCCTACAGGAGAAATTTTTAAGGTTGGTACAGTGTATCGAGATAGTATAGTGTTAGTGGGAGATGTAATTCTGGAGGCAGACTTGATTCCCTTGGAAATGGTTGACTTGGATGTCATTCTAGGGATGGATTGGTTAGCCAGACATCATGCCTCAGTAGATTGCTTCCGAAAAGAGGTTGTTTTCCGTAGTCCTGGACGACCTGAAGTGACATTTTATGGCGAACGTAGAGTGCTCCCATCTTGTCTCATCTCTGCTATGACGGCAAAACGGTTGCTTAGAAAAGGGTGCCCAGGATATTTAGCACATGTGTTTGATACCAGAGATAAGGGGTTGAGATTGGAAGATGTTCCAGTGGTACAAGAGTTTCCGGATGTATTCCCTGAGAATCTTCCTGGGCTACCTCCTCACCGGGAGATCGAGTTCACCATTGAGCTCATTCCAGGAACGAGTCCTATCTCTCAAGCGCCGTATAGAATGGCACCAGCAGAGTTGAGGGAACTAAAGACTCAGTTGCAGGAGTTAGTAGATAAAGGTTTCATCCGACCTAGTTTTTCACCTTGGGGCGCTCCAGTGTTATTTGTTAAGAGGAAGGATGGAACCATGAGGCTATGTGTTGACTACAGACAGTTGAACAAGGTCACAGTGCGAAATAAGTATCCTTTGCCTCGCATTGATGATTTGTTCGACCAGTTAAAGGGTGCCAAGGTATTCTCTAAGATTGATCTGAGATCTGGGTATCATCAGTTACGGATTAGAGAAGAGGATGTGCCTAAGACAGCTTTTCGAACGAGATATGGGCACTATGAGTTCTTGGTGATGCCATTTGGGTTGACGAATGCACCAGCTGCATTTATGGATCTCATGAACAGGGTGTTCCGACGTTACTTGGATCGCTTTGTGATTGTGTTCATAGACGACATTCTGGTGTATTCCAAGAATCAGAAGGCACACATGAAACATTTGGAAATTGTACTGAAGACTTTGAGGAGGAGGCAGTTGTATGCTAAATTCAGTAAATGCCAATTCTGGTTAGATAAAGTTAGTTTCTTGGGGCATGTAATCTCTGCAGAGGGTATTTGTGTTGATCCCCAGAAGATTGAGGCAGTAGTGAACTGGCCACGACCAACCAGTGTTACGGAGGTACGGAGTTTCCTTGGGTTAGCCGGGTACTATCGTCGCTTCGTGGAAGGGTTTTCTGCTATAGCGGCGCCTCTTACTCGTTTGACAAGGAAAGGAATGAAGTTTGAATGGTCAGATGAATGCGAGGAGAGCTTCAATGAACTCAAGACCAGGTTGACCACCGCTCCGGTTTTAGCACTTCCGGATGATAACGGGAACTTCGTTATCTACAGTGATGCATCCCAACAGGGACTTGGTTGTGTGTTAATGCAGCATGGTAGGGTGATCGCTTATGCTTCTAGGCAACTTAAGAAGCATGAGTTGAATTACCCTGTTCATGATTTGGAGTTAGCTGCAGTGGTTTTTGCCTTGAAGATTTGGCGACACTATCTTTATGGAGAAACATGTCGGATTTTTACAGATCACAAGAGTTTGAAGTATCTATTCACTCAAAAGGAACTGAATTTGAGGCAAAGAAGATGGCTAGAGTTGATTAAAGATTATGATTGTACTATTGAGCATCATCCGGGAAGAGCTAATGTTGTAGCTGATGCACTCAGCAGGAAATCCTCAGGATCTATAGCTTATATCAGAGGGAGTTATGTGCCAATTATGGTGGAGATGAGGAAGCTCAGAGTTGAACTAAGTGTGGATGATCAGGGAGCATTGTTAGCTACTCTCCATGTTAGACCAGTACTAGTGGAGCGAATAGTCGCCGCTCAATCCCAGGATCCTTTGATTTGCACATTGCGATTAGAAGTGGAGAATGGCGACAGAACTGATTGTTCAGTAAGAAGTGATGGAGCTTTAATGGTGGGTACCAGGCTATATGTCCCTAATGATCAAGCCTTAAAAAGGGAAATTCTTGAGGAGGCTCATAGTTCAGCTTTTGCAATGCATCCTGGAAGCACTAAAATGTATCATACCTTGAGAGAGCATTACTGGTGGCCTTTTATGAAGAAAGAGATAGCAGAGTATGTCAGTAAGTGCTTAATTTGCCAGCAAGTGAAAGCTGAACGGCAGAAACCATCATGGTTATTGCAACCACTTCCAATTCCTGAATGGAAGTGGGAGCATATTACTATGGATTTCGTGTTCAATCTTCCCCGAACACAAAATAAGCATGATGGAGTTTGGGTAATCGTGGATCGACTCACTAAATCTGCTCATTTTCTACCAGTGAGAGTAAACTACACCCTAAATAAGTTGGCCAAGATCTTCATAGACGAGATAGTGAGACTTTATGGGGTGCCAGTATCTATTATTTCAGATAGAGATCCACGGTTTACCTCCCGTTTTTGGGCAAGGTTAAATGAAGCTTTTGGAACTCAATTACGATTTAGTACTGCATTTCACCCCCAGACAGATGGTCAATCTGAAAGGATAATCCAGACTTTAGAAGACATGCTAAGAGCTTGCGCATTGTAGTTCCGGGGTGACTGGGATGAGAAGTTGCCACTTATGGAATTTGCCTATAATAACAGTTACCAGGCGAGTATTAAGATGTCCCCATATGATGCCTTGTATGGAAAACAGTGTAGAACTCCATTCTATTGGGATGAAGTGGGTGAGAACAGATTGGAAGTGTCCGATGATGTTGAGCGGACAAAGGAACAGGTGAAAATAATTAGAGAACGACTTAAGGCAGCCCAAGACCGACAAAAGAGTTATGCGAACAATAGAAGGAAAGACCTTCAGTTTGAGGTTGGTGATTGGGTATTTCTGAAGTTATCACCTTGGAAGGGCATAATGAGATTTGGAAGGCGGGGAAAACTAAGTCCTCGCTATATTGGGCCTTATAAGATTGTGGAGCGTGTCGGCCCAGTAGCTTACAGGCTTGCTTTGCCTTCAGATCTTTCTCGGTTACACGATGTGTTTCATGTTTCAATGCTCCGAAAGTATATTTCTGATCCTTCTCATGTTTTGGAGGAACAACCAATAGAATTGCAAGAAGATTTGACTTATGTGGAGCAACCAGTTCAGATTTTGGATTGGAAGACGCAAGTGTTACGATCGAGAGAGATCCCTCTTGTAAAGGTCTTGTGGAGAAGTCATACTGTGGAAGAGGCTACATGGGAACCCGAGGACCAAATGCGGGAACAGTATCCTTACCTCTTCGAATGACAGGTACGTAAATTTCGAGGATGAAATTTTGTTAAGGGGGGGAGATTGTAATAACCCAAACTTTAATTAATATTTAACTATTAGTTTATTAAGGAAAAATGACACTTTTGCCCTTAGACTATTTTAGTAATTAAGAAGTTGACTTTTTGACCGGAGATGAGTTTGGGAATTTTGTTTGCACAGTTGCGTAGAGCGCGACGAAACGAGTCCGTAGACACATAGTGGGCTCGATTTGGAGTTATAACGAAGAAAATACGGTCAAACTACTTCCAAGGGCAAAATGGTAATTTTCGAGATCAGGATTTTTTTTAAACCACCGACTTTCTCTCTCCTGCCTCACTCTTCTTCCTCGCGACACAGCCCCCCCCCCTGTTTCAACCCGCCACCTTCTCTCCTCCATAACCACCGCCACACTCCACTCCGGCCGACGAGACCGGACCCAATCGAACCACCGCCGCTTCCTCTTCCAAGTCCGACCAAGCTCAGCCGTAACCACCGCCAGCAGCCACCGGAAAACGCAGAAAATCGTGCGGGTTTTGACAGATTTTCTCATCGCTCGTTCTCCCTCGATTCTCCACCAAATCAGACGAGTGAGGTATGGATTCCTACCTATTTTTCGTGACTTAGCTGCTGGTTGGGTAGGATTTTAGAAATTTCAAGCATAAATCGTTCGATTCTCAACTTAAGTTTCAGCCGGTTTTGAGAGTGTGATTCCGGCCACTTCCGATCACTTTTTGGGGTAGGTCCAAGAACAAAAGTGGTTCCAAATTGGGTGTTTTACCTAAGTTAGGAGTTTGGGCCGGCGGTTTGGAGTTTTTCCGGCCACCGGAAATTTCTCAAGCCACCCAAGCTGCCAGCGCGTGTGGCGGCGCGTGGGCAGTCTGGAGGGGACCACTCTCAGTTTCAGAATGATCCTCGTATTCTCACGAGCGTGTAGAAATTCGCGGATCTCAATTCGGACGTCGTTTGAGTGTTAAGCGGACTTTTACATTTTGTGCGTTATCCGGGTTCAATAGTTTCGAACCGTTGGATCATGATCACTTTCAGATATGTTAATCTAGACCTTGCCAGGATTGTGTAGGATTCGACGGATCGTGAATCGGAGTCCCAGATACTCCGAAATCGCAAACCCTAGGGTTAAGGGTTTAGAATCGTCGATCGTGTGATCGTGACGAATCTAACCGTCCGATCGAAACCAGATTCACGGGACGAATGTCCTAGGATTAAAGGAACGTAATGTGGGCATAGGAATAACTTTAAATTGATGCACGCACTTCTAGAAGCCGGGGGTCAGGGTTTTATTTAAATATTTATATCAAGCAGTTTTATTAATATATTTTATTATGATATTTGAATCAGGCACTCGGGCACCAGTTGACCCGCAGGAGGGACCTTCCAAAGGTCCAGCGAGCTCGGACCAACCGTGAGTGGACTCTTTGTTTTCATAAATGAATTTATGCAATTTAGTTTCAGTATTTGATCTTGAACAAGTTTTATTCAAAGAATAGTATTTTATAAGTGAGACATGCTTTTAAATATTATGATTTGCATGCTGCCGAGTGGAATATCCTTTAGGGATATAGAGAAAGAGAATTTTTGTTAAACATCAGATAAATGGCAGCAGAGTCCAATCTTAACGGAAATTCAATTATTTACCAGATCTTTCAAAACTTTGCTTATTATTATTGTTATTGTTATTTTCTAAGCCACTTGAGGTACCCAGATATACAGATGTTGCCTTCGGATATGATGATGTCCACGGACATCTAGGTTGCCTTCGGATTTTATCAGTTACCTTCAGTTTAGTCAGCATGCTTGACAGCTGCCCACGAGTTCTATGGTACCCGGACTCGTGTGGAGCGAGGACGCGGATCAGGTTGACCAAGGTCCCCTGAATCCTGCGAGGTTGCAGCTCGGATTGACTTTGTGTCACCGAGACCTGCGAGGACGTGTCACCAATGGTGATGCGAGGGGAATTGACGGATAACAGGAATTGACGGAAATAAAGGGGTACACCTAAGTGGTAGTTTTAAACTGGTTTCAATGCTTTTAAGAGATTGATGTTGACCATGAACATGATTGACATATTTATATATGTATATATGAGTGCATTGGTTTCAGTACGTATATACAGAAGAGAATGATTTTAGTTTTTATAATTGCTTTTACAGTGGGGTTAGTATGTTCATATGTATTTTCTAAACTTTGTTTTTGGGTCCACTCACCTTTTTAATGTTTTGCGCCCCCAGGCTGTAGACGTGCATCTGAGAGCCACCACCGGGCATTTCCGCATCCCGCTCTTCCTCGTTTTGATGTAGGGTTCCTTGCTTCGCAAGTGGTTACATCCTTGTAAATAAATCTGTATAGTTGCTCTGACATTGCCCTGGAACGTATTTAACTGTTGGAACTTACTTATTTTGTATGCTGGCAGTTGGTGTATTTATATTTAAGTGCTTGTTTGACAGGTGTAAATTTTGGGAACGTTTGATTTACAGGGGAGACTCTGTCGAATTTTCGGTAGAAGTTAAGATTTAAGGGAATTAAGTTTCTAATCAGAAAAAGGGCAACCAAGTCAATTGTGCTCGGCACCCGCCAGGTGTCGATCACGAACAGGGTTCGGCTCGGATTCCAAAGTGGAATTTGGGTCGGGTCCTGTCAGGAACCACCTCTGCCAATAATTGAGTCGTCCTTGTACTCGATTGTGTCGGACTATGAGGACTAGGAGTACTTCAATTGTATGATGAGTGAGATGTGAATTTTATAATAAATGTGGACACGTGGTAACCAAAAATTTTATCCTAAAATTTAATCCTAAAATCTTATTCAAAAATTTTATCTGAAATTTGATATGAGAATTTTATAATAAATAGTGACACGTGGCAATTGAGAATTTTTCGAAAATCTTATTAAAATTAATGGTTTAAGTATAAAAAATAGAAAATGAATTAAAGTAAATAGTAATTGTCATTGCCCTTACCTTTTTGAAGTGGAAACAAAAAAGGCAAGGCTGCCACTATTCACGTGAATAGTGACAAACCTTGCCTTGCCTTTGCCTTGCCCTTGCCCTTTGGGGTGGAGGTGCTCTTAAAGTGGAGAGAAACTCTCATGCAACGGGAATATTACTTTTTACTATCCAAGGCCAATAACTCAATGACACGTAGGATAACTTTTTCACGTGTCATTGTGTTATTGGTCGGAGATAGCGAAACAGTTACAAGTAAGTTTTTTGGCTTGGAGTGACCAACCTTTTTCATGAGGCAAATAAGTAAGCAACATGCTACCTAAGTTGTTATAGTACAATTTTGCTTATTTCATTTGCATACTCCATTGGATATGCTCTTTCATGAGTGTCTCAAATTCCAAATATTTTAAACTTCACCATTACTCCTCCTATCCCAGTTTTCAGAGAAAATGCATATTTTTAACTTTATGTCATTTGTTACAATAACTGATGTTAAGAAAATGTTCAACAAAGAAGCTGAAGTGTCGATCGAAGAATGCAGTATCGACACGAAAAGAATAAATAAGGCAGCAGCAGAAGGAAAAGTCCGAGTCCGTTCCATTTCAGGTTAACTCTCCCAAACCCAAGTGTCATCCAATCCAAATACCAAAATAAAATGATATGACAAAAAGCACAGAGGAACCTCCAACTTCCAGGAACGCGTCAATGGCGGCAGCAGAAGCAGCTTCACAGTGCATCTTCTGCCAGATCGCCAGCAAATCCACCTCTACCACTCTCCTCCACACTGTCTGCTCTCTCTCTCTCTCTCTCTCTCTCTCTCTCGCTTTTACTTGGTTTGAAGGTGAGCTGCCAAATGGGTTAATCCCATTTCCTTTTTCTCAGTAACCAAACAGTGATTTTGGTACTTTTGTTGATCCTAAGGCTGTAATTGGTCACTGGGTTTTCCTGCAGGATGACAAGGTCGTTGCTTTTCAAGACATCCGCCCGGCTGCTGTAAGGTACTGGATGAATTTCCCCAATTTCCATTCATCAATATTTAGCCATTTTGATTGAAGTGAGAAAGAGAGAGAGTCAGATGACAATTTTGTGTAGGCATTACTTGGTTATTCCTGTGGATCACATTCCAACTGTTAAGGATCTTCAAAGGAAACCTGAAGACTACTCTTTGGGTAATCTAAATGTTGACAACTTTAGATTAAATCATACATGATTGAACAAATTTGGGAATTTTCTTGCCTTTGGTCATCAATAAATTTCGTAATCTTATATTCCATTGTTTTATTGGTATTCAGTAAATCACATGTTAGAAGTGGGGAAAACGCTAATTCAACGAGATGCACCTCAATGCCATCGGTACAGGTATTGCCTTGTTCTTGAAAATCTCTTTTTCTTAGCATTATTTTCTGGTTTGTAATTGTGTGCTCAGATAGATTGATCTTGACTTGAGAAGCTATTGTCCTAAGTTGCTTATACTAAAAATATATAGGCTTTCATGGAGGTACCCTTCATGTAAATTTGTGTTAAATTTTGTTTCAAGCCATTATGCTGTCCACATTAGTTACACACCTTCCAGAAAACTGCATTTATATGCATTTTAATTATTCTTTTATTAGGTTATCGTCCAGGAGCCTCTTTCTCTTATGAAAAAAAAAGAGCAATGAAATTTTGGAAAAACGAAACTGAAGAATGAATACATTGTAAGAGAGAAAACAAAAAACTGAATAATCCTTGTTTTTTATACAGCATAACTTAACTGAAGTTTCTTTAGAACACTGTTCTCGTTCTTTCACCAAAGACTACATGCTTAAAAACTTGTTATTGCACGACCAAAGGATTCGAACAAAAAGAAAAATTTCTGCAATCATGTCTAGGAGATTGCTTAATGCAGAAATGGGCTGGTGAAGAATGTGAATCTTCATAAATTCTGTAATCTGGCGTATACCCTGACCAATTGGTTCCTCTGCATCTTCTTTGGAAGAGGATCTTTCTGTAATTGAGTTTGTAAGAATACTTGTGAATCCTTGAGTGATTACACACAATAAGTGAATAATCAAACTGGAATTAGACCAGGCATGCATGCATCATTAATCGGACAAAACGATTGAGTAAAAATGATAGTTGATTTTTCTCGTTTTGATCAAATGTTCTCCAAACGACTTCGGTTGTGAAAAAGTTTTGAGTGTGATTTTAGACTGTCCTTCTGATAGATTTGGCTTTCATCAACCTCCATTCAACTCTGTTAACCATCTTCACCTCCATTGTTTCGCACTGCCATACACACCCAGGTAAAGCTATTTCAGGCTTTCACAGTTTGCTATATGTCTGAGGTTTCTCTGAGATCCTACATGTCCACTACACTGACATACCTGATTATACTTGAACAGATGGAAGTGTATGAAATATATAGCCATTGGACCATTTGGATTTCTTGAGGCTGAAAAGTTGCTGGGGAAGATAAAGCCTCTGCCACAAGTTATTTCTAAAGTTTGAAAATTGCGTGATAAGTAGCAGTTAAACATGATTGAATTGGTTTTCCCCAATAAGTGGGTTGTAACACCAAAAAAAGAGAGTATATATACTATGTTTAAGCCTTGTAATGAATCATGTATCTTGGTTGTGCTTACTTTTATAATCTTTATTGCTTCAAATCGGACTGAGTTTTACCGTATTTGCTTATGAATCAATCAAACGAGGTATAATTACATATGTGAGTTAGGCCATCGCAATGTGATTGGAGTCAAATTGTAAATTCACTCCGTGTTTGGACAGGAAAGATAAACTTAGAATTTTGATAAAAGTGAAAATTTTAAAATTAACATACGCCATTGCCCTGTTTTGAATGAATCAAAGGAATTTAGGAATTCTGTAGAAAATTAGGCAAAGCAGGTGGTCTTGATGAACTATATAGAATTGTCCAGTGCTCTTTGTTGGGAGCGCGATTAGATGGTATGAAAATAAAAACTTTCATGTGCTTAATTGGATCACGTGAAGACAGAGTTAGTAAAGCTACACAAATGGCCCTCCCCCGCAACCAAAAGAAAGAAAAATAGCTGACCTCTGAGTTCTACCCCCGGGGGGTCTACCTGACATGGATGATTCTAATGTGGCTGTGCCTTGAAGGGGGTTCCTCGATATCAAAAAAGAAAAAGAAAAAGCAAGTAAAAAATAAAGAATAAAAGCTAGACAACTAGACAAGATTCATATGCTACACACGTAATGCATGTAATACGATTATAATATGATTATTAAAGCTTAATTTGAACTTCAAAGATTGATTGCAAGCCTGTTGGGAATTGTTTCTGCACTTTTGCTCATAAGCGTTTTTTTAAGAAGCGCTTTTATTTAAAGCACGTCAAAATTTTTACTAAAAAACCAAGTGTTTTTCGGAGGAAGAAAAAAAAACACTTTCTAGTACTTTTAATTTTCTGCTGAACGTTGTTAAACACGTTTTTAGTTGTTAAAAAGCATTTTTAATCATTTCAATATGACAAAACAACTAGCAAATCTATATCTCCAAGAACAATTACGAATTTCTTTAGTATTTAATTCCTAACCAGAATTGGAACAATGGATAATAATAATAAAATCATCGGATTAAGCCTTTAATGGTTTGCTATGTAGCAAGATGAGCAGAGCTTTGGTGGTCCTTTCTATATCGTAAGGAACACAATTCTTGATATGGACTCGTTGCTCGGGTAAATAAAGGACATTGTTCTTTTTTCTTTTTAATTAACAAACTAATCGAAATTACAACAGTCAAATCAGTTGTTTACATTGTAGATGTGGTTTGCCAATTGGCCAAGATAAGTGCGTCCATTCCACTACATTGGAGTAATTTATAATTTAACTAGAATTATTTTATCTATTTGTATTATAAATTTTTTTTTTTTCTGACTTCAAATTTTCTACATGATGGCTACCAAAAAAAAAGGTATATAAATCTTTCTTAAGGGGCATCTCTTTTGAAGAGAGTCAAAAGGCATCATATTGTCATTTTAGATTCACATGAATAAAATGTATTCAACGAGGTTTAGTCCAGTGAAAAAGAGTCTTGACTTGCATACTAATGGTCTTATATTTGAACTTCATAGCACCTTAGTAGTGTGTGTGAGAAACACCATATAGTTTATACTATCATTTGTATTTTTTTTAATTTAAAAATAATCAGTAAAATTGAAAATCATATGAGTATTGAATTATCAATTGTTTTATGAGTCACTTTGTTGGTCTATTTATTTGGTCATAGTTAGATGACTAACTGATTGTCATACTTGTTCATTTTGTATGGATGATCGTTACATGGATAAATATCAAATGGAGGGTCCCGATCTTTGAATCCCAAAACCTTTTAACAAAGAGGATCCATCTTAATAAGTTTTCTTACTCACTATTTATAAATTCATGATTATCAACTGTTTGACTGAAATTCAATGATTCAAATCCCAATAAGCATTTTTAGTTTTTGAAATTTAACCAACTATTAGAGTCTAAAGAGAGAAATTATCATGCAACGGGAATATCACTTTTTGCAATTCCCGACCAATAACATAATGACATGTCGGATAAATTTTTAATATGTCATTATATTATTGACCGGAATAGCAAAATAGTGATATACCCATTACAAGTAAGTTTTTTTGCTTCTAAGGGGCAAAAAACTCAACCCTTTCTTTAGAATGGAACTTCTCATTGAATGACAAAGATCACGAGTAACAAGTTATCCTGTAATGAAGTCTTTAAATAAGGTAGGGACTCACAACTCGGTTGGTAAGAGCTATTATTATTCTTCACTTCCTCTTCAAATTTTTAGGTCTCATTTAAACAAAAAGAAGAAAAGTCTTTACATAACATTAACATAGGTCATGTCAACATGTTATTTAAGCGCCCCCCAAAAAATATCATGTTAATTTTTAGAAAAAAGCGATAGATTGCATTTGTAATTCAGGTCTAAGGTCCTCAGCCACACAAACTAATATAAATAAATACAAATAACTACATACAGTTAATACAACGTTAAATGACTTTCTGTGGCTTGACCACAACCTAGCGTTGAATAATTTTAGGGGTTTAAAAGCAAAAGAGTTTTAGCATTGAATAATTAATAAAGATGTTAAAGCAAAGGAGGCCGGATGGGAAAGAAAAAGCCAGTATTTCTCAAGCATTGTTTGCCTTTTGGTCAAAGCAAATGCAGAATCATTAGACTGCACAAAAATAAGGGCAGCCGAGTGTCCAAGACAAATGCTTCCAAACACTGTCTCTGTTTTATCTCTCTATAATTTTCCTACTTTTTCTTGGATGGAAAAACAGAGGATAGTTAGCTGAGCAAGTCACATTTGTCAGCTACCTAGCACAGTGGCGGAGGTAGAGTTTGACGTCTTGGGGGGCTACAAGCTTAAAATTATGGTATTTTTTCTGTAATTTCTGCATATACTCTTTATATGGTAAAGGAGATGAGAAGATGGAGGGGGCAAGGCCACTTCAGCCCTGTAAATAGCTCCACCCCTGATCTAGCATTTCATGATACACATCTCTAATAAAAATTGAACTCGCTTATACCCGTGAGTTTCACTTCTGTATAAGAAGTACTTGTAACAATATTTGATATAAAAAGCACTTTCAATATGTTTCTATAGAAACACTCCCAAACAAATCCCTTTGACCAAAAAAGCAGCACTCTCAAACAAACCGGCAATCTATAATCGTATCTTTATATGGTACATCTAGCTTTACTCTACTTCGAGTTGATTTTATGAACCAACAAATCACACGTGTAAAAAAATAAAATAAAAAAACCCGACAAGACCATATAACAACTAAGGCCTCGTTTGGTTCATGGGAAAGAAGGCTTGGAGATGAGAAATTAATTGCTTTCCTATATTTGGTGAGTTCAGGCATGTGAAATGATTGTCTGACACATAGGAAAGTGAAGCCCTCCTCGTCTCTCCTTGGATTTTGTTTTCCCTTCTTATGGAAAGTTTGGGAAAATGAGCCAACATTAAATGCACATTTTTCATTACTATTATGTCCCCCATTAACAATTTAGAATTACAATATATCATTAAATGCATTTTTTATTTGATTTAGTATGGGTAAATTAAACAAAATCTCCCAGTTACTTTCCCAGCATTACCAAACATGAGAAATGAATCTTCCATCCCTTGGTAAATAACATGAGAAATGATTTTCCCTCAAATCCATTTCGTGAACCAAATGGGCCCTAACCACCGAGAGAAATTCTCATGTAATGGAAATAACATTTTTTGTTATCCCGAGCAATAAAGTAGTAATACGTAGAATAACTTTTTCACATATTATTGTGTTATTGACCGAAGATAGCAAAATAGTATTATCCCCGTTATAAGTAAATTTTTTTTCAAAGTGCCCTACTTGTGGGCATAATAAAATGCCCTTGTTATTGACACTAATCTTTTATGAATATTTCTCTTTTATTGAAAATCCTCTACGAATTTAAATTGCATATTAAATTTCCATACGAGGATTTAATAAATCCTAGCGTCTGACTGATTCTTCGATAAGAATAGTAGCATGGCAGATGGCTGGCACCTCCTATTGCCCGGATACATCGTTCATTTCAAGGCAGATATTTTATTATGTTCAGAAACTGAAGGGATTGGGATCTCTCTCCAGTCAATCAAAATGTTCAAACAAAAAATCAATAACAAAGCAAAGGGGGGGGGGGGGGGGAGGGAAAAAAAAAAAAAAAAAAAAAAAAAAAAAAAAAAAAAAAAAAAAAAAAGTTCATTGGTTCATCAATTTCAATTTTTGGTCATTTTTTGTCAAAAGTTTCCAAGTTTGTTGGTTCACCTTCACCCTCGCAAATCATTTGATCCAATGCTTCAAGCTAAAACAAACCAATTGAGTCTATTGAGAGAGAGAAAGAGAGAGGGAGAGAGAGAGAGAGAGAACAAATGGGACAAAGAAAACAATCATGGAAAGAACATCAACTTTTTATATATAATTTATTTTGTTTTTTCAAAATGAGATGGGACAATTTACAAGAATAACTGGAAAACTGGACCTGAAGCAGGGGAAACAGAAGCAGAAGCAGAAGCAGCACAGCACATTGACAATAAAACCCAGAACATGTTTTGATCCACAAGCAAAAGATACTTTTACAACTGCAACTAAAATGCTATTCATGCATCTAACAACGGAGGTTGTACCTAATTTAATTACTAATCAGTTATTATTGAGCTAAAACAAACACCACTTGACTTTACAACTAAAACCCATTACTTGAAGTTATGAATACGATTATCGCTTACTCGAAAAAAAAAAAATACCGATTACTTGAATTTTGCTAATGTTGCTAATATAATACAATACGAAAAACAATTCAACTTTCTGTATTTTAGTCACTGTATTCTAGTCAACAACAAATACATAACAAGTTGTTACTGCAGTTGGAACTTGACCAAACAGTTGTTGAAACTTCAAAGTACAGAAACAAATGAATAATGGTCAAGAAAATGAACAATTCCCAATAGCTGAAAAGAACAATATTTGGTTTTTGATCTTTGAATGAAAAACTGAAAAAAGAGTTTTCAGTTTTCACCCATTTGATCTCATTACTCAAAACAATCAAATTCTGTTTTTTTTTACCTTGGATCCAGGTTTTGGTGGAAAAGTCTGTTACTTTTTACAGTTTCAATTCAAGCATCAGATAGCACGCTAAAATCATCTTCTTCCTGAGGAGCTGGCAGGTTGAGATCTATGAAACTCTCTCGAACTTCAGTTTTTCCAGCAGCCATTGATCTCGAGGAGCCCGAAAGGTGAGATCTTTTGTGGCCACCAAGAGCTTGGCCAGAACCAAAAATTTTGCAACAAAACGGGCACTCAAATAGCTTCTCACCACCTGCATTGTTGATTGCTTCGTCTTCGTTGCGAAAGCAAATTTTTTTATGCCCGCACATTGCTTGATAAGATCGAAACAGCTTGCTGCATTTCTCGCACCGATTCTTGCCTCGAACTTTCTTCAATTTGATCCCCTCCAATTTCTCCACTGCTTGCTTACCATGTTCTTGATCTTGGTCTGATTGATCTGCTTGCTGCTGA
This sequence comes from Prunus armeniaca, assembly GCA_903112645.1. NCBI lineage: Eukaryota > Viridiplantae > Streptophyta > Magnoliopsida > Rosales > Rosaceae > Prunus > Prunus armeniaca. The sequence goes on along the minus strand of CAEKDK010000005.1, from coordinate 6,173,875 downwards.
TCATTTGTTCTTCTCATCCATACATCTCTTGAGAGCATCATAAGACACATAGCAACGTCTTCTTCAGGAGAAGTATCAGAGACCGAGCTCAGCGGTTCAGGCTCGGCCATTGACTCAGCCAAACTGGGTTGTGTTGAATTTGTCAACATGGGTTTTTTCTGCAACTCCAATTTCTGGCTCTGCTGCTGCTGCTGCCTCTGATTCTCTGTAACAACCACAAATGATCTCCGATTCCGCTTGGATCGTCTCCGAGTCGGGTTTTTTGACTCGGTCTCGCTCTCTCTGTCTTGAATGACAGAGCCAGCATCAACTGTAAAAGAGAACTCAGGATCTGCAAGCCTGAAACTCCTCTTTGGGTTCTCTCTCAACCCATACACCAAACCCTTTTCTTCTTCTTCTTCTTCCTGTAGTTGCTGTTCTTGTTCTGGTTCTGGTTCTGGTTCTTCACCTGAGGATAAAGATAAAGACGAGGCTGACTCAGTGAGTTGCTGGGTCTTTGGGGGAAGAGGAAGAGTGGCCAAGTGAGCCTTCATGTGTCCACCCAATGCTCTGCCATTAGCAAAAGTTCTAGCGCAGAGCTTGCATTTGTGCCTCTCCATTGGCACACCGCACAGCAGCAGAGCAGAGAGCAAACCAAAGATCAAAGCTTTAAGGCACTATTTCTTGCTTTCTCTCTCTAAAGCATTGGCCTTTGGAGACTACTAGTATGGAGAGAGAGAGAGAGAGAGAGATTGGGAACTTAAAAGGAGTAGGTGACAAGCATTCCTTCACCAAAAGACACACACAACCCAAAAAAAAAAATATATATATATATATATATATCATTTTAACATATACAAAATATGAAAGAAAAAAAAAACAGTTGTAAAATGTTCAAATAATTAATAATAATCTAATTAGATTTTTCTTTAGTGTGCCAAATTTTTTTATAAAGTGTGATCATGAATGGGGAAAGAGGGACAAGTAACATGCAATCCTTGCCAATTTCAGTAATAAACTCTTCTTTTTACCACCTTTTGGATTAGGCAATTAAACTCCTTCCATGCCATGTTTTTTAAGGCATGTATGTATATATATATTTAGTGTCAGTTTGGCACTCATTGCCAATGCCATTATGGATTTGTTGGTTTCAAGACCAAATTGATTATGTAACATGGTTTAGTTTTAAATGTATGAGGGGCCATTTTTGGTCATTTTGAATCTCATATTTCACCAAGTCTTTTTGTTTTCAAGAAATTTCTCACTTGCCCAAACTTTTGTTCCTCTTTTGCTTACTTTTTTCTTCCCATTTGTTCATGATTCTTCTTCCTTTTCTTTTTTCATTTATTCTCTGAAAAATATATATATATATTTGGCTTCTTGTTCATTTGCTTAAATGTTGATCAATGCACAAATCTTGCAAAAATAAAAGGTGCCCTTTCTTGGCATGCTCTCTCTCTCTCTTTTTTTTTTTTTTTTTTTTTTTTTTTTTTTTTTTTTTTTTTTTTTTTTTTTTTTTTTTTTTTTTTTTTTTTTTTTTTTTTTTTTTTTTTTTTTTTTTTTTTTTTTTTTTTTTTTTTTTTTTTTTTTTTTTTTTTTTTTTTTTTTTTTTTTTTTTTTTTTTTTTTTTTTTTTTTTTTTTTTTTTTTTTTTTTTTTTTTTTTTTTTTTTTTTTTTTTTTTTTTTTTTTTTTTTTTTTTTTTTTTTTTTTTTTTTTTTTTTTTTTTTTTTTTTTTTTTTTTTTTTTTTTTTTTTTTTTTTTTTTTTTTTTTTTTTTTTTTTTTTTTTTTTTTTTTTTTTTTTTTTTTTTTTTTTTTTTTTTTTTTTTTTTTTTTTTTTTTTTTTTTTTTTTTTCTCACCCCACCCACCCCCCCCCAACCCCACAACCCCCCAACCCCCCACCCACCCAACCCCCCCCCCCCCCCCCCACCACCCCCCCCCCCCCCCCCACCCCCCCCCCCCCCCCCCCCCCCCCCCACCTCCCCACCACCCCCCCCCCCCCCCCCCCCCCCCCCCCCCCCCCCCCCCACCCCCCCCCCCCCACCCCCCCAACCACACCCCCCCCCCCCCCACCCCCCCCACCCCCCCCCCCCCCCCCCCCCCCCACCCCCCCCCCCCCCCCCCCCCCCCCCCCCCACCCCCCCCCCCCCCCCCCCCCACCCCCCCCCCCCAACCCCCCCCCCCCCCCCCACCCACCCCCCCCCCCCCCCCACACCCCCCCCCCCCCACCCCCCCACCCACCCCCCCCCCCCCCAACCCCCCACCCACCCCCCCCCCCCCCCCCACCCCCCCCCCCCCCCCCCCCCCCCCCCCCCCCCCCCCCCCCCCCCCCACCCCCCACCCACCCCCACCCCCCCCCTCATTTTATTTTTTGTTTATTTCTTTAAACAGGGTAATGAAGTAGTGATTGTTCAAATGTGGAGGTGCCCTCTCTTCCTCCCTTACAATCCTTTTTTTGTTAGTGGAAACTACACTAAAGCCACAGGGGAAATCATGACCTTCAACATTGAGAAGGAGGTGTTTTGTGCAGATCGAGTACCTTCGTCTTGCATGAAGATATTACACATTTTGCAGGCATGGAAGAATTGGGGCTACTGTGGTTGCATATATATGGGGTTTGTCCTTATCAAAATCAACATTATAGCATAAGACGTCGGTGGGTTAATTATGTCGTCGTTTTAAACCACTAACCACGTCCGTTCTTTTTTACCGTCGTGATAAATTAGTTATCACGTCTGTTTCTATTTTAGTTCGTCGTGTGAATTGTATAATACGTTCGTTTTTTTTATAAAAATAACCGTCGTTTGTATTTAGGTGCTTATATATCTTTGAGAGAAGCAAATATTGCAAGCATGGTTGGCTTTATCGCCCCTGCTCAAGTTATTGCCAACGCTGGGTCACTAACTGACAGATCACACAATTGTAGCCAGTCGACTTCAAAAAACATATGGTGAAACAGATTTTCATGATTCCTTACAATCCAGGGTTATTCTCCTTAAAAGGATTTTGTTTGTATGATTTTCACTAACCTACCCTTATAAAACTGTTTAACTAATTTTGTGTCGTTTGAAACATCTAACCACGTCGGTTATTTATTTATTGAGTTTTTGAAACCCTAACCACTCGTAGTTAATTACCGTCGTGATAAATTTATAATGACGTCGATGAAATTATTACGTCGTGTGAAAACTATATAATTACGTCGGTTTTTATAAATAACCGTCGTTTGTTTTCTTGTGCTGACTTTTTTATATAATTTTTATTTTATTTTGTGGGTTCTTGCTGGCAAAGAGGGAAACCGTCGATTTTTCTGGATCCTCTGCTGGAAACGTGTGGTTGATGAAGAGGGCAAAAATATCGCTTTAAAAATTTATAATTCCCACATAGGCAGACAGGCCGTAAAGACCAATTATTTGGAAAACCGCCTGCCAGGCACACCAAAGCAACCCCGCAGGTCGAATGCGGGTATATGTGATGCGCTTCATGAGGACTCATCATGGATCCTTCTTGGAGTTTGAGAAGAATGTAAGAAGAAAATTTTCAGAAAATTTTATGTGGTTTTTGTTATATCACGACGGTCCTTTAAAATTACCGTCGTTGAAATCGATATACTACGGCCGGTTATGAAAAAAAGCGTCGTCTGTGACTGAATTCTTTTTATTTGTAAGCTTAATAACCTTGTTTATGGATTGCAGTTTGCCAAGGGAAAAGACAAAGCGCCATACACCAGCCATTGATGAAGTCCGGAATGAATGGTTTGCCTTCATATGGAATAGAGGATTTTTGGAACACTTGATATTTTTATATGTACTAATTTTGTCTATATATTTAATGTCACATTTTGTCTATAATATACATCTTTTTTTCCCTGAAAATTTTTGAGGTTTTCATAATATAAAAGAAAAAACAAATTGCGAAACCGACGTGTAATACACTTTCCAACGACATAATATGTAAAAAAACGACGTAAAAGATATTTAGACGTGATATACCGTTTGTACGTACATGGGACGTCGTTTTAGTGAAAATTTCGCCATGGTTTCGCTTTTAAACGACGTCCTTTGAACAAGTAAGTCGTTTATTATATAATTACAGTTTAGGGTTTAGGTTAATACTTTTTAACGTGGGTGATTCAGTCGTGGTGGAATATGTATTTTCCGTCGGATGTGAAACATCCGCCATGGTTTCTCTTTTAACGACGTCCTTTTACAAGTGAGTCGTTTATTATTATTACAACGTCGTGGTTGTTGTTGATATAAGAATATTTTATTATTTTTAATTCAAAATTTTAAAAATAAATTTAAAATAAATCCAAAAAATTCAACTTCAACTCCTATGAAGTCATTGATATATTTTCTTCCCCCTAAACCCCAAAAAAATGCAGTTTGTGTAATAAAAGTTTAAAATGACCAACCAAAATAAAATGTTTTGATGAGTCATAACATCACTTATATAGTTTGATGGTTTAGGGTTTAGGGTTTGGGGTTTAGGGTTGTTATTTATTAGGGTTTAGGGTTTTAAAGTATAATTTTGGGGTTTAGGGTTTAAAGTTAATTTTTGGGGTAGGGTTATTTATATTAAAACCATAAACAATTTTATAAAATTAAATTTTACAATTAGATAATTTATGGTTTTTAAAGTTTAGGGGTATTACTTTTAACGACGGTGATTGAGTCGTGGAATATTGAGTTTACGTCGGATAGTGAAAAATCCGACCTGGTTTCTCTTTTTAAACGACGTTTTTTACAGTCCTTTATTATCATTTACCACGTCGTTAGTTACTTACACCCGCCGTGGTTTGTGTGGGATATAAGAATATTTTATTATTTTTAATATCAAAATTTAAAAATAAATTAAAATAAATCAAAAAATTCAACTTCAACTCCTATGAAGTCATTGATATATTTTTCTTCCCCTAAACCCCAAAAAAATGCAGTTGTGTAATAAAAGTTAAAATGACCAACCAAAATAAAATTGTTTTGATGAGTCATACATCACTTATATAGTGTGATGGTTTGGGTTTAGGGTTTGGGGTTTAGGGTTGTTATTTATTAGGGTTTAGGGTTAAGTATAATTTTTGGGGTTTAGGGTTTATGTTTGTTATTTATTAGATGTAAACCATAAACAATTTTATAAAATTAAATTTTACAAATATATAATTTATGGTTTTAAAGTTTAGGGTATTAACTTTAACGACGGTGATTGAGTCGTGGAATATTGAGTTTACGTCGGATAGTGAAAAATCCGACGTGGTTTCTCTTTTAAAACGACGTTTTTTACCGTAGTCGTTTATTATTTACAACGTCGTTAGTTACTTAACCCGCCGTGGTTTTGTTGTTGATATAAGAATATTTTATTATTTTTAATTCAAAATTTTAAAATAAATTTAAAATAAATTCAAAAAATTCAACTTCAACTCCTATGAAGTCATTGATATATTTTTCTTTCCCCCTAAACCCCAAAAAAATGCAGTTTGTGTAATAAAAGTTTTTAAAATGACCAACCAAAATAAAATTGTTTTGATGAGTCATAGCATCACTTATATAGTTTGATGGTTTAGGGTTTAGGGTTTTGGGTTTAGGGTTGTTATTTATTAGGGTTTAGGGTTTAGTATATTTTTGGGGTTTAGGGTTTTATGTTTGTTATATATTAGGATGTAAAACCATAAACAATTTTATAAAATTAAATTTTACAAATATATAATTTATGGTTTTAAAGTTTAGGGTATTACTTTTAACGACGGTGATTGAGTCGTGGAATATTGAGTTTACGTCGTATGGTGAAAAATCCGACGTGGTTTCTCTTTTAAAACGACGTTTTGTTTACACGTAAGTCGTTTATGTTATTTACAACGTCGTTAATTACTTAACTCCGACGTGGTTTTTCATAGTTTTAACGCCTTTTTTGATTTTGCGTCGTACATAGTTTTACCACGACGTCCTTAATGTAATAAGCGTCATGTTTAATGTTAAATTTTAACGACGCTTGTTTTTTTCGGTCGATGTTTTAAAGAGCGCGCTTTCTTAAAATATTCGCGGGACCTAAAATTTTCAGATTTGGCTCTTATTTTTATACTTCTAACCCTGAACCCTAAAATTTTCAGATTTCGCGCAACATAACATTTCGCTCTCTCACTTCATCTCTAATTCAAAGTTGGGCCAGGCTGTGTCAAATCCAATTTGGTCATAATCTGTGAGCTCTGCCAACCTGTAAGTACAAACCCTCTCTTTTCCCCTTGTAAATTCATTGAATGATATTACGTTGTTTTGTTAAAGGGTTTTAGATATATGTTTTGCGATCTTTTATAATGTTGTTGGAGGTATGGGTTCATGGATTTTCTGTTTAATGTTTTCTTGATCACTCTCTGTTATGTTGAATATGGGAATGGATTTATTTTGTCGGATCTTTTAATCACTCTCTGTTATGTTGAATTGGGAATGGATTTATTGTTTTCATGCTTAGTATATGTTGGTTTCTGTGTATGTATGTGTTCTTAATAGGGTTTTGGGATCTGAAAATAAACTTTTTAGGCATACGACGACGTTTTTAATAAACCGTCGTCTGTATTACTTATACACGACGGTGTTCTTTACTACCGTCGTGGTTATAATTGACGACGTTTGTTGATAAACCGTCGTCTATATATGTCAAATACGTCTGTTTTGTTTAAAAACCGTCGTCTTTGTTGTATATTACTTGCTATTAAACTTTATATAATCTGCTATAGTGATGGTCATTGCTTGTCTTTTCACTTTATTATAGATAATAGGGTATAGTGTCGGAGATGGATAAGTCATGGATGCACTCGGATAGAAGATCGAAGGCATATGAGTTAGGGGTGGAAGCATTTTTGAACTTTTCTGTAGAAAATCTTCTAACTACCACACATATCCGTTGTCCATGTGTTAAATGTGTTAATTTGAAATTGTTTGGGGTTGGAATTATAAGGGATCACTTATACTTTAATGGAGTTGACCAAAGCTATAAGAATTGGACATTTCACGGAGAACCTTGGGAAGCAACTACTAATGCTAGTAGAAATGTTGAAGAAGATGATGACCATAGTAGGTACAGTTTTGTGTCTGAAGAAATAGAGATGGATGATAATGATTTTGGTGATTTTGGATCTGATCCTTATGAGTTTGCCAATGTGATTGGGGATGGAGATCAACCATTGTACCCTGGTTGTAGAAAGTACACGAAGTTATCAGCATTAGTGAAGTTGTATAATTTGAAGGCAAAACATGGGATGAGTGATGTCTGTTTTACAGAATTATTGATACTTCAAGGCGATTTGCTTCCAGAAGGAAATACAATACCGGCCTCTATGTATGAGGCAAAAAGACTTTGTGTGCATTGGGGCTGAGTTATGAGAAAATGCACGCATGCCCCAATGATTGCATCTTGTATAGGAAGGAGTATGAGATTCAACTCATTGTCCTACTTGTGGTATCTCAAGGTGGAAGGAAGGCAAAGATTCAATCTTGAAAGAGGGTGTGCCAGCGAAGGTGGTGTGGTATTTTCCTCCAATTCCAAGGTTTAAAAGGATGTTTCGATCACATGAGACAGCTAAGAGTTTGACTTGGCATGCTGCTAGAAAATCAATTGACGGTCAGATGTCTCATCCAGCGGATTCCCCGTCTTGGAAACTTCTTGATGATAAATGGCCCGAGTTTGGTAATGAGCCGAGAAACTTGAGATTGGCTCTTTCATCTGATGGATTCAATCCCCACAGTTCTCTAAGTAGCAGATATAGTTGCTGGCCAGTTATCTTAGTTACATATAATCTCCCTCCATGGCTGTGCATGAAACGAAAGTTCATGATGTTGACCTTATTGATTTCCGGTCCTAAACAACCCGGAAATGATATAGACGTCTACTTGGAGCCTTTGATTGATGATTTAAAATCTTTGTGGGATGGGATTGGAGGAGTGTATGATGCACATAATGGAGAATACTTTACACTCAGAGCTGCATTAATGTGGACAATTAATGATTTCCCCGCCTATGGAAACTTATCTGGTTGTGTTGTTAAAGGATATAAAGCTTGTCCAATATGCGGCGATGATACACCTAGTCACAGGTTGAAAAATGGCCACAAAATTTGTTACATTGGGCATAGAAAATGGTTACCGATCAATCATCCATATAGGAGGCAACGTGCAGCTTTTAATGGGAAACCTGAATATGGCACGCCTCCTGAGCCATTAACCGGAGAAGAAGTGCTGCATATGGTTGAAGATGGTGACAGAGTTTGTTGGAAGAAGAAATCAATATTCTTTGATCTCGAGTATTGGAAATACCTTCCTGTGAGGCATGTCCTAGATGTTATGCACATTGAGAAGAATGTTTGCGATAGTATCATTGGTACATTGCTGGAGATCCCTGGAAAAAATAAAGATGGGATTGCTGCTCGATTAGATTTATTGAACATGGGGGTCAAAACTGATTTGCAACCCGAGTATGGAGAAAGACGTACTCGTTTGCCTCCCGGGCCTTGGAATTTGTCAAGAGCAGAGAAGAGAGAGGTTTGCAATTCTTTCTATGGTATGAAGGTCCCTGAAGGTTATTCTTCAAATATAAAAAATCTTGTATCTTTACAAGATTCAAGACTTCTTGGCCTTAAATCACATGATTGTCATACCTTAATGCAACAATTGCTCCCTGTGGCAATTCGTTCTGTTTTGGAGAACCTGAAGGTATGCAAAATGTTTGTGGCTTCTTCTTCAATGTATATGTGCAAAGACTTTGATGTTTCCAAGCTAGATAAGTTGGAAGAAGATGTAGTAGTACTTTGTGTTTGCTTGAGAAGTACTTTCCCCCTTCATTCTTTGATATCATGGTTCATCTAGTAGTACATCTTGTCAGAGAAGTTCGTCTATGTGGGCCAGTATATTTTAGATGGATGTATCCGTTTGAAAGATATATGAAAGTGCTAAAGGGGTATGTTCAGAATCGTACTCGTCCCGAAGGTTGCATTGCTGAGCGGTATATAGCTGAAGAAGCTGTAGAGTTTTGTACCGAGCATTTATCTGATGTTAGTACAGTTGGAGTGCCTTCAAGCCAAAAGATGGGAGTTTCAAACATTATCAGGTTGCACAGTGAGCGTAGTTGATCAGGGACCTGTTGAACCAAGCACATCTATATGTCTTGGAGAATACGGAGGAAGTCCTACCTTATATCGAGTACGTATGAGTTTTATTCTTTAAGTTTCCATTTTAAATTATTTCTTATGTTTATCTTATATGTTTGGGACCGTAATACTTGAATTTTGTGTGTCATGTAGGCAACATATGATCCACATCCAGACCGCTTATCCAAAATTTAGAAAGAGAACAAAGTGGCTGCAGGATAAGCACAATAGCACTTTCATTCAATGGCTACGCTTCAAGGTATATGTTATTGAATAACATATTGGACTTTTAATTTTCTTCTTTCTATGTTAGATTGAATTAAGTTATGATTAATTTGCAGGTTCAAAGTGAACTTAATGAGGAAGACAATCATGGCGTATCAGAAAATTTAAGGTGGCTAGCAGCTGGTCCAAACATGGCAGTGCCATTATATAGGAGCTATCTCATTAAAGGTATTAAATTCAACATCAAGGCACAAGATGATGTTGCGGACAACTCAAAATAGTGGAGTTTATTTACTTGCACATACTATGCAAGTTGCTAGTGCCAAGGATAAAAACCCAATTCTCTCAAATATGGGTTTCTATGGTGTCATTCAAGAAATTTGGGACCTTGACTACCAAAAGTTTACAATCCCAGTCTTTAGGTGTGATTGGATTGATAATACTTCTGGTCTTGTAGTGGACGAACGGATTTACCCTTGTAGATTTGAGTAAAATTGGACATAGGAATGACCAATTTGTTTTGGCTTCTCAAGTCAAACAAGTATTTTTTGTTGACGACCCGATGCATCGTGGTTGGTCGGTAGTGTTATCAATGCCTAATAGAGAATATAATGATGTTATTGGTGATGATGTCTTAGGTGATGTGAGAATTGAGTGTGAGCCATTTACTAGGGGGATGCCAAATGTTGACACATTTGATGAAGTGGTGGTTGAGTTTAGGGAGTCAAAATATTCGAGATGGGTGTGAAGATATATGGGTTGAATGATGCTTTATGTAATTGGCAGTGTATGACATTAATTTTGTAATATATTGTAATGTGATTTCTTCACTTTCATTATACAGGTTTTGGCCACAAAACAATCAGTACAAAAATTACTGGTTCCAGATTACAAACACGACGGTTTTGATAAAAATGTGAAAAACAAACGTCTGTTCTAATAAATAACGACGTTTTGGAGCATTCAACGACCGCAATATATTTACCGACGTCTTAAAGCAAAGTAACAATGAAGAACCACGACGCTATTGTGAAACAGTTATCCAGGATAACACGTCGGACAAGCATAAAGAACCGCCATGTAATTCAAAATAACACGACTCCAATCCCATAATACCGACGTCTAAAAGACGAGAACTTTAACCTGAACGTTACAAAAGACGACGTCGTCATGAATTTACCACGTCGCATGTTCTTTCATAAACGAAGTGGAAAAGGATGAATTCACGACGGTATTTGAAGTCCATTAAATTTGTCGACGTTAAGATTTATGAATTAGACGACGTTAATTTTTTAATGAAGACGTATAAATTATTAAACACGACGGTCTTTTTCATGGTACCGACGTTGTATATAGACGACAACGTCGTCCTTATAAATTACTGTGTCGTAATTAATGACCCCATCATTTTTTCCACGTCGTTTATTTTCAAAATATGACGTATAAATTCTGTAATACGGCTCTCATTTATTTGGAACCGACGTTGTTTATTCATTTCAACGTCGTCTCAGTAAATACATACGTCGTAATTAATGAACCTGACATCTATTTCCACGTCATAATTCGTAGAAAAATCGAAGTGGAAAATTTATTTTACGACGGTATTTGAAGTCCATTAAACTTGTCGACGTTAAGATATATGAATTAGACGACGTCAATTTTTTAAATGAAGACGTATAAATTATTAAAGACGACGGTCTTTTTAATGGTGACGACGTTGTATATAGACTACAACGTCGTCATTATAAATTACTGTGTCGTAATTAATGACACCATCTTTTTTCACGTCGTTTATTTTCAAAATATGACGTATAAATTCTGTAATACGGCTCTCATTTATTTGGAACCGACGTTATTTATCAATTCAACGTCGTCTCTGTAAATACATGCGTCGTAAGTAATGACCCTGACATCTATTTCCACGTCATAATTCATAGAAAAATCGAAGTGGAAAATTTATTTTACGACGGTTGTGGGAAATGTTGTGACGTAGTAGGTGTCAATAACGTCGTCTATTATGATTGTAAAGACGTCGTATATTTATATTTGTGTCATCCTGTTTTTTAACGACGTTTTTTTTGTTGGAGTTGGTCGTCTATTCTCATCCTCGACTGTTTTTTTATGTCTTTTTGCAGCACAAAGACGTCGGTTTTTATTTTTTGATGACATTTTTTGTTTTAAACGACGGTTATTCACCGTCGTGGTTTGGTTATGGAAAAGATGTCGGTGGATTCCACGACCATTTGAAAACAGAATACACGACGGTGAATTCCCGTCGTGGTTTTCCTTTTTTGTAGTAGTGTAGTCTAACAAAAAATTGGTATCCCAAACCAACTCCCCCTGACATCCAGTTTGAAGAAAGAAATTCCCAAAGTCAATTTTCAATCTCATTTGATAAACTTTACGAATGGAATATCGATGGTCTATCAAAACAAGAAATCCTAAACAAGTTACAACACATGTCCACGGTAGCCAATCACTACTACATTTTACACTTTCCGCGACGAAGAGAATTTTGTCGCGCAAAATACATTGTAGTCGCACAAATTTCAGAGCGACAGAAACTTCGTCACGCAGAATCCGTCACGCAAAGATCGTGAAGAAAGACTTTGCGCGACGAACTTTTTTCATTGGTCGCACAAAGGGACTTTGTGTGACGAAAAATATTTGTCGCGCAAAGTCACTTTGCGCGACGAAACATATTGGTTGCGCAAAGCGACTTTGCACGACAAAAAAATATTGGTCGCGCAAAGTTTTTCTCAACGAAAAAGTTAAAAAAAAATTCCCGCGTCCCATTTTTAGTACCCGCCCAAAATTTTTAGAGTTTTGCGCAACGAATACTAATGTCGCGCAAATATTTGCGCGATGAAATATTTTGGTTTTTGACCTTTGGTTTTATTATTTCTTTAATATTAATTTAATTATATTAATTATTTTGATTTTTACTTTTTAAATTAAATTTAATTGTATGATTTTTTTCGTTACTTTAATTTAAATTGATAATAATTTAATTATATTAATTTTTTCAAATTTTTACTTTTTAAATTTAATTTAATTGTATGATATTTTTTAATTACTTTAATTTAAATTGACATATTCAAAATAAAATTACATATGAAAAATAGTGATCAAATTATCCAATAAATATATATATATAATATTCAAAATGTACACATAAATAACAAAGTACAATAATAAAATCCTAATACAAGCGTATTGTGGTGGTAGTGGCGGAGGATATGTTTTGATAGCTTCCTAATCCTCAACTTTAGCCGTCAAAGTCTTGATGATTCCCTACAAAAAAAAAAAATAAACAAAAAAAAAAAAAAAAAAAAAAAAAAAAAAAAAAAGAAAATCTCCCCAAAAATTGTTATACCACAAATCCAACCCAAACTCCAATCCCTACCCACACAAACTCAAAACTAACTCCAAAAATACATATTAATGAAAAAAATTTAAAATTTGGAGAGAATATACCTTTTGGCAAGATTGAGAGTGAGTGAGAATGAGAGAGAGAAGTGAGTGTGAGAGAATTAGAGAAGATAATGATAGAGAGATGAGAGAGTGAGTGAGAGTGAGAGATAGTGAAGAGAGAGATGATGAGAGATTAAGTGAGAGGAGTGAGTGTGAGAGAAATGGTGGGATTTGGGGAGAGGGAAAGAGAGATGAGAGGTAAGAGAAAGACATTGAGAAAATGGTGGAGTTATTTTCATTTTAAAAACCGTATCACTTTGCGTGACGAAAAATATTGGATTATTGGTCGCTCAATGTTTTGCGCGACGAAACATATTTTTCGCGGGAAGTTTTGCGCGACGAATACTGGATTATTGGTCGCGCAATGTCAAAATAAAAAATAAAAAATCCTGCGTCCCATTTTTGGTACCCGCCCAAATTTTGAATTTTTTGCACAACGAAACATATTGGAATATTGGTCGCGCAAAGTAAAACAAAAAAAAACAAAATCACGGTGTTCCATTTTTAGTACCCGCCCAAATTTTGAAATTTTTGCGTGATGAAAAATACATATTGGTCGCGCAAAATCTAAAAAAATTCCCGCGTCCCATTTTTGGTATCCGCCCAAATTTTTGCCCGACGAAAAATATATATTGGTCATTTTTTTTTTTTTTTTTTTTTTTTTTTTTTATCCAAAAAAATCCCATTTCTAGTACCCACCCCAAATTTTAGAGTTTTGCGCAACGAACTGTTGGTCGCGCAAAACTTTTGAGAGACGAAAAGTTGATTCGTAGCACGATATTTATATAAATAATTGCTATGAATAATAAAAAATAAAATTATTTTATTTTACGATTTAAAATATAAATAAGGTTAAAGCTACTTAATAAATGTATATACTATTCAATTTCTTAATTGTTATACGTACAAAATAAATAAATTTAAAGCTACTTAATAAGTAAATAAATATATATATACACACACCATTCAACGATCCAACTGTTAGACTTGTTTGTATATACTTCAAGATCACATACCCCAAAAATCGCAAAAAAAAACAAACATTCAGAGACCTAGTAACGGGACAAAAAAATTTCAACGGTTATAAATGAAAAATTACGATTTAATGGTTATTTTAACTCCGATTTTGACAATTTTTTACAGCTACACTCCTTGACCCTATATGAATACAATGAACTAATTCGATCGCCAATTTAAAATATTTACACTAGTGGATACCACAAAATCTTATGTTATATTTAACAAAAGTATAAATAAACTCTTAATTGTTAGTGAATATATTGTTTTGATGGCATACGCATTCTACGAAACTAGTTTCAACGATCCAACCGTCAAACTTGTTTGTTTATACTTTGAGATCATATACGCCAAAAATTGGAAAAAATAAACATTCAGAGATCACGTAACGGGACAAAACTTTACGACGGTTATAAATGAAAAATCATGATTTAATGGTTATTTTTACTCTGATTTTGATGATTTTTTACAGCTACACTCCTTGACCCTATATGAATACAATGAACTAATTCGATCATCAATTTAAAATATTTACACTAGTGGATACCACAAAATCTTATGTTATATTTAACAAAAGTATAAATAAACTTTTAATTGTTAGTGAATATATTGTTTTGATGGCATACACATTCTACGAAACTATTTTCAATGATCCAACCGTCAAATTTTTTTGTTTATACTTTGAGATCATATACGCCAAAAATTGGAAAAATTAAACATTCAGAGATCAAGTAATGGGATAAAACTTTTTTACGGTTATAAATGAAAAATCACGATTTAACGGTTATTTTAACTTTGATTTTGATGATTTTTTACAGCTACACTCCTTGACCCTATATGAATACAATGAACTAATTCGATCGTCAATTTAAAATATTTACACTAGTGGATACCACAAAATCTTATGTTATATTTAACAAAAGTATAAATAAACTTTTAATTGTTAGTGAATATATTGTTTTGATGGCATACGCATTCTACGAAACAAGTTTCAACGATCCAACCGTCAAACTTGTTTGTTTATACTTTGAGATCATATATGCCAAAAATAAAAAAAAATAAACATTTAGAGATCAAGTAATGGGACAAAACTTTTCGACAGTTATAAATGAAAAATCCCGATTTAATGGTTATTTTAACTCCGATTGTGATGATTTTTTTACAGCTACACTCTTTGACCATATATGAATACAATGAACTAATTCAATCGTCAATTTAAAAAATATATTTTCTAACAAAAAGATTTTAAAAAAGAATTTTTTTTATTTTTTTTATTTTTATAAGGACTTTGAGCGACGAAGTTTATTGTTTTGTCGTGCAAAGTGACTTTGCGCGACAAATAGTTTTTCGTCGCACAAAATTTGGTCGCTCAAGACTTTGCGCGACGATGTATTGTCATCACGCAAAGTGATTTTGTGCGACAAAAAACAATTCGTCGCGCAAAATTTTGTCGTGCAAGGTTTGTAGCGACGAAGTTTTGTGTTTCGTCGCGCAAAATGTGGTGGCCCAAGGGTGATTTTTTACTAGTGAATAGTTACAATACCAATCACAATTTAAGACAGTCAGAAATTGTTCCCCTTTTAGAAACAGGATTCATCGGAACTTTACGTTCTTGGTGGGATAAACACTTAACTGAAGAGTCAAAACGACAAATCATATATGCAGTAAAACTTAATGAAGAAGGTCTTCCCATTTTCGATGAACGATTAGGTACATGCATTGAAGACAGAGTCAATACCTTATTATATACAATCATTGAACATTTCATAGGAACACCTAGTAACACTACAGCCAAAATTCATGATCAACTTAGTAACCTTAGATGTCCCAAATTAAGTGATTTCAGATGGTACAAAGAATGGTCTCCCTAACCTGTTTGCCCATAAAATATGAACAGTCTTGAGTATTGATCAGGGTCATATACTTTGATAGTCTAACCTACGGTAATATAATTAGTGCAATTAATCAAGTTGGAATGAAAATGTGTGTTGATATGAAAATTGGTAAACAAATTCAGTCAGATAGAAAATCCGCCAAATATGAGTTAGGAGACTTTTGTGAACAATATGGTTTAGCTACTATTCCACTCTCCAAAAAAATCAAACATAGAAATTATGAGCATCAATCAAGTAAATCAAGACATTTTCAAAGAAAACGACATTCCTTTAAACATAATGATGACTTTTATAGTAAAAGAAAGTTTCACCCCAAGAAAAATTGGTCAAAAGTACATGGACAAGATAAGGATGACAAATTTAAAAAGACCACCGACAAAAAGAAAATTGAATGCTGGAAATGTAAGAAATTTGGTCACTATGCACTAAATCAAAAGGCTTTGCAACTTTACTATCACTCAAAGGAAGCACAGTGCGATGACTCTTGGCCAAAATACATGTCTCACACTTAAAACTGGACTCATCACAAAAGCAGAATAAAAATGGAAACAAATGCTTAAGGTAGCCAAATGATGGGTGTCCCAAGCAACGATCCCATAACCAAATTTGCTCTTTGTCTTTGACACTGCAACTTTGAACAGTATTAACGACACAATCACGAACTGGTGTAGAAGGCAATGTCAAATAATATAACTCTCCCTATCTGTTTACCGTGCTTAATCGTCTCATGAGTCTGAAAATCCTGAAAAGAGCAATGTGTAGGATATAAAGTAGCAGAAGCATTAAGTGTATCAAGTAATCGACCAACAGATAACAAGTTACAATGGATATTGGGAACTAATAACGCACGAGATAAGGACAGAGTATGAGTGAGAAAGATTGTACCCTCGCCAATAATTGGAGAGGGCAAGCCATTAGCACTAGTTATGTATGGCTCACGGGTGTTACTAGACAACTTATCAAAAAATTTAGCATCATAAGTCATATGATCAGAAGCATCAATGTCAATTATCCACGTATTGGAGCTAGTACCTGGAATAAAGTCAGAAACATACAAATTTGTAGAAGCAGCAACAACAACACCAACAATGGAGTTCTCACCCACGATTGAAGCAGAAACTTAACATATCACGACAAAGTATACAACAGAACACAGTAGAGACACAAATACGGCAGATGCACAAAGACAGGCACGAAGATAGTAGAGGCACGAACACGGCAAAGTACACAGCAAAACACAACAAAGGCACAAATACAGCAGATGCACGAAGACAGGAATGACACGAACACAGTAGAGGCACGTACACTATAACACAACACACAAACCTAGGAGGGCACACACGGCACAGGTAGAAAAAAATATGGGGCAAATCGCACAAGTCACCAGAAAAGTTGGCTCTGATGCCATGTCAAACAAAAGGAGGTATTTATAATATAAGGATGTAACCCTAGTATAGTCAAACTAGGAAACAAGATAAAATCCTAATTACACAATATCTGTACAAAATGAAAGAAATATAGTCCTAATAAACTAGGAAATAAATCTCCTAATTAAGCTAGGATCTCTCTAACATTCATGAGCCACATGCTGAGCAATGCCAACATTGATCCTTGCTATGCTCTGAGGAAAGAAAAGGTTCACAAGTCTCTGAATTATATTTATGGCAAAGCTAGAAGCGCAGTTGATTTGGGGAAGGTGGCATTTTTTACCAGCATCAACACACTCAAGTGCATGATATGGGGCAGGACGCGGCAAGAAGAGAAGGAAGCAACTGATATTGGGGTTGAGTTTTGGAAGGTGGTGATAGAAATTATGGGGTTGCTTGCAAAGCCGAAAGTTTCAAACTTTTTTCCTGTGCTTGCTAGGTTTGATATATAAGGGATTATGAGGCAACAACAGAAGG
The DNA here is from genome assembly GCA_903112645.1 of Prunus armeniaca. Lineage (NCBI taxonomy): Eukaryota > Viridiplantae > Streptophyta > Magnoliopsida > Rosales > Rosaceae > Prunus > Prunus armeniaca. Next base: position 6,156,248 of record CAEKDK010000005.1, on the reverse strand, counting down.
CTATTTCTGTCGTTGAAAAGATCTTCACTTCTGCCACAGAAATCCAGATGAGTATGGCTCCAGTTGAAAATGAGGGGCTTCAACAAAAACATGGAGGAAGGTGTTTACCCCGAAAAGGACTCGCTGGCCATTCGCGTTGGGGTTTGGCCGTGGAGTTTGCTTGTTGCGATTGAGAAGGCGTGCCACAGTTGGCAATGAAAAACTCCAATAGATTGAAAATGGTAAGATTGGAAAATGCGCACCGATATTAACTTTAATTCATTGATTGTGGATTGGGCGGGGAACTGACCCAATACAAGGTTCTTTTCTATGCCTCAATTTAGAGGACTTCAATATTCATCTAGCGCGAAAATGGTAACTGGCAGAAGCTGAAATTGAACAATAATGGAAATGACAAGTTTATCGAAATATTTCTCTATTCTGACAACTTTAAAGAAAAAGGAAGTACATAAACAACATAGCCTAAAGATTTCTCTATTCATACTTGGTACATAAAAGTAAAATGGGGATTGAAGATCTCTCTATTCAATCTTGTAAAAGGAAAAATCATACAAAGAGTTGTCATAGCAAAATAAAGAAAATTCCTCAGGAGTTGTCAACTGGGAAATTCAGAGAATGAAAAAGGAAGGTTGTTTCAAGCTTTTGAGCTGGGTTTATAGACGTTGAGTCTGGTTTTTGTTGGTTGAGTTGTGTGTGTTTTGCTGATGATTTCTCCTTCAATTTATAGAGAATGGAGGTTGGTTAAATGGACTAGCAGTCAATTTGAAGTACCCACTTGCCATTGGTTTTGGTGAGTGGGTTGCGTGCAAATATAAGTAAACCCAAAAAAGTTGCTAAGAGGCTTTGATGTGATTTGACAAAAGTTATCACTATTAGACTTAAAGAAATCCAAATTATTCATCCACTTGCCATTGATTGGTGAGTGACAACCAAAAGTAACTGACTAAAAGACAAAAAGAAATGGAGAGATAATGACCACCATCTCTACTTCTTGTTTTATTCATTCTTTAAGCCCACTTACATATTATTTTATTCTTCTTTCAACCTTGGTGTAGACTTTTCACGTGTATGTTGAGCTTTCCTTTGTTTTAATATTCTTCATCACAGAGAATATTAAATTGTTTCCATCTACTACAACATTATTTTATTCTTCTTTGAATCAACTCACTTGTGATGAAGTTCCTCCATCAATGAAGTGAAACTTTATTTGCAGTCACTGAGTTTCTCCTCCGAACATGCCTTGATGCATAATGAACTGGAAATGCTAGATTGATCCAATTGCTGCAAATTTCGGATATGTTGTTCTCCACATAAGTAGGAACAACATTCATGGAGAACTTAATTCCATTTGAGCAATGGAAAATCTGATTTAGCATGGTTGCAACTGACTGGTCGTCATACACTGCTCTCATGAACAGAAATCATGATTAGTGTTCTGAAGATACAATACTTAAGAAAATGACGCCAAATTCGGATATGTTGTAGTAGACATCCAAATGAACAACTTTCATGAAGAATGAATATTCATTTGATGACTGGAAGCTGGCCCGAATTGGGCCATAATTAGGCCCGAATTGCCACTGTCATCAGCTTTCGCTGTTGCTGGTATGCTTCTGATGTTTGATGTTGTGAGGATTCCAAATTTATCCAAATGATCCCAAATTTGGATATGTTGCAGTAGACATTCTAATGAACAACTTTCATGAAGAAAGAAAATTCATTAGAGTATTGGAATTAGGCCCGAATTACGCCCGAAATGCTGCTATAAGCATTTTACTGACGCTGTGCATCTGATGTTTTCAGCTCTTAGGATTCAAAATTTGTCTGAATAAACCCAAATTTGGATATGTTTCAGTAGACATAGAGATGAACAACTTTCATGAAGAACGAAACTTGATTTGAGTGCTGGAAGTTGAATTTTGGGCTCACTCCATCTGTCTGCAGCAATGCTTGTCTAGCCATATTTTGGCCATTTTGATGTTCATGGAACATTATCTTCCATTTTAGGCAAAAATACAATTTTCGGTACAAACAGGACTTGTTGCAGTTCCATTTGGAGCATAATAAAGATAGTGCAACACCGCTTACAATGCAAGAACTTTTGGCCTTGCTCACGGTACATGTACAATATCCATAGATTTTTGGGAAATAGCTCAAAATGCCACATATTTTATAATTTTTTCTGAAAATACCATCCTTCCCCTAAAATTTTAAAACTATCACCTATAAATACATTTTTATTGTCCACTGATTGCACACATATCATTTTTTCAGAAATTTTGTTCTCTCTCACCTCTCTTGGCTCCGTCTCTCTCTGTCACTCAGCTCTCAATCTCTCTTCACTCTGTCTCTCTATCGCTCAACTCTCAATCTGTCTTCGCTTAGCTCTCACTTTCTCTTTACTCTCTCTCTCTCTCTCTCTCTCTGACGCAGTGGTCTTCCTCCCTCAGCGATGTCTATTCATCGAAGCTTAACTCCATCGTTCACATCCAAAAGGTACGGTTCATCATCATTTTCTTTGGGTTTTCTTTGGGTTTAGGGGTTTCTTTAAAGTTGGTTTAGGGTGTATGGTTTCTATGAAATTGGTTTAGGGGTTTCTTCGAAATTGGTTTAGGGTTTAGGGGTTTCTCTTAAATTGGTTTAGGGTTTATGAGTTTCTATGAAATTAGTTTAGGGGTTTCTCTGAATTTGGTTTAGGGTTTATGGGTTTCTCTAAAATTTTCTGATTGTAATGATTCCTTGTTTGAAACAGTGAAGGAGTGTGTTCTTTGTTCTTTGTTTGAAACTGCTGTTGTTTTGCTGTTGTTATTGGTATCGTATTGTTATTTTATTGATGTTGGATTGCCATGTTAGTGGTATTATATTGGCATCGTAGTGCTGTTTTATTGCTAGTTTATTATGGTTTTTTTCCCGTTCCATTATGGTTTTAATGGTTTTGGTGATTTATGCAATTGGATTATGTGTTTGTTTGTTGTTTTGTTTCATCCAAAGAAGGGAAAATTGTAGGTGTTCATTTATAGTCTCTACATTATGCACCCTTCAAAGATCACATATTACCGACTCAAGCTTGCGATTGAGGCTTTAAAGGGGGAGGCATATATATATATGAGGTAAATATGATAATGCCAATGAATTGAGTTCAGTTTTCACTTATCACTTGGGAATTCACTGTGCTCCATAATTATGTCAGGAAATCCTTTATATGAAGATGCAAACATCGAAGCTGTGCTGGAGGTGCTTTATATGATCATCCATCCATTTTGATAGAGCTATTTGGTTTAGGTATTCTGTGTAGCAAGGTGAAATAATGTCCAGGGTCTTCGGCCATGTTGTACAGTCAATGGCAGTGGCTAATTGCCTTACATGGCACATAAACTGTTTCTATTTTTGGGTTTTATTTTCGAGTTGCAATCATGGTTAGCATACATATTCTTTAGATTGTGAAGTTCAACTATTTCGTACTGCTCGATATATAAACATACTTACTCTTTATGGAGGTTTAACAGTTTACTTGTTTGAAACAACGTGTTTGTTTCCACTGACTTCTATTCTTTTTTGTATCCATGTTTGACATTTGGTCCATGTAGTTTTCTTCATTTTTCTGTGCTCAATCCAATCATATACATAACACAAAATTTGCGTAATGGGTAGAAAACTTAAAGGTCAAAAATGGGCATATGGCTGCCCCTGAAGATGAAGATGATGATGATGATGTTTTTTTTTATGAATGGGTGGATGACCAAACCGAATGGACAGGGGTTAAAGAAACTAGGAATGCGGTTGCCCCTGATTGGCCTACAGATGTTGAATTGGATTCTAAAGATTCTGAGTGCAGGGATTATGCCAAGTATAATTCTGACGAGGAAGTTGATAAGAATTGGCCAGAGTTCAATGCTGCAACTGACATGGCAGATCCAAAGTTTGAGATTGGGATGTTGTTTAGTGATTGTAAGGTGTTTAGGGCAGCTGTTAGAGAATACTCTATCTTGCAGAATAGGGATGTAGTGTTTATTAGGAATGAGGCTTTGAAGTTGAAGGCAGTTTGTGGGGACCCAGATTGTGGGTGGATGATATATGCTTCAAAAATTCAACATGACAACACATTGCAAGTGAAGACATATGTAGGTGAGCACGCATGTACACAACTATAGGAGAACCCTACTGTGAAGTCAACATGGATAAACAAGAAATATGTTGACAGTTTGAAGTCCAATCCCCGGTGGCCAGTGAGGTCATTCAAGGAGACTGTTGAGAAGGATTATAATACATGGGTGGATATGAGGGATAAGACTGACTTTCCGCCATGTCTTCCTCCGTCTTACTCTAAACAGCATGGAAGGCCATGAAAATGTAGAAACAAAGAACATGAAGAGCACAAGGGCAAGATGAAGATGAGAGCATCAAGCGACCAATCTGAAACTGCATTGTCTCGCATTCCCAACACACAGGACTCTCTCAAATGTGGGCAATGTGGTAAAAAAAACTTGGGATCGCAAATCCCAAGTTTGTCTATGAAGAGCAGATCTAATTATATTAGTGGCACAATAAGAGGACTTGCCATAGGAATCTTCCCCCAAAAGCCAAACCTGCAACTAAGAGGAAAAAGGGTATTGAAAATACCCAGGTATAGCAACTCAATCTTGTTCAATTCTATCCCTTAATAACCCTAAGCTTTTGTTGCAAATTGATGTAGTTTTTATGTTATAGACCACTTCGTCTGACGTATCCACTCTAGCTGCTGGTCCAAGCACCCTAAAACAAATATCCAAGCCTCCAAGGCATGTGCAAAAAGGGAAGCCAAAACCAAGTAAGAAAGGACAACCACCTTCAACTTCATGTCCTTATGCATCAACTTCTGTTTCAACTGTAGGATCAAATGTTGTACATTGAAGCTCACTGAAAAAGCTATTTAATGATTTACCTTTTTTTGTTTTTGATTAGGAGGTTTTTGATTATGAGGTTTTTGTTTTTGATAAATTGGTCCTGTATAACTTAAGTGCTTACTTTTTTTTATGGATGTAATTGCATTCACATAAGCCTCAACCACTGTGAATGCAAATACATCCACTGAAATTGCCATTTTGAAATGAATTTGAATGGACATGAAATATGTACGATATGCAATGTTATTATTTGGCTATTTTGAGCCCATTTTGAATGCAGAATTTTCTAAGTTTTTGGGTTGCCACTTTGCTTCATTATTTTGGTCATTCACTTCATTGTTCTAGGTGCATCCATTTTCTAATTTCCTTGCTACATTGTTTTTGCCATTCCATTTTCTACAAATTTTGCCATTCCATTCACTTCATCAAGTTACAAAAAGTCAGCAATTAAGCCCTTAGGCCTTACCCTATAACCCTTAATCCTAAAACCCTAAACCCTTACATAACAATTAAACCATTACAAACTGCTACTAACAACCCAACACTTACAAAATCACAGAATCAATAAAACAACCCACAAACAATACATTCATTCAATGGTAGAAGCTAATTTCAATCTTCTCTTTTTGTTCACTCCACATCCACACATCCCTCCCAAAATGATGCTTGCAAATAGAACCCACGAAGCCACCAACAACACCCAAACGACCTTTTCTCTTTGTCTTGCCTTTGCCACTGACTTCTCCAGCTTATTCCGCGATTTTAGAAGCCCAGGAATCACTGCCTTCGACCGTTCCCACATGGCCAGATCAAACCATGCCCAGAATTGACAGCCCTTAAAACCCTTCTTAGTCTCACATACCTTTGCTGCACACATGGAAAATCGCCTCCCATGATTCAAATATTTCCAAGAGGTTCGAATTGTAGTAGCCTTTCTGCACTAACACATTGGCGCCTCTTCATCCATTTCACCCAGCCAATCGGATATTCTTCGTCAGTTGCCCTCCACTTTTTTCCTCGCTCCTTTGCTATCCAATCCATCTGAGTTTGTTCGATTTTTCCAAGCCTGGTAATCGAAGTATGCCTTGGAACGCGTGCGAAGCTGACCGTTTGTTTTTTTCCCGAAATTGCCCATCGTGACGTCGCTTTCTAACTGCTGTTTGGTTATGAGGTGGGTCCCACGACTGCCACATCAACATTTAACGTCTGACTTTGACGGTCAATGTAACGGCTCAATTTGTGAGTTTGTAAATTCAGAAATTCAAATTGAATATCAAATAATAAAAATTCCCACAGATCTGCTACACAAAACTTCAAAACCCCAACCCACCAACCCCTCTTCCTCTCAACCTCTCGATAGTTTGCAAACTGATGGCGAACTGAGTCTAAAAAAGATTCCTCTTGTGCCAAACCTATGGTTCAACCTTCCATTCTTGTTTGTTCCCTCGAGGAGGTCCAAAGATTCATCATTTCAGCACTTACCCTTTTTCATTTTTGTTTCAAAAGTCTACAAATTTTAGCACCCATGAGTTAGATTTAGTGGCTCTTGCAAAAGGGTCGGGTTTTAAATTGGTGTATTTGAATTGGGTTTGAAGATTATGGAAGACCGATGTGATTTAGGAGAAGGGTTGGTCTCGATACCCAGATCGGATTCAAAGGTTGGTTCTTTTTCCTAAGCTTATTTTTTGGGTTGTTTTAGATTGTTGGGGGAAAATCATGTGAGTACTGAATTGGGACAAGAATGTGACTTGGGTTCTTGTAAGCGGCTTAAAATGCGAGATCTTGAATCTGTTTGCTGGTCTGAAGGTATTTATTATGAGTATTTGAAAATATTCTTGGTGCTGTGCGGCATCTTTTTAATTGAATTGGTGTCGGCAAAGATTGGGTTGCGGCAATGGAGGGTTGTGGACGAAGGGGAGGGTTGTTGATGAATTTCCGAATTTATCCTCACTTTTGACAAAAAATTTCACAGAATTTTACCAAAGGACTAATGGTGCAACACAACACCTAATTGAGTGACGTCTGCAACTAATAATTGAGTTCAGTGACCCAAATGTAACTACATGTATAGTTGAGGGACCATTGCTGCGAATAACCCTATTAACTTTTATTGTTAAACTCGTTTTTGTTAAGTCAGATCTCACTTTTAAATGACGATGGGAAATTTGTCTCTTGTTTGGCAATTTCCATTGATATATATATATATATATATATAAAGAGAATGTTTTACCATCAATTACCCTATTTGCTTCACTTTTGACTTCGTTTTCCATATGATTTCACTTCCCATTCCTAATGCTTTTGTAACCCCAAAGTGAATAAGTTTTTTTTTGGGTAAAAAAAATGCGATTTTTGGCCTTTGTAAATATGTTGTAAACATGTATTTAAAATATATTAAAATTAATAAAATAAATTTATAAGGGGAAGGTCGGATATTAGAGAAGTAAATTAGGTCATTATCCTTGTAAACCAAACAGTTTACAATAGGAAGGACTCGTATGCAATTGACAAACAGTTAGTGGGAAATTGAAACTGAATAATGCAATTGACAAATAGTAAGTTCAAAATTGCAATTGACAAACAGTAAAATGGAACATTCGGAAGGTAAATTGGGTCCTTATACATATAAACACAAACGTTTACAATATTAAAGTCACGTATTACTCTATGTTAAATAGGTGTGTTCCATAAGAGTATAAAACTCATCCTTAATATTGTAATATTGTAATTTACAAAGATAAAGACATATAGTACAATATTAAGGTAACTTGGGGCATCAGGAAAGTAAATTGGGTCCTTATACTTGTATCAGAATAGGGTAAGAGTGGACCTTGGTGGAATAAATTTAGTCTTTGTCATTGTAAACAAGGGAGTTTACAACATATAGGACTTCCGTTATATTGTCATGGACAGAGGGGTTCCATAAAGTTATAAAAGAGATACTTAATCTTGTAATATCGTAATTTACAAAACTCGTAATGACCCCCAATACAATGTTAAGATAAGAATGAATCTTGGAGTAGTAAGTTGAGTCATTATCCTTGTAAAAAAGGTGGTGGTTACAACATTAAGGATTCGTATTATATTAAAATGGACATAGTCGTTCCATTACATTGTAAAAGTCATCCTTAATCTCGTAATACCATAATTTACAACAACAAGGAACCCTTGTATAAGAATAGAGTAAGAGTGGACCTTGGTGGAATAAATTTGGTCCTTATTCTTGTAAACACAAGGGTTTACAGTATTAATGACCTCTTTTACAATGTTTTGGACCTCCATGTTCCATAAACTTGTAAAGTGTATCCATAAACTTGTAATATCATAAATTACAATAGAAAGGATCTCTATTACATGGTTAAGGTAATTATGGACCTTAGAGATGTAAAATTGGTACTTATTCTTGTAAATGCAATGGTTTATAACATTAAGGAATCGTATTACAATGCTTTGGACGTAAGCTCTCCATAAACTCGTAACGTAGATCCTTAATCTCGTACATTACAAGATTTGGGTTCTCATTTATGATTTTTTGCACCATGATTACAAGTTTGAGGTTCTTCCTTATCCATAGCGTTGTAATATCCTGATTTACAATTGAAAGGATCCCTCTTACAATGATAAGGTAAGGGTAGACTTTGGAGAAGTAAAAGTGATCCTTACTCTTGTAAACACAAGGGTTTACAGTATTAAGGACCTCTTTTACAATGTTTTGGACCTCCATGTTCCATAAACTTGTACAGTGTATCCATAAACTTGTAATATCATAAATTACGATAGAAAGGATCTCTATTACATGGTTAAGGTAATGGTGGACCTTGAAGATGTAAAATTGGTACTTATTCTTGTAAATGCAATGGTTTATAACATTAAGAACTAGTATTACAGTGCTTTGGATGCAAGCTCTCCATAAACTTGTAACGCAGGTCCTTAATCTCGTACATTATAAGATTTGGGTTCTCATTTATGATTTTTTGCACCATGATTACAAGTTTGAAGTTCTTCCTTATCCATAGAGTTGTAATATCCTGATTTACAATTGAAAGGATCCCTCTTACAATGATAAGGTAAAAGTAGACTTTAACGTTGTAAATGTGGTCCTTATTCTTGTAAACACAAGGGTTTACAATATTACAGACCTCTTTTACAATATTTTGGACCTCCATGTACCATAAACTTGTAACGTGTATCCATAAATTTGTAATCTCATAAATTACAATAAAAGGATCTCTAGGTGGACCTTGGAAATGTAAACGTGGTTCATGTTCTTGTAAACGCAACGGTTTATAACACTAAGGACTTGTATTACAATAGTTTGGATGTAAGTGTTCTATAAACTTGTAAAATGGATCCTTAATCTCATAGATTACAATATTTTGATTCCTATTTACAAGTTTTTGCGCCATGATTACAACTTTAAAGTTCTTTATAATCCATAATCTTGTAATACTATAATTTACATTAGAAATGATCTCTCTTATAATGTTAAGGTATTATAAGGGTGGACCTTGGAGAAGTAAATGTGGTCCTTATTCTTGTAAACACAAGGGTTTACAATAATAAGGACCCCTTTTACAATGTTTTGGACCTCGACATTCCATAAACTTGTAATGGGGATCCTTTCTATTATAAATTAGGGTATTATAAGATTATGGAATATGAAGAACCTTAAACTTGTAATCAGATTGTAAAAACTAATAAATGGGAACCGAAATATTGTAATCTATGAGATTACGGATCCACTTTACAAGTTTATGGAACTCTTGCGTCCAAAGCATCGTAATACAAATCCTTAATGTTGTAAACCATTGTTTACTAGAATAAGGACCCATTTTACATCCCTACGGTTCATCATTACCAATTCCTTGTAATATGGATCCATATCCTTATAAAAGGCTAATTTACAACATTATGGATTCGGTGAACCCTAACATTGTAATCTAATAGCAAAACCTTGTAAATTGTTACAAAAACTTGTAAGTTACGAGTTTAAGGAATTGGTAATGGTAACTCAATCACTTTCTTCTCCTTCATTGCCTCATTTAGTATTTTGTTATGTTACATACTTATATAAAATTTCGAGTATTTTTGTTGGAAGATGCTATGAGTCATCTTTTGTTATAAGACATTTGTTTAAAGTTATTTTTAGAATAAGCAAGAATACATATTTTTATATATATATATAATAATATGTCATCTTGAGAAGTAATTATAGTGTGGCTTCGGAGTATGTCATATAATATTTATTATAATATAAGTGGATATTTATTGATATTATGTCTTAAAAGTTGAATATCTTATCATTGATTGATATTAAACACGTAAATGAGTTATACTATGAAGTCGTATTTTAGTTCCTTATAGTAATTTATTCACATTTAAGAAATAACAAAACAAAAAGAATAGTTTAGATGTTCAAAAATTGTATTTGGTTACAAGTAAAAAATAATAATTTCAGTTTGGCCAGTTGGATTTATATAAAGTTACCCAAGTTTTATTGATTTTGGTTACAAGTTATATAAAGCAACCCTCAACTCATGAATCATGAAAAAATATGCAAATGTTGTGAAATAATTGAAATAATTGTAACAACATTATAGTCCACCCTAATCCATAACACTATAATACCCTAATTTACAAAGAAAATGATACATAGTACCAAGGTAAGAATGGACTTTGGACGAGTAAAATTATGTCATTATCCTTGTAAACACAACTGAAAATTTGGTAATCTATGAGAAAACTTGTAAACTTTCTACTTTATACTTGTTTTTCTTGATTTTAATCCTAACAATGTAATATAAAATACATGGCCATGTTAGGAAAAGAATATAAATTTATAATACTTCTTGGATATCTACAAAAGTACAACCATGTAACATAGAGTTCAACAAGTAATATAGTTCTTATTTTAGAAATTGATTTCAACCAATTACATACACAGAACTCTAGGTGAAAAAATTTGATGGATAAAGACTTTCAAGCTCTCAAATAAATATTGATGCACATTCACCAATTTTATGAAACAAAAGTAACAAAAAATTAAAACTATCAACCTCAATTGATTTTTAAAAACTAGGCATAAAATACAAAGGAATTAACCACAATTAGCCGTCATAATTCATATAAATAAACCCAGCAACTCATAATGAACTTGATTAAAGCTACAATGAGGTGACATATCGAAATCAGAAGTAAAAAGAAGTCAAACAGCTCTCATAAAAAAAGAGTCTAAAACGGTAACTTTAGATTTATAAAAGCAAACAAATACCATTGTGAAATTCATAAGCATGTCATCGTGAGTCAAAAAGAATAAACTCAATTGAAAAATTACATGTCCAATCATATGCCAATTGCCAAACAAGAAGGGCATAATTGCATGACCCTTATGCAATTGCATTTTCAAAAAGTGGAAACTTGATAACTTGTATAACCGGTAATCAATTTTTTTAAAAATTTGAGAGCATCATATAGGACAAATGGTGCATGGGTGCACAAAAGAAGGTGCCTTTATTTGATTTAGCATTTTTAAAATGTAGGCATATCATTTCGTGTCGATCTTGTCAGTTGGGCTTAGAGGTGTCAAACAGGATGGGCCGGCCCAGCACGGCATGAGCCCAGCCCATTTAAATGAGGCACGGCACGGCACGAGCACGAATATTAATGGGCTGTGCTCAGCACGGCACGAAAACTTGGGCTGGGCCGGGATCAAAAAATGAGGTCCAATGGACCGGGCCGGCCCATGGCCCGACATGGGCCGGGCTTGGCCCGAGCACGAGCCCAAGCACGAGCCTAAGCACGGCCCACTTAACATTTTTGTCTTTCTCAAAAGTCAAAATGCAATAATTTGACATCTAATGTCATTATTTATATGTTTTTTTAATCATAAATATATATTTGATGTCTTTCATTTTAGGGAAATTACTTGGGTCCTTAATTAATTAAACATATCAACTACAAATTAATTAAACAATATTGGACTTGATATCTAATCAGTACATATGACTTATATGCTTCTCTTATAATCAAAGCAAGACATTATTTCACATATAAAATAATAAGTTGTTTAAAGATGAAAACTTGAAGTGGACTTTGTAGAGTTTGACACTTTTTGCCCTATGCCATTTTCATATTGTTTGGATGTTTGATTGATTAATGTTTTTAAATAGTTCATCATTTCTTGCATCTAATTATATTTTTAATGTTTATAATTTGAATTATCTAGTGAAAAAAAAAATGAAGTGAAAAAATTCAAATTAAATGGATTGGTTCTTAGGCCCGAGTATGGCACGAGCACGAGCACGGGCACGGCACGAGCCCGGCCCGGCCCGTTTCAATATGGACATGGGCTTTGGGCCGGGCCGGGATCAATAATTTTACTAAATGGGCCGGCACGGCACGGCCCGATAAATTAAATGGGCCGGCCCGGCCCGACACGAAAACGTTAAAAGCACGAGTTTAAATGGGATGGGCCGGCACGGCACGACCCGTTTGACACCTCTAGTTAGGCTGCTACGGGCACATGGCAATCGTAAATGTGGCCTCGCTATAAAGAAACAAATTTATATGGGCAGCTAATGAGATCCAGGCCAGGACCTCTATGCAGTTCAAAGAATCGAGACTCTGCCATAAATCGAATAATGGTCCTAATTTTAATAAATAATATACAAATAATGCCAGAAATATTTATACAAATAGTTTGATCTAGCTAACGTCCACCAAACTTTTAGATATTGACCAAAACTATTTGGTACTTGTGATTATTATTCATCTTTTCCTAGAAAGTCTTATCTAAATCATTAAAACCATTTCTACCTGAAATTTCTGCTATTTTCTTCTGGATATATAGCACTTATTTGAAAATTTTAACCAATCTGGTGGAGTTGAAAATAAACACAAAAAGTTCCTATATATGTGTGTGTGTGTGTGTGTTGGACTTGTTGGAGTGCAACACTCACAATTCAAGAACTCAAGGCCTTGCTCACGGTGCCTACTATATCCATTTTGTTTTTTTGTTTTTTTGTTTTTCTTTTTGGGGTAGAGACAAGATCCATATCTCATTTATGCTTATAGGTAGTTTAGTTTTATTTGAGGGACACATTGTAGGGTCCGAAATAACAATCCGAACCGTTCATTCAAAGATTATTCTTACAAGAAATTAGTAAAATTGAAAACCATTATGACATCTAATTGTTTGTGGTCAACAAAATAGTTTATTCAAGTGGTTCGAGAAAACACTAAAACTCCAACCATCAATTAAGTAGTCAAATGATATCAAATTTAAGTAATTTTTTGCAGAGATAATATTTGAAGGAATAATTAAAAACTAGACGGATCGGATTATAAAAATACAATATGGATGAGCCCCACAAAGGTGTCCCTCAAATAGGAATCTCTCCTATGAAACTCTATGTATGTACAAATACCAAATGTGTGATCAAAATTTCAAGTATATTGGACCTTTTTTTCTTCATATTATTCACTTTCAAGAAAAATGTCGTACTAGAATAAATGTTTTGACATTCATGAATCATATATATTCAGTTTATTAGGGTGACCAACAAGCTTGTCGTGTAATTGTGTACTTCTAATTACTAAAATTGAAAGAAGTTGACAATACCTATAGGATGACTAAAAATGCCTAGAGGAGGGTGAATAGGCCAATTTAATATTATAATCAATAAACAAAAATTAAACTTCAGTAGCAGGATTGATATGGCTTATCAATCCTGAAACGTGCTGGGCATAAAATAAAAGAACATGCAGAGAATTATTTTACGTGGTAAAACCCCACCTTTGGGGAAAATCCACGGGACTCCTCAGTCCAACACAAATCCACTATAGAACAATGATTACAAGAAGTACTCACACACTTATCCTAGACACATTCTCGATAATGTTTACCGAATTCTTCGTAACTCAACTTCTGTCACCGGATGATCTTCGACACTCCTTATATTGAATGCAATACTGGTCACGATTGTTTCAAGCTCGCCGGAGGAAAACCGCAACCATGGTCTTGGTGCCCTCAACTGTATGAGTCACTGACATGCATATGAATGCAATATGAATGAAGAAAGGATTTGATAAATCACCAAGTAAACAAGGAACACTTGATGACTTATCAAAATAAGCACATCAGCTTTCTCAAAATAGATTCAATATTTTCAAAGAAAAACCAATACGTTGAAAAACACCTAATCAAAAGAAACAACAATGGTTTTATTCCATGCATGTTTCTCTCAATTGAGAGAAACCCAAGTGAGTACACTTCCTATACAACAAGGATTCACAAAACCAATTCAACTAAGACTTCTAAACATCATGCAAAAAGGTCTTTTCATTAAGACGCCAACACAGCAACCAAACAATTATCCAATTATCAATATAAATTCTAATTCCATTCACATGTTGTGTGATGACGCCAACTAATGCAACATGTGGAGAAACCTAATGACTTTCCACTACAACCAATCTTTTAAAAAAATATCTACCTAAACAAATTAATTAGACCAAACAAGTAGGAAATAATTTTAAGAGATAAGATCTAATCCTATTAAAAATATGATTAACATAAAAATACTTGAATGAAAATAACTCCAACTAGGAATCCTATATTGAATGCATGATTATGTCATGATTTACCTGAAGTAAAGTTTCTCATATGGGTCAAGTCATGCCTCGGAAGTATGAGGTTGAACGAGTTGTGTCAAAACGTACAGTAACAATTCTTCACACACTAATTTTCAACCTATACTAGAGTCTAGAAAATGATAATACAAATTTCATACTAACAGAAGTTCTAAATTCGAATTCCCCTCTTTGATTACTAAGTTGTTTTGAATTGTTTATAGGACGTTATCGTGGGTGGAAGTGATACCACCACAACAATAATGGAATGGGTGATGACTGAGCTAATACAAAATCCAGAAGAAATGAGAAAAATTCAAGAAGAATTAACATAAATTGTGGGGTTGAACAACTTGGTGGAAGAGTTTCATTTGCCCAAATTACATTACTTAGATGTTGTCATCAAGGAGAGAGTGAGATTGCAACCTGCACTGCCCCTGTTAGTGCCACGTCGCGTAACTCAATCTACCACCATGGAGGCTACACAATACCAAAAGGTTCAAGTGTTTTTCTAAACATCTAGGCCAATCAAAGAGACCCAAGTGTTAAAATTTCAGAGGGACGGATTTTTGTCCCACCACTAGCAACATCGATATTGTTCCCAACTTAAACACCGGTTTAGCAGATGTGGAGTTTTATACAAAAGGCCTTGATGTTATTAGGAGTGGAACCATTTATTATATGAGACTTTCTATTTTGTTAAGTTTCCGATGTGGCACTTGTATATTCTTCAACACTCCTCACGTGGGACCACTTTTTATTGGACAACACGTGCAGTCAATTCCACATCAGTCATCCTTTCTTTTTTTTTTTTTATTTTTTTTTTTTTTTTTTTTTTTTTTTGTGTTTGGGATTTTGATTCAATTTTGGGTTTTTTTTTGTTTAATTTTGAGTTTGTTTTTTATTTGGGTTTAATCGGGTCCAATCAACCAACCTAACTCTGATACTATGTTAAGATTTCAAAGAGATGGGTCATCAGCCCACTACCAACAATACCGATATTGTCCCCAACTTAACCACCTACAAAGCCCAATAAGTGTGAGGTTTTATCACAAAAGGCATCGGTGTTATTAAGAGTGGAACCATTTATTATATGAGACTTTTTATTTTGTTAAATTTCCAATATGGGACTCGTGTATTCTTCAACACCAAGTGTGTGGGAGAGTCCCATCAAAATGAGGGGCTACATATGCATAAAATGGGAAAAATGATGCCACGACAAATATATAAAATAATTGAGCAATGATTAATGGAAAAGTTAATCACTATCTTGCCAATTTCCTTAAATCATGTGGTTTTCTTTTAATCAACAAAAAATTATGACTAAATAAAGAGGTAGTTGATTGCATTTGTAATTTGCAACCGTGCTTTAGGTTCAACTTGCATGCAAAAATATGTGGTCGAAATTAAAACCAACGCATTGGTGGCCCCCATTGAGTTAATCGTACACTGAATATTCACTAGCAAAGCACTGAGTCCTTCCCTTTCTCCCTTTATTTCTTCACACAAAACTCAAATCCCAATTTGAAGCTTACCATGAATTGGTTCAAAACTAGTACCAGAAATGATGAGAGTTGGCTTCTTCTCTACACTCTCACAGCCATTTTCGCAAGCATCTGGTGTGCATGGCTGTGCATGAAAAGGTCCCGCAACAAACTCCCACCTTTGCCCCCAGGCCCATCGGGCATGCCCTTACTCGGTAACCTTCTCTCTCTCGACCCAGAACTCCACTCCTACTTTGCCGGCCTGGCCCACACCTATGGCCCAATCTTCAAGCTCCACCTCGGCGCCATGACCTGCGTCGTCATCAACTCCCCTTCCTCCGCCCGCGAGGTCCTCAAAGACCGTGACGTCACCTTTGCCAACCGTGACGTTCCCGTAGCGGCCCGGATCGCCTTCTACGGAGGGGCCGACGTCGTGTGGACCCCGCACGGGCTGGAGTGGCGGATGCTGAGAAGGGTCTCCATCCTGAAGATGCTCGGCGGCGCCGCGCTAGACTCGTTCCAATATATCCGCCAAAACCAGGTCCGAAAGACGGTCAGGTACTTGTACGGTCTGGCCGGGTCGCCCGTAAACGTGGGCGAGCAGATCTTCCTGACGTCGCTTAACGTCATCTCTAACATGATATGTGGCCGCTGCATCACGGCGGAAGACGGGGAGGAGAGGGCCGGGCTCGGGGCGGAGTTTCGGAAATTAGTGTCGGAGACGACGGGGCTCATAGGTCGGCCCAATGTTTCTGATTTTTTTCCGGGTTTGGGACGGTTCGATTTGCAGGGTATAAAGAAGCAGATGGAGGGGCTGGTCCGGAGGTTTGATGGGATATTTGAGCAGATGATTGATCAACGGCTGAGGATGGAGGAGGAAGGCGCGAAAGAGAGTCAAGATTTTTTGACTTTTTTGTTGAAGTTGAAAGAGGAGGGAGGAGATTCGAAGACGCCTCTGACCATGACTCACCTCAAAGCTCTGCTCATGGTATGTGAACAACTAGATATTGAATTTATATGACTTGATGATCAAATAGACATAGATGAACTATTTCGTAATGGATAACAACATATAAGTGATATTATATAATAGTTTTTCGAGTTTTTCCGTATGATTTTTCAATTTTGAGAAAATTTTAACCTTATAAATCATCAGACATGTTTAAAATTTTCAATGAGTTTTCAAAACTTTCCAAAAATATTCCAAAATATGTAAGTTCCGAAATTTTCATATAATTCCAAAAATTCCGAGTTTTCCAAATTGGAATGGATGTCGAAATTCCAAATTTTTTTGGAATGGAATTGGAAAAGAATATTCATTCTCGAAATTTTTTTTTTTTTTTTTTTTTTTTTTTTTTTTTTTTTTTGGAATTGGAATTCCCCTGATTCCAACCCTACACCCGACCCAACCCAACCCCTTACCATGCACTGCCTCTCTCTCTCTCTCTCTCTCTCTCTCTCTCTCTCTCTCTCAAACTGAAAGGTCTCTTGAACTCATGGAAGCACATGCAACATATCTTAAGCATTGAAATTCAATTACCATCAACACTCATCTCTCACATCAAGCTTTTACAGATTTTATTAGTAGTCAACAAATGAGTGAGACCTTCAAAAGGGAGAACTATAACTAGGTCTTGGGGTAGCCATCGAAAGGGTGATAATGAATTATTCAGATATGGTTAAGTTGTTGAACTACGTGAGAAGGGGGAGAGAGAGAGGGAGGGGCCAGTAGGAGATTGGGTTGGGGTGGGCAGTTCCATCTTTTTCATGATCTTTTATTTTTTAAATTTTATTTCAAAGGGTTATAGTTGGGTTTTATGTCCAACTATAAAATAAATTTTTAATTGTTTTTAAAAATGACACATGACAAATTTTAATTAGGAGTATTACAGGCTGACGTGGTGATACGGTACTATTCTATAATTTCTCATGTGGTAGGAGATATAAGGATTGATACATAAAATAACTTTTTGTTTGATTGATAATCATATAAAGCAGAAGATATTTTGGCCATTTGTATCAAGCTCAAACTTCCTTTTTGCATGCATGCTCCTCCAGAACCACACGCTATAATAAGAGGTAAAAAATGATTGGCAGCATACTCGGCCAAACTTATGATTGTTAGTTTTCCCAATTTCTCATCCACATTAACTTAACTTTTTTAGAAAAATATTAGGTTGTCATTTTTTATTTTTTGGCTTTGATTTGTAGTTTAGTTTTGGGGGGTGTATTCAATTGGGATTTGAAAAGATTATTTTGGGATAATTATTAGTTTTTCCTTTGAAGTATCAAAGAAATAAAATATAATTTTTAAGGATTATAGTCGGAATATTTTGAAAATGACTTGGTGTAGTGAGCAACTTTTATAATAAATCCAAGCTTCCTTTCAATGCGACAACAATGGGGGGAAGGTATAGTTTAAAAACACAATAATGGTATCATGAGTAATTGAGTGTCCATAACAAATTTTAGGGTACTAGAATTAGGATGTGTCCATAACAAATTTTAGGGTACGAGAATCTTACGGTACCAAATTTTAGACAAATTAATGTGATCTTTGAGTTCAATTCACAATCTCCTGAAATCTTAGGTACCAATTAGTCTAGCAAAATAACGTGCCTTGTGGAGCGTAAGCATATATATCTTTTTCATGTTTCATGTGAATTGTAAACAAACTATCACATTAACATGATGTTTAACAATATGATTGAGGGCAGGATATGATGCTTGGTGGGACTGACACATCCTCCAACACAGCTGAGTTTGCATTTGCTGAAACCATGAACAATCCGGCGGTGATGGGAAAAGCCAAGCAAGAATTGGACGATGTAGTTGGCAAAGGCAACATTGTACAAGAAACTCATATTTTCAAATTACCATACTTACAAGCTGTGGTGAAAGAAACTCTACGCCTGCACCCAGTCCTGCCACTTTTAATCCCTCACTGCCCAAGTGAAACATGCATAGTGGGAGGCTACACCATTCCAAAGGGTTCTAGGGTTCTTGTTAATGCATGGGCTATTCATAGGGACCCTTCTAACTGGGAAGACCCATTGGATTTTGATCCAGACAGGTTCTTGCATGGCAAATGGGACTATAGTGGACGTGACTTCAACTATTTACCATTCGGGTCAGGCAGAAGAATATGTGTTGGGACAGCAATGGCTGAGAGGATGATGGTATATACACTTGCTACACTCTTGCATTCCTTTGACTGGAAATTGCCACAGGGGGAGGAGCTGGATCTTTCAGAGAAGTTTGGGATTGTGATGAAGAAGAAGATACCTCTGATTCTCATCCCAACTCCAAGGCTATCGGATCCAGCACTCTATGAGTAGCCTACAATATTTCAAGATGTTAATGTTTTTGATGATTGAAGTTGTACTTAAACTACGGTTTATATGAACTTGATCAATAATTAAGATTAGCAACTTGACCGTCTAACATCGAGAACTAATTCAAATGTTATTTCCTCTCTCGAAAAGTCATGTATAGCATTGGTCATGGAAAGCCTCAAGGCCTATGAGCTTCTACACTTATCAAAGAATTATTGATCCCGATGATAAATGAGCACATGTGATGCAACGGTACTTGTGCAAGGGTGTATCCGGAACTAGGCACAAAAGTCAAGATAAAACACTCGAATTTGTTGATGTTAAGAATATTCAGATTATGAGAAAAGGAGAGAATGCTCTCTGTGTTTAAAAACTTAATCTCTCATCCCAATGCTACATAAATTGTAATACCTCCTTAGATATCTGCATCAACACAAGTCTGAGTGTATTTTATTTGATTTAGCATGTTTAAAATGGAGGCATATCATTTCATATCGATCTTGTCAGTTGGGCTGCTACAGGCACGTGGCAATCGTAAATGTGGCCTCGCTATAAAGAAACAGATTTATATGGGCAGGGAATGAGATCCAGGCCAGGACCTCTCTGCGGTTCAAAGAATCAAGACACCGCCAAAAATCGAATAATGGTCCTAATTTTAATAAATAAATAAATAAAAATATACAAATAATGCCAGAAATATTTATGTAGCCGATCTAGCTAACCTCCACCAAACTTTCAGATATTGACCATAACTATTTGGCACTTGTGATTATTATTCATCTTTTCCTTTAAAGTCTTATCTGAATCATTAAAACTATATCTGTCTGAAATTCTTGGCGTTTTCTTCTGGATATATAGCACTTATCTGAAAATTTTAACCATTATTTTATCCGGTAGAGTTGAAAATAAAAACAAAAAGTTCCTATATATATGTGTGTGTGTGTGTGTTGGGACCTTTCATTTAGAAAAAACCAATTAAAATGTTGAAGACAATGTGGTCACCATTTTGGGATGTTGTTGCTAGCATTGAGAAAGATGAAGCAGTCTTCATCTTTCTCACCCTTTTAGCCCTACTGTTTACTCTCTTCTGGTTCCTGTTGCCTTGGAAAAAGTCAAGGAAACCAACCCCTCCAATGCCACCAGGCCCTTGTGGCGTTCCCCTGCTAGGGTACCTTCCCTTTCTAGGCCCCAACCTTCACCACGATTTCACAAAGTTGGCAAAAACCTACGGCCCTATTTACAAGCTAAAACTTGGTAGCAAACTATGCTTTGTGATCACATCACCAACTCTTGTCAAACAAGTGGTTCGTGACCACGACACCATATTTTCCAACCGTGATGCCACCGTTGCTGCACAGGTTGCATCATACGGTGGCATTGACATAGCGTTTGGAACGTATGGGCCGGATTGGAGGCGGTTGCGCAAGGTGTTCGTGAGCCACATGCTGAGCAATGCCAACATTGATGCTTGCTATGCTCTGAGGAAAGAAGAGGTTCACAAGTCTCTGAATTATATTCATGGCAAAGCTGGCAGCGCAGTTGATTTGGGGGAGGTGGCATTTTTGACCAGCATCAACACACTCAAGCGCATGATATGGGGAGGGACGCTGCAGGAAGAGAAGGGAGCAACTGATATTGGGGTTGAGTTTCGGAAGGTGGTGACAGAAATTATGGGGTTGCTTGCAAAGCCGAACGTTTCAGACTTTTTTCCTGTGCTTGCCAGGTTTGATATACAAGGGATTAGGAGGCAACAACAGAAGGCTATTTCTGTCACTGAAAAGATCTTCACTTCTGCCATCGAAATCCAGATGAGTATGCCTCCAGCCGAAAATGAGGGGCTTCAACAAAAACCTGGAAGGAAGGACTTGTTGCAGTTCCTCTTGGAGCATAATAAAGAGAGTGCAACACCGCTTACAATGCAAGAACTCTTGGCCTTGCTCACGGTACGTGTACAAGATCCGTAGATCTTTCTCTTTTTTGGGTGGAGTGGAGATAAGATCCATTTCTTTTTCTTCTTTTGGTAGAGACAAGATCCATAAATCAGTTCGTGCTTCCAGGTTTACAATAATGTTATTTTAATAGTATATTTAGTTAAATCCCTTCAAATTCATTTTTTCTCACCTACAACTCATTTCTTTATTTTCCTCTGAATAAAACCCTTTTTTTTTAATAAATAAAATTCAATGACTAGGATCTAACTCAACAAGTGTAAGATCTGATTTATTGTACTTTTTTTGGTTGAAATTTGAGGGATTTTTTACTAGTAGAAATTTTAAGGAGTTCTTATTATAAATTTTCAGGATTAGAGGGAATGCCCAACAAAAAATTGGAGTAATTGATATCCTATAAATAAGGAAGAATTAATTAGAAATGAGGGAGTTATCTGAAGTCTAATGGCAAGCAATGTAAATATGTAGGAGTATTATGATCTTTTATATCTTACAGGGCATTTCAGTTTGAATTTGAGTTATTTCAAAATTGATGAATTCATGTCTAGGAAATTTAAAAAAAATAGTTGTTGTATGGGCCTATATTATCAAAGGAGACATAGGGGCCTATATTATCTTGTCAAGCTAGGAACTATATACATTCAATCTACTTAAAGCATCTTATATTGTGACACTGTAAATTTGATATACACTATTAAAGTATGTTATATTGTCTGACTGTAAATTTGAATTATATATACATTCAACAAGATCAAACTTTTTTCAGAGTGACTAACCAATTAGTGATTTCCAAAACAAGAAGAGGTGTGAAAGTCGCATCCTGTTCCCTGGTTAATAAAAAAAAGTTTGATTATCTTGTATTGGCTACATAATGTATATGTGCACACCTATATATTGGGTTGCTCTAAATTGTTTAATATATAGGACGTTATGGTGGGAGGAACTGACACCACCACAACAACAGTGGAATGGGTGATGACTGAACTGATGCAAAATCCAGATGAATTGAGAAAAGTTCAAGAAGAACTAACAGAGATTGTGGGGTTGAACACCTTGGTTGAAGAGTTTCATTTGCCCAAATTACATTACTTAGATGCTGTCATCAAGGAGACCTTCAGATTGCACCCAGCGCTGCCCCTGCTAGTTCCACGTTTGCCAACTCAATCTACCACCATTGGAGGCTACAACATACCCAAGGGTTCAAGTGTTTATCTGAACATCTGGGCCAATCAAAGAGACCCAAGTGTCTGGGACAGTCCCTTGGAATTTAGGCCCAAGAGGTTCCTAAACGACCAAAGCAAGTTTGATTACAAGGGCAATAGGTTTGAGTATCTTCCATTTGGGTCTGGCAGAAGAATATGCGCAGGGCTGCCCTTGGCAGAGAGGACGCTAATTTATGTGCTGGCTTCATTCTTGCATTCGTTTGAGTGGAGGTTGCCCTATGGAACAAATCTTGATCTTTCAGAGAGGTTTGGGGTTGTGACAAGGAAAATGACTCCATTAGTTGCCATTCCAACACCCAGGTTATCTAAATTGGAGCTCTATGCCTAGATTAAGGTTCCTGTCCCCCTAAAGGTGTGGTGTGTTGTAAGAAAAATAAGTGGAGAAAGTATGGAAATATAAAATTTTAATTAAAAATTTGCGTTATGTGGATCATCTTCTTTTTTTTTGGTCAGGAAGATCAAATCTTCGATAGAAACACATGGGAAGGCTAGGACATACAAAAGCCAGAGCAACCGATTAAGGAAGCTCAAAGGAAACAAACTAATCTGTGATATTACATGAACAAGAACAACGAGATTGTTCCAGATGGAGATATCAACAGATAAACCAAAGAAAATTTCACACCTAAATGCAATAAAGCACCGCACAACAACAGATTGAAACCAAAAAAGTTATAGAAAAAATAGAACCACACCACAGATCTACCACAAAAACCATAACTCTTAAAGCAGTCCAAAGGCACAAGAATAAGAACCAAGGAGCAGGAAGGAGGTGGTGCAGGAACCCCAGCCGGAGCGTTGCCGCGGCTCTACACACCTTCCAAGGGGCACGCGATAGATCGCGTTTTGGGTTGGCTGTTGTATCCATGTGGTGAAGCCGGATCGAAAGGGAAGTGGGTGGATCTAGGTGTTGACCATCAACAACTCGAGAAATCGCAACTTCACCGAAATCGTAGACACCGAGATCAGCAGTCGAAAAGACGAAGACCAAAGGATAACTCTGAGAAGAATAGAATGGTGGAGATATGAGGGATCTAATCAGATAGGAGGCATAAAGCCTCCTAAACGAGCAAGGTAAGCTCGAACACGTCAACCCGCTCTCAACCAAGGTGAGAGCTTCAGATCCAGCAAAATGGGGACACCAAATGCCCGAGAGGAGACCTCGAAAGACCAACGAAAACACAGCAGGGAGGATGGGGAGGGAGAGGGGGGAGGGGGGGGGGGGGGGGGAGAAGGCGGGGGGGAAACTGTTGAAGTGATCCTAATTAATCAAGAATTTATTTTCTCATTTATATAGTTGATATATTCTTGTATAATTAGGAGATGAGGCTTTCTCCATTACGGATTATTATTTGCGGATTGAATGCGGATTTCTATTTGGAACCGTTAGATGTCATTGGCGGTGGAGATTTAACATAAAAGGCAAAACATAAAAAATTCCCCTTTGCACCGCCATTTGACAAACGAAAAAACAACAGACAAACCCATCCAATTTAGGAGACCCGTGCTTCTCTATCGTCTTTCCCACCAAAGAAACATTTCTTCCCCATGCATTTCGGAGTTCTCTCTCCCGCCTGAAGAATTTTGCTCCAAGCTTTGCTCCATATCAAGGGGCAATAGCTCAAAGAATAGAATTTGAGAACCAAAATAGTTCACACCAAACTAAATTAAAGTGTAGTCACTGACAGCAAACAATAAGAGCTTCTCCACAAGAGTTAATTTTTCTCTAGTTTTTATTTTTATTTTTTCTGACAGCAAACCCAAGAGGGAATCTGTCAGAAGAATCTCTCAGCAGTTTTTTCTCTTTCTTTTTTCCTTGTACTGATGGAATTAGACGCAGAAGACACCAAGTCCCAAATGACCCAAAACCCAGGCTTCACAGCCTCCTCCCTCTTTGGTGCTGGTATTGACAAGCGATGGCCTGCCTCCACCTTGAGTGATAATGTTCTATTTTTTAAAAACCAAAAAAAAAAAAAAAAAAAAAAAAAAAAAAAAAAAAAAAACAAACCCACACAGCACAAAACAAGCAAGAAGAAGAATAAAATCCCCCAGCAGTCCAAGCCACAATCCCAACAGTCCAAACCACAAACCTACCTGAAGAATTTTGCCAGAGAACTGTGGGCAAATGTTTTTTTGGTGGGAAAGACGATAGAGAAGCACGGGTCTCCTGGATTGGATGGGTTTGCCTGTTGTTTCTTTGTTTCTCAAATGGCGGTGCAAAGGGGTATTTTTTATGTTTTGCTTTTTATGTTAAATCTCCACCGCCAATGACATCTAACGGTTCCAAATAGAAAACCGCATTCAATCCGCAAATTAGTAATCCGTATGGAGAAAGCCCCATTAGGAGATATTCTCCTAATTGTTTACTGTATCTATTTCTTATATATATTTCTTTATGGAGTAGAATACATTGAACCTAACGTATTCAAACCATATTTATATTTTAGCATGGTATCAAAGTAATTGATCCAAGGTTGTCTATAAACCCTCAAATTCAAACCCAAACCCTAAATCAAATTCCTCAAATCCAAATCTTACACCTCTAAAATCATATCCTCTTATCAAACTCCTTAAACACACACCTCTCAAATCAAATTCCTAACACATCAAATCCCTCAAATTCCTCAAATCAAATTCTCAAATCAGCTCCTTAACCACAAAAACACACTCATATCAAATCTTACTTCCGCTGGGATGTCAGAACCCCTTACGATTCACTTCTTCCTTGCAGACTCACAGAAGCATGCGGTCACTCCTACTGAATCAGCTACGCAGACTCGTGCTTCTATTGCCACCCACCAAAGGTTTCGCTTTTCATACGTCTTCTCCAAAGCCAACATGGATTATTGACTCAGGTGCTATGGATCACATGGCATTTGATCCTAACCAACATCTAAGTCGCAAATCAACCACTCCGTTGGTAGTGTCTAATGCTAATAGTACCCCCTCCCATTTGGTTGGGGAGGGCTCTTTATCTCTCTATCTAACTCTGTACATCTGGATTATGTATGCTTATTCCCTCCTTAGAACATAACTTGTTGTCTATTGCACAACTCACTACTACTTTGGGGTGTACTGTAACATTTTAGCTGAATCATTGTGTTTTTCAGGACATCCTCACGGGGAAAATGATTGGTTGTGGTACTAGGCGGGGCAAACTCTACTATTTGGACTGGGCACCGAATAGTGAGACCAAGGTTAGTCAAACTTTCACAACCAGTGGAGCTAGTTCTGAGAGGCAGAGAGACAAAGTTTGATTATGGCATAAACGTTTTAGGCATGCCTCGTTTGGCTATCTAAAGAAGTTTTTTCCATCATTATTTTTCAATTTTGATGTTTCCAGCTTCTAGTGTGATACGTGTGAATTGGATAAGAGTCATTGTGTTCGTTCCCTTCAAGTACAAATAAAAGTTTGGTTCTGTTTTCCCTTATTCATTTTGATGTTTGGGGGCATGCTCAAATCGCTACTCTGGCTAGAGCTCGATGGTTTGTCACTTTCATTGATGACTGCACCTAAATGACTTGTGTTTTCCTTCTACAAACCAAAGGGGAGTTAGTTTAACATTTCAATAGTTCCATAAAATGGTAGCGACTCAATTTCATGCCCGAATACAGGTTCTTCGTTCTGACAATAGCAGAGAATTTCTTAATCATGATCTCAAACAATTCTTATAGGATCATGAAATCATACATCAACACTCTTGTCCATATACTCCCCAACAAAATGGGGTGGCTGAGCGACAAAAAGGACATTTATTGGGAGTCGTTTGTGCATCTTTATTTGGCGCCAACATTCCTTGCCCTTTTTTAGGCGAGGGCGTCCTCTCTGCAGCTTAACTTATAAATAGGATTCCCTCCAGTATCTTGAATTTTCAAATTCCTCTTCAAACACTTCACCATCATTTTCAAATACCTCCCGCCATAAACCTTGAACCACGGATTTTCGGCCGTGTTGCATTTGTACACTTATATGATCACGAACACAACAAATTGGATCCCTGTGCAAAAAGTGTGTTTTCATTAGCTATGCCCCTCATCAGAAAGGCCACCGATGTTATCACCCTCTAAGTCATAAGGTATATACCTTCATAGATGTAGTATTATGAAAATACAACATATATTTTTCAGAAGCACAAAAGGAGAATCTACAGCCAAACACCCTGACTTTTTTGGACTTTTTCACAACATAAGAAATTCAGCATCAAAGCGACCGATCGCCCCCCTTTATTCCTTCACAGGCGGAGCCATTATGTCCAAACAATTGGTCATTTTATCCTCTTTTGCCAAACATTGAGCCTATGTCGCCAGTGGAAAATTGTAACATCCCATATTGACCAAAGGAGAGGGGGTGATGTGTCTTATATGTACATGCCCGCCTCCATCTAGCACGAGATCTTTTGGGAGCTCATTGGCTTCGAAGTCATGGGAACTTCGAAGTTAAGCGAGTTGGTGCTAGAGCAATCCCAAGATAGGTGACCCACTGGGAAGTTGCTCGTGAGTTCCCAGAAACAAAACCTTAAAGGCAGAGAGGGGGGCCCAAAGCGGACAATATCATGTTACGGCGGAGCCGATCCCGGGATGTGACAATTTGGTATCAGAGCCACTCTGCTGTGTGGTGCAAGTGTGCCAACGAGGACGTCGGGTCCCTAAGGGGGGTGGGTTGTAACATCCAACATCGACCAACGGAGATGGAGTGATGTGCCATATATGTACATACCCACCTCCATCTAGCATGAGGCCTTTTGGGAGCTCACTAGCTTCGGAGTCATGGGAACTCCGAAGTTAAGCGACTTGGGGCTACAACAATCCCGGGATAAGTGACCCATTAGGAAGTTGCTCGTGAATTCCCAAAAACAAAGTCGTGAGGGCAGAGAGGGGGCCCAAAGCAGACAATATCGTGTTATAGTGGAGCCGATCCCGGGGATGTGACAAAAACAACCAGTTGACTCCACGCTACCAAAATCAGGATGAGGAAGTTGAATGATTTTCTGAGCTTTTGCCCTCGCCAGACCCGCCTTCAGCTCTAGTACTACACCAATCACCTTATGAGGAAGTCATTCAGGTAACATCTCCCTCTAAAACTGATAACGCTAATGAAATATATCATGATGATTTGATTTCAGAAAGCATAAAGGACACATATACCTTTATATATCAGCTTGATGTTAAAAATGCCTTCTTACATGGAGACTTGGACGAAGATGTATACATGGATTTGCCACCATGATGTAATATAGCTCTTGACAAGAAAAATCACGTTTGCAAGCTCAAAAAATCATTATATGAGTTAAAACAATCTTTCATGGCAAGGTTTGGCAGATTTATTAAGTCCATGAAGAATTTTGGATACATTCAAAGTCATTCAGATCATACCCTGTTCTTGAAGCGTGATGGAGGTGTAGGGGTCTTTTTGTTCCAGTAGCCTGACGAATGGGCTTGGGTTGCTGTGAGAAGAAAACAAACAAAATTCCCCCAGTATTTGAGTTCAAGAACCAAGCTCCCAAAAGGTTTTTGAAAAGTTTGTTAGAACTTTAGAAAAACCGCTTTCAGGTTCTTTTCACTAATAACCAAACAAACACAACAAATCGATGAATGGGTTGGCTTGAGGAGCTTGTGGCATGGGAGCTAAGCTTTCACAAGTTTAGCAATTTGAGAGAGAGAAAGCATGAGTTCCTTGCATAATTAAAATGGGGTAGAAGAAAAATTATGAGGATTTCTATCTTAGGAAAAGAAGAAAACAACGAGAGAAGTAGATTAGGTGGCTTGAGTAAATTCCAGTAGCTTGACAAAGCTTGGTCAGGCTCTGGATGATGATTTTGCTGGGTAGGAGAAGCTCCCTTTTATAGGCTAAAAGAATCCTAATTTCATCTAACTTTTCCCTCCCTTTTCCGTTGTTTCTTCCTACTTGATCTAATTTGGTGAAATTCTCCTATCCAAGGCGCTTGGGTAAGGAGCCCTTTGGGGTTCCAAGGATTTTGTGTGGCTGGACCTGCCCATGAGGATGAGGCGCCACTTGCTTTCTTTCTTGGTTTTTCAAAATGGTGCTTACAGTAGGAAAGGGAGATGGGTGGAGTCTTTTGTCCGCTGAGTATTCTTCCTATGTTCATGGATTTCCTTTGGTCCTTGCCATGACTCTTTGTTGACCACCTTGGAACTCTGACAAGGATGAAGCACGATGCCAGATTTTTCACAAGTCGCTGGGCTAGGCTCATGAGCACAGTATTGGGTTATTAGCATGTTATTTCCTGTGCTTAATGGGTTTTCCTCGAGCTGCTGGAAACAGCTTATTTAATTATAGGCATTTTATTGGTGTGGGCTTGTCTAAGTGTCATAGCAAATTACTATGCATTCTCCTAAGGCATTGGATCATTTTCCTCTTCTCTCATGCTAACTCATGTGTTTGGGCTCGAGGAACGGACTTGCGTTTTAATGCTTCCAAGTAGCTTAAAACTTTTCATTCCTCAAACCCTCAATGGGCCCTATGATTGCTTGTTCCCTTCCATACCACAACCTTCTCAGCAAGCCCTGGGTAACTACGTGGCTTAGGCCTACTTAAGCCTGTAGCATAGCTAGGTATTAAAATAATGGTTTTCCACATGGCCTTGCGTGTTTATTTAGCCTGCTTGTGCTTGAATTTTATCATGCCACAAGAAGTTATGATTGGGCCAAATAGCATCGGATTGAGTTGGTGAGCGTGCATTTACAAAGCCGATGCATTTTGATTCTTTTGCGCATGTTTGCTTGGCATGACGCATGACCCATGGCTTACATGGGCGTGTCCCACAATTTTTCTTATGTTTCTTTCGCGATCAATTTATTCGTGTTGGGCTAGGAATAACTTGGGCCTAATCCTTGGATTTTTGGGCCTTAACAGGAGAAAAAATCACTACATTAATTATTTATGTGGATGATATGGCCGTAACTGGGAATGACACAGAAGAGCAACAAAAGCTACAAAAGTATTTATCTCAGGAATTTGAGATGAAGGATTTAGGAGCTCTGAAATACTTCCTCGGAATTGAAGTAGTAAGGTCAAAAACTAGTATATTGTCTCAAAGGAAGTATGTGATGGATCTACTCACTACTGACACACCCATTGAGATGAATCCCAAGTTGTGTGAAGACATGGATCGGGTGCCTACCAATAAGGAACAATACTAGCGCCTTGTTGGAATGTTGATATATTTGGCACACATAAGACCAGATATTGCACACGCTGTAAGTGTGGTTAGTGAATTTATGCATTCTCCCAGTGTTTCTCATAGGAATGCAGTTGATTGGATCTTAAGGTACTTAAAGTCAGCCTCTGGAAAGGGTAATGTTCTCCAAGAATGGAAATCTTGAAGTTATTGGATATACAAATGCTGACTGGGCTGGTTCCATTACAGATAAACGCTCTACATCGAATTACTTTACATTTGTTGGAGGTAACCTTGTCACTTAATGTGGTTTCCAGGTCTAGTGCAGAAGCAGAATATAGAAGAATAGCTCAAGGAGTCTGTGAATTATTATATATAAGAAGACTCTTGACAGAATTGAGTTTCAAACTATAAAAGCCAATGGAGTTATATTGTGAAAACAAGTCAGTTATCGATATTGCTCATAATCCAGTTTAACATGATCGAACCAAACATGTTGAGGTGGATAGACATTTCATCAAAGAAAAAAATTGAGAACAAAATCATATGTCTACCCTTCGTAAAATCATAAGATCAATTGCCAAATGTCTTAACAAAAGCTGTCTATGGAAGAGTGTTTTATGACTCACTGACCAAGTTGGGAGTTGGTGAGGTATATGCACCAACTTGAGGAAGAGTGTTGACATGAGCTATCCTAATTAATCAAGGAGATTCATTTCTTTAATTAATTAGGGGGTTTAATTTCTTATTTTATATAGTTGACATATTCTTGTATAATTAGGATATATTTTATGTAGCAGAAACACAGCAACGTTATGTGGTTCATCTCATTTTCACTAGTAGTGATATCTTGCGATTTATCTTGTTGCACTCATTCTTGATTTCCTTTGTTAATTAGATATGGTAAAAAAGTTGTTTCCCTTTTTAATTTACTCCATCATTTTAGAAAGTGTTGTGTATAAGAGGAGCACAATCTTTCCAGTTTTTCCTTAGAGACTCTTAAGTTTTGCAGTTCAAACGATTTTCGTTCTTAGTACTCACACTATAAGAAAAATTATCTATATCAAATCTAGTTGTATTCTTCTTCTCAATGTTGAAAGATATTTTATGTTCGAATCTTCCTCTCTGTTAATAAAAAAATACTTAATATCTGCAAACTAACCTGGAGGAGAACATCAAATCCAAATAAATTTGTACCTTTTTATAATTTATAAATATTAATAATAAAAAAATAAAAAAGCCAAAATTTGACCCATACTTTCATAAATATCAGTTTCTATATATAAAAAATTCAAATATAGCAGAAAATTCACATAAACCTTAAAAGTTTCAAAGTAAAATAGTTTGGTTTATTTTTATATATGATTTATCACGCAATGTTTGAGTTAGTTATTGACAATTACAGATTTATACTTCTTTTCTTATGTTTTTATAAGTTTTACCTTGGTTGGAAGAAATATGAGCTAAAAGGATTATTGAATGTAAATTTAGTTTTTGCTCATTTTCGTAGGTCAACTCCTTGGCTTTGGATTAGCATGTTTCAGTACTCAGATGCAGTAAAATTCTTCATGAAACTTGTTTCAATGGGTGTCAACTACAACATATCCGAAATTTAGCTCTATTGAACAAGTATAGCCTTTCAAACCAATCCAGCATTGATACTCGCTCTGGAAGCCTGTTTTGGGCCAATTTTACCTCAATTGGATGTTACCCTCCATTTTCTAATTGTTACCACACCACTTGGTAACAATATTTTACTTAAATACACTACTACAAAAAAAAGGCCAAAGACGATGGGAATTCACTGTTGTGTATTCAGTTTTCAAACTGTCGTGAAATCGACCGACATCTATTTGGGTGTCAAACTACGACCGCTTTTCACCGTCGTTGTTTATCCATAACGACGACGGTTTTTAAAGAAAATCGTCATTGTTTAGAGGTAAAGATCGTTAATTATAGGAGGAAAGACGACTGTTTTTAATAAAACCGTCATGTATTGTATGTAAAGATGACGATTTTTTATGAAAACCGTTGTGGATTGTTTATAAAGACGTCATCTTTACATACAATAGACGACGGTTTTTTTTTATAAAAAGTGTCATCTTTATGTACAATAGATGACGGTTTTTTTTATAAAAAGCATCATCTTTACGTACAATAGACGACGGTTTTTTTATCAAAAGCGTCATCTTTACGTACAATAGACGACGGTTTTTTTTATAAAAAGCGTCATCTTTACTTACAATAGACGACGGTTTTTTATAAAAAGCGTCATCTTTACTTACAATAGACGACGGTTTTTTTTATAAAAAGCGTCATCTTTACATACAATAGACGACGATTTTTATAAAAAAAAAGTCATCTTTACATACAATAATGCTTTTTGATTTCCTATGATGCTATACAATGATTTTAACTAGAAAACCAACCATAATGCTTTATTAATGAATATATAATAGTTTCTTTCATAAAACTTGAAGATTCAATAGTTATTACATAGTTAACCAATCTTTATTCTACAACAAACATAATTCCTAACAAGACCTACGTACTCCTAATCCAAGTATTCCTCATCCAAACATACAAATGATGCACAACTGAAGTCTCCTCCATCATCCCTGTAAATAAATCAAAATGACAAAGAGAGAAAAAAAGAAGAAGCTAAGATTATAAACATAAAAAATTAGGTGGAAGAGAAATTTTACCATTGGTCCATATTTCCATAGAAAACTTGTAAAATGAGCATAAAAAAGACCATCAAGAACCTGCAAATTTTCAACAACAAAAAAACATACGACTCACATAGAAAACCTACAAAAGAAAAAGTTATAAATCTGTAAGTATCCTCCTCATCTCTTGATAACCAAATCAGAAAATCTAAAAAGAAACCAGAAATAAAAAAAGATATGTAAACAAATCAGACAAATCAAGAGAGACAAAATCTGAAATTAGGGAGACAAAGAACATACCAAAAACGCAAAGAGACTAATCCAGAATTCACTAGCAAGATATAGAAGGGTATTAAGAAATTAGGTGACTTTCAAATCAAACCTTTCAACCAGCTTTGATTCTCAAATACAGAATATCCCTCTACATCTTATGAATTTGCTAAGACCTCAATCTCTCAACTCCTTCATTGATATCGATTTTTTTATGAATTTGTAGAGAGTTTCATGAGGGTGTTTTAGAGAGTGCAGGAGGGTTTCAAGGAGGGAGAGATGAGGTTTTCAGAGACGGGGGAAAATCTGAAAATTTGTCAAGCGCAAATACACTTAAGTAGACTTTTTTTAGCGTGTTTTAAAATACGACGCTTGTTAATGAGAGATAAGATTTTCAAAGACAGGTGAAAATTTGAATATTTGTCGAGCGCGAATTCACTTAAGCGGCCATTTTTTAGCGTGTTTTAAAAGACGACGCTTTTTTTTAAAAAAAAATTTGTCATCTTTACATATAATAGACGACGGTTTTTTTTATAAAGGCGTCATCTTTACATATAATAGACAACGGTTTTTATAAAAAGCGTCATCTTTACATACAATAGACGATGTTTTTTATAAAAAGCGTCATCTTTACGTACAATAGACGACGGTTTTATAAAAAGCGTCATCTTTACATACAATAGACGATTTTTTACCGCTACACTCCTTGACCCTATATGAATACAATGACTGAATTTGATCTTCAATTTAAAATATTTACACTAGTGGATACCATAAAATCTTATGTTATATTTAACGAAAGTATAAATAAACTCTTAATTGTTAGTGAATATTTTTTTTTATGGCATACGCATTTTAAGAAACTAGTTTCAACGATCCAACCGTCAAAATTGTTTGTTTATACTTCGAGATCATATACGCCAAAAATCGGAAAAAATAAACATTCAGAGATCAAGTAACGGGACAAAAAATTTCAACAGTTATAAATGAAAAATCATGATTTAACGGTTATTTTAACTCCGATTTTGATGATTTTTTACTGCTACACTCCTTGACCCTATATGAATACAATACAATGATTGAATTTGATCTTCAATTTAAAATATTTACACTAGTGGATACCACAAAATCTTATGTTATATTTAACGAAAGTATAAATAAACTCTTAATTGTTAGTGAATATATTGTTTTGATGGCATACGCATTCTAAGAAACTAGTTTCAATGATCCAACCGTCAAAATTGTTTGTTTATACTTCGAGATCATATACGCCAAAAATCGGAAAAAATAAACATTCAGAGATCAAAGCACGTGACAAAAAATTTCGACGGTTATAAATGAAAATTCATGATTTAACGGTTATTTTAACTCCGATTTTGATGATTTTTTACCGCTACACTCCTTGACCCTATATGAATACAATGATTGAATTTGATCTTCAATTTAAAATATTTAAACTAGTGGATACCACAAAATCATATGTCATATTTCACGAAAGTATAAATAAACTCTTAATTATTAGTGAATATATTGTTTTGATGGCATACACATTCTAAGAAACTAGTTTCAATGATCCAACCATCAAACTTGTTTGTTTATACTTCGAGATCATATACGCCAAAAATCGGAAAAAATAAACATTCAGAGATCATGTAACGGGACAAAAAATTTCGACGGTTATAAATGAAAAATCATGATTTAACGGTTATTTTAACTCCGATTTTGATGATTTTTTACCGCTACACTCCTTGACCCTATATGAATACAATGACTGAATTTGATCTTCAATTTAAAATATTGACACTACTGGATACCACAAAATCTTATGTTATATTTAACGAAAGTATAGATAAACTCTTAGTTGTTAGACGACAGTTTTTTTTTATAAAAAGCGTCATCTTTACGTACAATAGACGACAGTTTTTTTTATAAAAAGCGTCATCTTTGCGTACAATAGACGACGGTTTTTTTATAAAACGCGTCATCTTTACTTACAATAGACGACCTTTTTTTTATAAAAAGCCTCATCTTTACATACAATAGACGACGGTTT
Source organism: Prunus armeniaca (assembly GCA_903112645.1). Taxonomy (NCBI): domain Eukaryota; kingdom Viridiplantae; phylum Streptophyta; class Magnoliopsida; order Rosales; family Rosaceae; genus Prunus; species Prunus armeniaca. Next base: position 6,121,613 of record CAEKDK010000005.1, on the reverse strand, counting down.
TATAAAAAGCGTCATCTTTACATACAATAAACAACGGTTTTTTAAAAGCGTCATCTTTACATACAATAGACGACGGTTTTTATAAAAAGCGTCATCTTTACATACAATAGACGACCTTTTTTTTTATAATAAGCGTCATCTTTACATATAATAGACAATTTTTTTTATAAAAAGCGTCATCTTTACATACAATAGACGACGGTTTTTATAAAAAGCGTCATCTTTACATACAATAGACGACGATTTATAAAAAGAGTCATCTTTACATACAATAGACGACCTTTTTTTATATATAAAAAGCGTCATCTTTACCTATAACAGACGACGGTTTTTATAAAAAAGCGTTATCTTTACATACAATAGACGACCTTTTTTTTATTTATAAAACTCGTCATCTTTACATATAATAGACAACTTTTTTATTTATAAAAAACGTCATCTTTACATACAATAGATGACGGGTTTTTATAAAAAACGTCATCTTTACATACAATAAACGACGATTTTTATAAAAAGCGTCATCTTTACATTCGATAGACGACGGTTTTTATAAAAAGCGTCATCTTTACATATAATATACGACGGTTTTTATAAAAAACGTCATCTTTACATACAATAGACGACCTTTTTTTATATATATAATAAGCGTCATCTTTACATATAATAGACAATTTTTTTTTATAAAAAGCGTCATCTTTACATACAATAGACGACGGTTTTTATAAAAAGCATCATCTTTACATACAATAGACGACGATTTATAAAAAGAGTCATCTTTACATACAATAGACGACGGTTTTTATAAAAAGCATCATCTTTACATACGATAGACGACGGTTTTTATAAAAAGCGTCATCTTTACATACAATAGATGACCTTTTTTTATTATAAAGAGCGTCATCTTTACATATAGTAGACAACTTTTTTTATAAAAAGCGTCATTTTTACATACAATAGACGACGGTTTTTATAAAAAACGTCATCTTTACATACAATAGACGACGACTTATAAAAAGAGTCATCTTTACATACAATAGACGACGGTTTTTATAAAAAAAACGTCATCTTTACATACGATAGACGACGATTTTTATAAAAAGCGTCATATTTATATATAATAGACGACGGTTTGTATAAAAATCGTCATCTTTACATATAATAGACGACGGTTTTTATCAAAACAACCACGTCTTTACCAAAAAAATGACACTTGATTTTTAAAAGACGACGCTTGTCATACCTGCTGTCGTTGTTTTTTGGTCATATTTTAACTCTGAAGAAAACGTTTTTAATAAGACGACGCTTTTTTATTTGTGTGCGTCGTTATAAAAAAATATTCAACAGTACCTCTGGTTTTTAATTGTTTAAGTCACTTATCCACAACCGTTTTTTTTTACTGTCGTCTTTTTAAATACAACAACGGTTTTTTCTTCTACCCTCATCTTTTTCACTTTTTGTAGTTGCGATAAGCTAGGATTTCAGCTGATGGTTATTGGATCCCTTTTAAGTTGTTAAAAGTCAAAGAAAATGATGAAAGTGGAGAGAAGGGCCAAAGAACTTTAGCAAAGGTGGAGTTTAATATTGATATGTGAGTTAGCAAGGAGATAGGCAGCCAAGTAAGGAAGGGGATCGGTTGAGAAATCCAACATTTTCTACGCTTTGCATTTTCTGAAACAAGGGAGAGAGAGGAGAGCAAAGGGCAGCAACCAAGTAAGGAAGGGGATCGGCTGAGACATCCAACATTTTCTACACTTTGCATTTTCTGAAACAAGGGAGAGAGAGGAGAGCAAAGGGCGGCAACCAAGCAAGGAGGCTACGAAGGAGGAGAAGAACTCTTCCACCATTGAAGATCTTGTGCCTTCATCTTCACAAAATCTGTAACTTCTTTCTAGTTTTATTTCAAGTTGTATTTACTATGAACATGATGAACTAAACCCCATAGCTAAGGCTTAGGTTGAAGCCCTAAACATAAATACTCTATTGTTTTGATGCATGAGTTTATGGATTTCTAGATGTTGTTGATGAATTCCTCTTCACTAAATTAATTTATTCTTGATGTATGTTTTCTTTGATTGATCACCCTTAAAAGTATGCTTCTTTAGATTGTTGGGATTATAGGTATCTTCATGTTTTCCTAAGCAACTAATGGATGAAGTAAGAATCATTCATGTGAATTGGTTTCTTGAATGCCTAATGTAAAAACCATACTATTAAGGTTCTTGTGATGTTCATATTCTCTTCAAACTTAATGGGTTTCTTTACATGATTAAATCGAAGTACTAAACACGCATAGATTGATTGTGTAGAAAACATAAGTATTGTAGCACTAAACACACACTTTACTTATCTTAGAGAGAATCAATATGTCTTGAACCACTAAACCCGGTCTTAATTGCAAACATCTTCATCAATGTATCTAAAATTCATAACTTGAGTATCCATAAACATGAGTAGGATTAGGGTGGATTCCGAAAACCCTAGCGTTTGTCACCATATTATATTACACTTTGTTAATCACATTTGTTGATCTTGTTAAAATTAGAGTTTGGTTACATTTAAGCATTAGAATTATGTCACTTGAATTAAAACCACACACCCACAACCCCCCCCCCCCCCCCCTCTTTTGTTTTGTATGTGTGTTGTTTGAAGTCTTGAGTATTCTTTCCACCGAATTCTGCTAACTTTTGTATCTGTTTTTTTATATTTGGCTCACCTGAAGTTCTTCATTTTTTCGTGCTGATTCCAACCATACAAAGAATGTAAAATTTGGATTAACGGTTTGAAAGTTACAAGTAAAAAAGGGACAGAGGTCGAAACTAGAAAACATAGGAAGTTCATAAATTCATCTCTAACTTAAAAGCGATTGATCACTTCCCACAAGCGATCAATCATTTAGTTTGTTATCCAGATAATTTCCTCTCTGTCCAAAAGCAATTTATCGCTGCTACAGTAATGGGGTGATAAAGAAGCGATAAAATGGTGATAAAGTGGTGATACATGAGTGATACAAAATGCTGATTGTGTATACCTTTGGTTTATTGTTTTGTTTTGTTTCTTTTACATTTCTTTACTCATTTCTAGTATCGGATTTGTATTTTACCTTTGTGTTCTGTTAAATAAGTGTTCTTTACGTACTCAAACTATACCTTTGTATAAGCCTCCAATTCCTCGTGGGAACGATCCCGTAATTACAAATATATACTCCAATAGATTCGTACACTTGCATGTATTTTTAATTGGATGATTAGCACATTAATTTGTGCCAATTATTCATACAACAAAAATCGATTGCTTGCAACTCCGCACGAAACCCATGGTAGAAGAATATGTGCAGGACTGCCCTTGGCAGAGAGGACGCTATGCGCTGGCTTGATTCTTGCATTCGTTTTAGTGGAGATTGCACCATGGAGCAAAGCTTGATCTTTCAGAGATGTTTGGAGTTGTCTAAATTGAAGCTCTACCCTTAGATTAGTTGCCATTCCAACACCCATGTTATCTAAATTGGAGCTCGATGCTATTAGGGTTCCTGTGTCCCTAAAAGTGTGTGTGGATATTGTAAGAAAAATAAGTGGAGAAAATATGGAAATATAGAAAAATAAAAATTTGTTAGAAGTTGTTGTGTATAAGAGTAACGCAGACTTCCCAATTTTTCTTATTCAAATTATTTTCGTTCTTAGTATTCACCAATATTAATATAAGGGGTAGATATGATACTTTCAGTCCTAGAATTGGGCAGAAATGAAATACGAATGAATGTTATATCAAGTGCAAACACAAACACTAGTGGCATTCCAATTAACCCATTACGTGATCAGACTTGTGAAACACCTCTCAATTAACCCAGGTTAGTCACTGCAGACAATTGTTACTACTAGAAATTAATTTACCACAAAATAATGCATTCTAGCTCTGATTACCAATATGGTAATCAGTTACAAACTAATACCAAATAATTGTGGGTGATATGTTTACAAACTATGTCACACCTCTCTCACTTTCACTCTCAGAGAAAATGGATGGACCAAGAAGCAAAGAAAGAAACAAGTATTTTTCAAGAAAGAAAACTTCAGCTGGAATGGAATGCCTTACACACTACAGTCAAGATAGCATTTAAAGCTATAAAGACAAATCAAACAAAAGTTACTGCTGCACACACATGCTAGAGCAGTGGCGGAGGTAAAGTTTGATGTTTTGGGGGGGCCACAAGTTTAAAATTATGAGATTTTTTGTGCAATCTATGCCTATACTCTGTATATAGTCAAGGAGGTGAGAAGATGGTAGGGGATAGACCATCTCAGGCATGTGAATAGCTCAGCCCTATGCTAGAGGAACACCACCGCCCAATTTCAACCATGTATTTCTTGCTTTAAACGTGCAATGTAGACATGATGCTTTCACAGGGCCGGAGCCACACTAAGACTAGTGTGGTCCCAAACTCCCACTCAAGTTTTTTTATATTTTAAAAGTAATATACTATTATGTATTTCTATATGTATATTATTTCAAATACTTTACGTTTTGATATGTATCCATATGTGTTGTGGCGGACCTATTAAGGCATAAAGAGGTGCTTCAAATTGCCCCTTTGCTCAACTGGTGGTGCTGCACTCTAGGTGTACAAATTACCTTATTTCCATTTTCAGTTAAGTAAATCTCTTTGTCCTTTTACTTTCATTTATTTTTATATTACTTCATTTACTTAAGTTTACAATGTAAATAAGAAAGTACCCCCTATTTGGATTCAAATAAAAATACTAGAAGATCAAAATATGAAAAATAGGTTTTAGTGCAAAATACAATTTAGGCTAAAAATGATGGCTCATTAAGTCAATATATACTTCATACTAAAATCCCATAAAATCAAGTTTTCTTATTTGATGTGTAGGGAATAAAAGCTGCCAAAAATTATCTTGAGAAAATGATTATTCTGAAAAACCATTTTTCATAGTCAATATTTTTACATAAAATATTTTTTCATGTATGATATGAATGAATGAGGGGCCCTAAGGTTTTTTTTAGTTTGTGAAATTTTGATTTTTTTCTTTCTATTGGGTTTAATGGGGGGAAAAGCTTTAAAGATATTTGCTAAATCGCTACTATTTGTCTATCTCTGGCAATTTTTCTTGCTCAGAATACATTTGTCTATCCCTTTGTCGAGGACAATTATGATTGCAACCAATAAGCAATATAATTCTTGACATATGTGATATATATATATATATATACTATTTTTCGTATGTATTGGGAGTTCGAATTTTTTATTCTTTATAATTTGTAAGAGCATCTCCAACCGAAATGCTAATTCCAACGTGGCAAGTTTTAACCCAAAAAAAAGACATTTTAAGCCTTCCAACCGTGATGCCAAATCCTAGTTGGATTGACATCCTTCACTTTTGCTGTCAAAATTGACGCCAAGATGTTGAGATGCCTTTTTATTTTTTATTATTATTTTAATGCTGAGCCCACTTTCTTCTCTCCTCTTCCATGTATAGTTCTTAACTCTATTTAATATTTTACTCTTAAATATCGGGCCCACCTGCCTTTAAAAATAATAAAATAAAATGTATATTTGACATCTTGGTTGGATAAAGAGTTTTACAATATGTCAAATTGCCACATCAGTCATCAAATTTAAATTTGATGTTTGGTATTTGACATCTCCCTTAGAGATGCTCTAAGAGGCCCCCACACACATTAAATCCTGGCTTCGTCATTGTTCTTTCAGTCCTACACTTGATCCGACTGAACGGTATTTTTCTGACTAAACTGTTGTTACTTGATTTTTGCTCTGTATGTATTTTCTATATATAACCCTACGGTGACTGACTGGTTAACATGGAGATGCTAGCAAATATTGAGAGAGATGGTCATCTCATGATCAGAGCAATGTTTCTCACCCTTTCAGCTATGGTGGTTGCTCTTTTCTGGTTCCTGTGGAATCGGAAAAGCTCAAAAAACCCAATGCCTCCATTGCCACCAGGTCCTCGTGGCCTGCCATTTCTTGGGAGCCTTCCCTTTATAGGCCCTAACCTTCACCATGAATTCACCAACTTGGCAACCATTTATGGCCCTATTTACAAACTCCAATTCGGTAGCAAATTATGCTTTGTGCTCTCTTCGCCATCGATTCTCAAACAAGTGCTTCGTGACCAAGACACCGTCTTTGCTAATCGTGACCGCACAATTGCTGCACAGATTGTCTCATATGGATGCACCGACATCGCGTTTGGACCCTACGGTCCAGATTGGAGGAGGCTGCGCATGGTGTTTGTGAGCCACATGCTGAGCAAAGCCAACCTTGATGCTTCCCGTGCTCTGAGAAAAGAGGAGGTGCTCAAGTCAATTGGTCATATTTATGGCAAAGTTGGCAGCCCAATTGATTTGGGCCAGTTTGCATTTTTGACGTCAATCAACACAGTCATAAGAATGCTGTGGGGCGGGACTCTAGAAGCAGAGAACGGGGCTGATCTTGGGGCAGAGTTCAGAAATGTGGTGGCTGAAATGATGGAGTTGCTTGGGAGGCCAAATGTTTCTGACTTTTTTCCTTCGCTTGCAAGGTTTGATGTGCAAGGAATTGCGAGGCGTATGAAGCAGCTTCAATCTATGACTGAGAAGATTTTTGATTCCGCCATTGAAAGGCAGAAGAGTGAGGCAGTAGAGAAAGATGAGGGCCTAGATCTAAAACATGAAAGGAAGAACTTTTTGCATTTCTTGTTGGAGCTTAATGATCATGAAGATGGTGCAAAATCGATTACTTTGCAACAACTTAAGGCCTTGCTATTGGTACAGTATTCTTATCTTTGATTTGTGGTGTAGTCAGTTGACCACACACGATTAGTAGGTGATTCTGGCTCTTGATACATGACTTTAGCTTTACTTTTGACACCGCTTAAGAAATGCTTTAGTTCTGGCCCACAATTCATCAAGGGTTAGAATTTTCTATTCGTACCCGTAAGTGATTCATGGCTCTGGATACATGACTTTAGCATTACTTTTGACAACATTTAAGAAGATACTTCAGTTACAATTCCTCCACTTGGGCATGCGTGGGAGACTCACTGTATAACATCTTTCTTTTGACACTACATAAACTTTTGCTGATATACCTATGTGTGTGTATTCTTAGTTTATTTTCAAGAGCAAAATTTACAAATTCTAACACAAGGGATACTAAGAAGTAATTTAAAATATAACCCATCATTTTGTTTCCTAAACTCTTAACAGTTCGATTATTTTGAACAGGACATTGTGGTGGGTGGGACTGACACCACAGCAACAATGGTGGAATGGGTAATGGCTGAGCTGATACAACACCCAGATGACCTGAAAAAAGTTCAAGAAGAACTGAAAGAAGTTGTGGGGTTGAAAAACATGGTTGAAGAGTCTCATATACCCAAATTACATTATTTAGATGCTGTGATTAAGGAGACATTTAGATTGCACCCTGCTCTGCCTCTTCTGGTTCCCCGTTGTCCAAGTCAATCCACCACCATTGGAGGGTACTACATACCAAAAGGTTCAGTCATTTTTACAAATATTTGGGCCATACACAGAGACCCTAATCTTTGGGACAATCCCTTAGAGTTTAGGCCCAAGAGGTTCCTCAATGACCCCCCTAGCAACAACTTTGATTACAAGGGCAATAAGTTGGAATATCTTCCATTTGGTTCTGGAAGAAGAATGTGTGCTGGGCTTCCCTTAGCAGAGAAGATGATGATCTATGTGTTGGCTTCATTTTTGCATTCATTTGAGTGGAGGTTGCCCACTGATGCAAAGCTTGACCTTCAAGACAAATTTGGGATTGTGACAAAGAAAATGACTCCATTGATTGTCATTCCAACACCCAGGCTATCTAAATTGGAGCTTTATGCTTAGATTTATGTTCATTTCCTCTCGATAGATGCAGGCCACATATTCTGCATTGATGCTCTTGGTTCAATTGTTGCCCTCATAATTATTATCATCTTATAATAAATGGAGGAAGTAAATGACATGTGGTTTATCTCATTTCACCAGTGATAACTTGTGATTTATTTATTTTTTTTGGACGAAACCGTGTGATTTTTGTTGTTGTACTATTTTAGTTGCTTTTTTTTTTCAGATAGTTTAAACTTCAAAAAGAATTACATTCAGCAAAAAGAACATCTTCAAACCACAACAACATATCAATCTCAAGGGACAAACCAATTCTAGCTAGACGGTGGGTTATACTTCATAAGAAAATGATACAGCACAATTCTAAGTAAGCATGAAATAAGGAACTAAAAAAACTTCACACAGAGCTCAAAGATGAAATCAGAAAACAAAGGCAAAAGAAGTCAAAAAAAATTACACAAATGTTAGTCCAAATATTAACGACACGGAACATCTAATTGGTCTCTTATCCAACTATCCTCGCTTCATCACCTCCAAGTCATCAAAACCAATATTCATCCACAAATGCAATAATAAGTGGGGTAGGATAGTGTTTTTAGAAGCAGACTTCCTAGATAGAGGACTACAGTCAAGGTCAAAATTGGATCATTTTTATGGCATTAAAAAAAGGTAGAAATATGTGGAGAGGATATCAAAGAAAGAACAACCATAACATGAAGAAATGCGAATGGAAACTACCTAACAACCTGAAGTCCTAAATTTTATTTTCCAAACAAAGAAAAAAAAAAAAAAAAAAAAAAAAAAAAAAAAGTTGAAATACTCAGCAATGGAAACAGCTACCAAGAAATAATACTTTTAAAAAAATTTGAGTAGCCAAAATTTATTATACTTGCGTCATATGGAAGCCAAACAGATAAATAAGCCAACAAAAATGAATATGAATCTGAACTAAAAGTGGGAAAGAAAGCTAACCTGGTTAACCTGCAGCAATATGGGTTGGAGAGACTGATACTTTTTTACTTGGCCTGATATTTGAAGAAATTGTTTTTGCAGAAACCACTATTCATGAATCATGGTTATTGCATACACTTACACTAATGATCAGAAAATTCATTCAACTGAACTACTCAAAACAAAAAGTTAAAGGATTGCATAAACAAAACACAAATACTAAGAAATAGAAAACAGAATGACTTCAACTAAACCTCGTCGGCCTCATGCAGATGGGGTTGTTGGAAAATTTATTAATTTTCTGTTATTAAACTCAAAAATATGTGACTTTGCGTCTCTTAAATAAAGAGATGCATCACTTGCCTTTTCAGACTAATTCACATACTTTAGGAATTATTTATAAATAGAAAAGTTCATACATCATTTGGATTACAAAACGGTTTTCAATTTGTCTAATTTTTTGCAAAGATGATCTATAAATATATACTTAAAAAATAGATCATTTGGATCATTGAAGAAACATTTGTAAGCACTACTACAAAAAGTGAAAAAGACGACCAGAAAAACACAACGGTCTAAGTGAAAACCGTCGTTGTTTTTTAAAAGACGACGGTTTTATAAAATCGCCGTGTAATAACACCTTAGACAACTAAAAAATGGAGATTCAAATGGCTGTTCCTAAAACACGACGTACTTAATTAAAAAACCGACGTCTTATTGAAATAGGATTTTCAAGTGGTAAAATCATAGCCAACAAATAACGGCGGAAGTTATGAACCGACCGACGTAGAAAGTAAAGACGATGATTTCAAAAAAAGCCGCCATTTTTACCCAGAAATTAACACGACCAAGTTTTCATATAAGGCGCCGTATAATTACAAATAAATCCACGGCGGTAAAATACAAAATACCGTCGTATTAAATTAATGTACAACTACGGCAAAGATAAATATAACGACGTCTTTCTCGTATTTCTACGATGATATCTTTAAATCTTACCAAGTTGGGGTTTTCATTTAACGACGTATTATACAATTTAACGTCGTATTTGTCCACTTTATACGTCATACATTATATTTAAACCGTCGTCTGAATAAGAATTTTTTTTTAACAATTTATTTCTTGGATTTTGTTATCCTACGTCGGTAGATCTACTTAATGACAAGAATTGAAATAACCACGACGGTTTATATAGAAAACCGCCGACATAATCAGATTATTTTGAGATCACAAGGGTTAGGAAATCTTACAAGATGGAACTCTGTTGCTCATCATAATCTTACCAGAAAGACAATATTTTAGAGGTTAATGATGTATGTGTATTTGTGTCTTTGAGATACACAAACGCTCATACACATTAACATCCAAAAAATTGCTTCTAAAATTTGACGACGGCAGCCTCGATTTGCAATCAGAGAGACAATTTTTTTGGAAGTTGATGATATGTGTGCGTTTGTGTATCTACACAAACGCACACACACATCAACATCCAAACAATTGCCTCCTAAAATTTCACGACGGCAGCCACAGATTTGCAATCAGAGAGACAATTTTTTGAAAATTGGTGATGTGTGTATGTTTGTGAATTAGATACACAAACATACACACAAACCAACATTCAAACAATTGCCTCCCAAGAGATGAGGTGAGACAGAGAAAGGGGCAAGAAGAAGTTGAAACCCTAATCGAATACTAAAACTGAAAGCACCTGTGAAAAAAAAATCCTATTTATAATTAAAAAACCAAATCCACGTCGGTTATATTACACATAACGACGTTTAACAAAAATAATCCACGTCGGTAAACAAATACATTACGTCGTTTTAGTCTTACTTAATACGACAAGAAAAGACGACGGTATAACAAAAAACAGTCGTCGTTTTTATATTCGTATTTGATTTAAATCAGTCACCCAGAAAAGAAACTTTACAAATTCTAGAACATTAATTTCCTCGGGAAAAAAAACTCTATTTATAAGGCACTGTTTTTGAAAAATAAACTGAAAGAAAAAGGGAAAAAAAATTATATTTATAATTATAAAAATAAAATCCACGTCGGTTATATTACACATAACGACATTTAAAAACGAATCCACGTCGCGAAAAAAATATTGCGTTGTTTTAGTTTAAAAAAGACGACGGCATAACAACAAACAGTCGTTGTTTTTATATTGGTATTTGATTTAAATCAGTCCCCCAGAAAGAAACTTTACAAATTCTAGAACTTTAATTTCCTCGGGAAAAAAAACTCTATTTATAAGGCACTGTTTTTGAAAAATAAACTGAAAGAACAAGGGAAAAAAAATTATATTCATAATTATAAAAATAAAATCCATGTCGGTTATATTACACATAACGAGGTTTAAAAAAGAATCCACGTCGCGAAAAAATATCGCGTCGTTTTAAATTAAAAAAAAGAAACTTTACAAATTCTAGAACATTAATTTCCTCGGGAAAAAAAACTCTATTTATAAGGCACTATTTTTGAAAAATAAACTGAAAGAACAAGGGAAAAAAAAATTCTATTTATAATTATAAAAATACAATCCACGTCGGTTATATTACACATAAGATGTTTTAAAAACGAATACACGTCGCAAAAAAAAATATTACGTCGTCTTAGTTTACAAAAAGACATCGGTAGAACATAAAACCGTCGTTGTTTCAATTTCTTTAACCGTTCTCTTTCTGAAGCCATTTCTACTCTTTATCGCATTCTTGAAAACCCATCTTCTTCTTCAGAAGCTCTACAGATAACCCATCTTCTTCACTAATGCCGATAACCCATCTTCTTCTATCACAAACCTAACGGATCTTCTTAGCCAAGAAAATCGAGCAGAGGCTGACATCTGATCTTCAGGTTTCCCTGAGAAGCGAACTTTCCTTCGACAGCGAGTGGAGGCCAGGCTTGCATCTCTTTTGATGGAAAGCAAGGAGTATTCAGAAGCACTAAGTCTCCTATCAGGATTGACAAGCTTCCTCTTGTGGACATAGATTTGTTGGAGAAAGACATCCAAATTATTGTCTTCGAGATGTGAGAGAAAGTGTCTTTGAGAGAGGAAGAACTTGGAAACCTAAATGAAAACTGAAACTGAAAGAAAGTGACAAATTTATACAATAAATTTTTTAAACCCACGGCGGTCCTTACACAAAACCGCCGTCTATTTACAAATTCCACGTCGGTATATTACAACAAAACGACGTATATTATAAAAATAAACGTCGGTAAATTACAAAAAACCGTCGTGTTAAATATTTCTACCATGACGCGAGATATTGAGTTATCGACTTTTATTTAGGAGTTTACTACGGCGGTACCTACAACACTACTGTCGTATTTATTTACCACGTTCTAAGTTCAAATTATCGTCGTAGTTTGTCTATTAATACGTCGTCGTTCTATGTAAACCGCCGTCTTATTACTATGAAACGGTTTGTATATATATACAACTTTTCGTCTACCTGACTTACACATGCACTGTTTCCAAACCTGAGAAAAAATTTCAATCTCCCAGAGAAAACTTTTCGTCTTTTTTCCTTGTCAGAGCACTGTCAGAGTATCTCATCGTCTTCGTCGTCGTCTCTGAACTTAAACACCAAACTCCGAGAGAAAGCTTTCATTGCACACAAAAGGTAAGCTTTCATTTCTCACTATTTTTGTTGCTATTTTGCATGCTCATACGGTTTTTGTTTTGAAAATCTTTTTACCTTTTTTCTGGCGAAAATCATTTTATTCTTTCCAAGTTTGATAAAATACACAGACAGAGAGGGAAAGTTTCCAACTTTGAACACAACTAATTCAACTAAATAAGACGACGGTAGCTTCTTATTTACGTGGTTAAATATGTAGACCACGACGGTTCGTCAGTCGTCCTAGCGTCGTCTTAAAATTGATCTAAGTTGTTTTTAAAATGACGGTCAATTTTTTATTTGCTTGTTTAGTTGCAGGTTTGATTTCTCTGAACCATTGTTTTCGTTTTTCCTAATTTGATAAAATACAAAGACAAAGAAAGTAGGGTTTGGTATCTTATATAGACGACGGTATTATTATTGACGCCGTGTGAATGTTTATACCACGACGTTATACTAAGATACCGTCGTCTATAAAAGATGCCAAACCTTTCTTTCTTTTTCTTTGTTTTATCAAATTAGGAAAAACAAAAACCATGTTTCAGAGAAATTAAACCTGCAATCAAACATTCACAGAGAAAGAAAAATGTTTTTGGTTTCTTATAAATACGACGGTAGCTTATTATTCACGTCGTGTGAATATCCATAACACGACGTTATATTAATATTTACGTCGTGTTAATTGAATATCACGACGTTGTGTAAATATCACCGTAATAAGTTCTTATTACATCTTATTTAATATTGTTTCGTCGTTGTTTAAACATTTATATTTTTTCTTCTTTAAACATTTATTACGTCTGATGTTATGTTATTACGTCGTGTGTAAAATCTTATCATACGTCGTATTTTATAAATAACCGTCATTGTGTTCTAATTTTTTCCTGAAATATTTTCACTTGCAGGTTTGTTTTTCTGTAACCATGGTTTTCTCAAGACCAAAGTAAGGACTCTGGCTCCAAAAAAAATGGAGGTAAGGAGCTTGGAATGGTAACTCCTCAAGACAAGCCCTTGAAGAAGATGAAGTTTGTTTCATCTGCTGAGACAGAACCAACCAGCACGACAACAATTTCTGAGGATTCAAAGTCAGGTCGAGGTATGAGCACAATGCCTCGTGTTGTGAAGAGAAAATTGCAGAAAATCAAGCAAGTTGTTGAGTACAATAAAAGGGGGAAAGGATGTGGCCCTGCACATACTGAGATGCAGTCCTACATTGGTGTGTTGGCACGCTCCAGAGTCCCACTTGTGGACAAGAAATGGGCTGAAATCCCCAAGGATATAAAGGAGCAGATTTGGGAAGCCGTTGACATGGCTTTTGTGGTAGGTCAAGGGGGCAAGACCTCGGTGTTATCTTCTGCTGCCAAGAAATGGAAGGATTTCAAGTCTACACTGACGAGGCATTATATCCTTTCATACATCAAGGAGAGGGAGAAATTAAGCCAACCCCCTGAAGTATATAAATTCATAGAGAAAGCAGAATGGGATGCCTTTGTAGCTTCAAGGTTTATCCAAAGAATTTGAGTCTGTGCATTCTCAACATTCACAGATTAGGGAGAAACTTGAGTACAATCATCGATTGTCTCGAAAAGGATATTCTGGTTTGGAGGATCAATTGGAGGAAACCCATGCCTGGGGTAGAAATTGATCGATCTACCTTATGGAAGAGAAAGCTAGACAGGACAAACATGGGTAACATCCCGGATCCAAAGGTGGCAGAAAAAGCAAAATTAATTGTAAGCTCCACACACTCTGTTTTAAATTTTTATTAACTGTGTATAATTCTTATTACGTCTTATGTTATATTTTTCCGTCGTGTGAATGATTTTACTACTACGTCGAAATGTTTTAAAAAACGTCGTGAAAGATCTAAATCTGGAATCACAACCCTGTTTTCTGTAATTATAGCATAAGACGTCGGTGGTTAATTTTTCGTCGTGTGAATGATATTACTACGTCGAAATGTTTTCAAAAACGTCGTGAAAGATCTAAATCTGGAATCACAACTCTGTTTTCTGTAATTACAGCAAAGACGTCGGTGGTTATTTATTGCGTCGTTTGAAACAATAACCACGTCGTTTTTAAGTAACGTCGTATAAAATATTAAACGTCGATTTCTATATTTTTGCGTCGTGTGAAATTATATAAGCGTCGTTGGTTTATAATAACCGTCGTGTGTTTTCTTGTGCTGACTTTTTTATATGTCTTTGTGTTTAGGATGAATTGCAAAAACAAGCTGAAGGCAGTCTAGTTTAACTGGCCACTACTGCGGGTTGCTTTTTTTTTTTTTTTTTTTTTTTTTTTTTTTTTTTTTTTTTTTTTTTTTTTTTTTTTTTTTTTTTTTTTTTTTTTTTTTTTTTTTTTTTTTTTTTTTTTTTTTTTTTTTTTTTTTTTTTTTTTTTTTTTTTTTTTTTTTTTTTTTTTTTTTTTTTTTTTTTTTTTTTTTTTTTTTTTTTTTTTTTTTTTTTTTTTTTTTTTTTTTTTTTTTTTTTTTTTTTTTTTTTTTTTTTTTTTTTTTTTTTTTTTTTTTTTTTTTTTTTTTTTTTTTTTTTTTTTTTTTTTTTTTTTTTTTTCCCCTTTTTTTTTTTTTTTTTTTTTTTTTTTTTTTTGTTTTTTTTTCTCCTACTACGTTTCACTATTTGCGCGACGAAACATTGCGCGACGAAGATCAACTCGTCGCTCAAACAATAATTGCGCGACGAAAAAACATTTTCGTCGCGCAATGCACTGAAAATTTGCGCCACCAAACTATTTCGTCGCGCAAAATGTATATGCGCGACAAAAAACATTATTCGTCGCGCAAACTGAGTTAAAAAAAGGGCGGGGAATTTTTTTTAGCGCGAAACATTTGCGCGACGAGAAATATCGTCGCTGAAGGCAACATTGCGCGACGAACAAATTATCCGTCGCGCAAATAGGACAGTCCCCTGATTTAGCGCGACGGAAAGACGTTTCGTCGCGTAAGAGAACAAGAGATATTTTATTTTTTGGCGCCAAAAATGACCTGGGTGGGATATTTTTTTTTGCGCGACGTACTAACGTTTCGTCGCGTAAAGTTCAACGTTTACGCGACGAATACCCTGTTTTGCGCGACGGAATTATGTTTTTGCGCGACAATCTTGCGCGACGAAGTTTTGCGCGACGAAAATTACCAGCGTCGCGCAAAAGTTAGATGTCGGCAGGTGTTTGCGCGACGAAAAAAAGGGTCTGCGCGACGAATAATTTGGTTTTTTGCGACGGGACTTTGCGCGACGAATAAGTTTGTTCGTCGCGCAAAGTCCTTCTTCTTCATATTAGAATTCTGCCATTGCAGAGGCAGAATGCAAAAACAAAGCATTCTGCCTCTGCCTCTCTCTCAACCTCTCTGCTGCTGCTAGGATTTCAATACATTGATTGGGTAAGTATTTTTCGTCATTAGTTTAAAAGTATTAATTTAAGTTCGTACTAAGGTTTTTTAATTTGTTTTCGTTAGGGATATTTGTAATTAGCGATTGGTGGAGAACGATTGAGAAGGTATTTTATTTGTTTTATATATGTTTAAAATGTTCTTGTGAAGTTATATTTATATTATGTTGTGCGTAACGTAGTACAATCTGTTGTGATGTACGAAGTTAATTGAAATTAACTTCGTGCTTTTATTTTTATGTTTAGTAACACTTAGTTTCCCGTTCGAGATTAGTTGGATTTCGTGCATGGATGCGTAATGCATGACTGCGGTCCAATTAATTCTTGAATTGTCCCATTATTTGGACAGTTTGGTAATGCATAGTGTTGTCACGTAATCTATGGCTACAGGATTAGGTTTCGATTGTGGATATTTCGTTGTCATCTCGGTACGTTCTTCGGGTGGTACATAGGTATTTATACCTATGGCCACCTCAAGAACTGTAGCGAGATGCTGGCGAAATTCATCCACGTCGAAATCTAATCTCATGTAGTCGTAGGTTACGTGGCAGGAGTATGCATTCCCGAATGGGATAGGACCCTTACCGGAGGCATAAGGTGACATTATAACTTCGTATGAAGTTGTTGTGATTGTTGTGTTGTGATTCTGGTTTCAGGAATTATGGACAGAAGGTGGATACAAAACCCTAACAGATGCGCAGACGAATACTTGGATGGAATCGAGGATTTTATTGAGTTTGCACGTAGACACAACCCGGGTGCAACTAGAATCCGTTGTCCTTGTAGGAGGTGCAACAACACGTTATGGGAGACAATTGAAAATGTTGGATTTCATTTAGTAAGAAATGGAATGATTGAGACATATAGCATTTGGAACCTTCACGGGGAACAATTAGAGCATGCTTCGTCTTCAAATGCCACAAGAGTGGACAATGTTCAACCTATTGTGGATGCTAATGATGAAGTCATGGATATTATACAGGATGTTTTTCCATTTGCATCGACCAACATGAATCAAGAAGAGCAAGATGATGTGCCTACACCAATAGACAGTGCGGAGTTTGAACAATATGAGAAATTGTTAAAAAATGCCAACCAAGAGTTATACCCGGGGTGCGAGAGCTTTTCCGTTCTCACGGCCATTGTGGAGCTAATGCACGGAAAAATAAAGTATCGTATGTCGAACCTGTGTTTCGATTACTTTTTGGGGGTTTTCAAGAGAATGCTTCCGACGGACAATTGTTTGCCGAAAGACCATAAACAGGCGCAGAAGGTGTTGAATGGTCTTGGATTGGGTTATGAAAAAATCCATGCTTGCAAAAACAATTGCATGTTATTCTACAAAGAGCATGAATCGTTGGATACATGTCCTATATGCAATGAGTCGAGGTTCAAGATGACATCTCAGAATAGGACGACTAAGATCCCACAAAAAGTCATGCGTTATTTGCCCCTGAAACCTAGGTTGCAGCGATTGTATATGTCGACGCATACTGCCACAGACATGAGATGGCATCAGGAAAAACGGGTAGACGATGATGTGATGCGGCATCCTGCAGATGGGGAGGCATGGAAAGAGTTCGATCGAACGTTCCCAGAGTTTGCTGCTGATCCCCGAAATGTTAGATTGGGACTTGCCACTGACGGATTCAATCCGTATGGGGTTCTAAACCAACACCACAGCACTTGGCCGATTTTCGTATTCCCATATAATTTGCCGCCTTGGAAATGCATGAAAAAAGAATACATGATGATGACTGTTTTGATAACTGAGGATCCTGGGAGGTCAATCGATGTTTACTTAAGGCCGCTGGTTGATGAGCTCAAGGATTTGTGGACAAACGGTGTTCGCACGTACGATAAATCAACTGGGAAGATGTTCACTTTGCGGGCAGCAGTTATGTGGACTGTGAATGATTTCCCAGCATATGCAATGGTTTCTGGGTGGAGCACAAAAGGTTATATGGCATGTCCTGTATGCAAGGAAGATGTAACTTCTGGTTGGCATGCTGGAAAAGTTTGTTACCTTGGTCATCGGAGATGGTTGCCATGGGACCATGAGTGGAGGGAAAAAGATAAAGAGTTCGACGGGAACACTGAGCGTCGCCTTAGACCCAGAGAATGGTCCGGTGATGAGATATTGGACCAGCTGAACCGGTTGGATTTTGCTCCCTTCGGGAAAACAGTTAGTCGTATCAGACCTTCTACACATATGAACTGGACGCACAAACCTATGTTTTTTGAGCTCCCATATTGGTCGAAACTAAAATTGAGGCACAATCTAGATGTGATGCATGTTGAGAAAAATGTATTCGACACATTGGTGGGCACGATTCTAGATATCGAGGGGAAGACAAAGGACACGATCAAAGCTCGTCTTGATTTGGAAAGAATGGGCATACGAAGGGGTTTATGGATGAATAGGGACAATGATAAAGCTAGAAGGGATCTTGCATTCTTTTCTATGAAACCGAATGACAAGAAAGAGTTTCTAAAGTTTGTATCGTCAGTAAAGTTTCCCGATGGGTATGCTTCTAATATCGCACGTTGTGTGAATGTTGACGGGGGTAAATTTACTGGACTTAAAAGCCATGACTGTCATGTGTTTATGCAACGCCTACTTCCTGTTGGTATTCGACACCTATTGCCGGAAGATGTAGTGAAGCCAATCATTTTGTTGTCCAGATTTTTTTCCCAACTGACGGCGAAAACTTTGCGAAAAACGGACATGTTTCAGTTGCGCCATGACATTGTCCAAGTCCTATGCAAGTTTGAGATGATATTTCCTCCAGCTTTCTTCACAAGTATGATGCACGTGATGGTTCACTTGCCAGAAGAGGCATTACTTGCTGGTCCTGTCAACTATCGCTGGATGTATCCAATAGAAAGGTATATAATCCTTATCATTTGTGTATGCATCATTATCACATGCTTGCTAATTTCAATCATATCGTTTTATTTTGGCAGGCTTCTCGGAGAGCTGAAAAAAAGTGTACGCAACAGGGCGAAGCCCGAAGGATCAATCGTAGAGGCTTGGGTTCAATATGAGTCGCTTACTTTCTGCGGAATGTATTTAAAAGATGTGGAGACGGTTTTCAATCGTCCTCAGCGCAATCATGATGGAGGTATGAGAAATGAAAAACTTTCTGTTTTTGCCCAAAGCGCACGACCCTTCGGAGATCCTGGACGCGGAGAGTCGTTTTCTAGAAATGACATGGAGGTAGCGCATTGGTTCGTACTGAACAATTGTGATGAGATCATGGGATACTTATATGAGCATGAAGAGATGATGAAGCGAGAACATCCATCACATTTGGTTGCCCAGAAACACCGTGAATTGTTTCCACAATGGTTTTTGGATTCTGTAAGTTATCAGTGTTTGTTATTTGAGAAATATAAATTTTTTTAATAAATTTTGTCCGACTAACATATGAATGGGTTTTGTATAATATTAGGTGAATAAGTTGAAATCATCGAATTCCCCAACTTACAGTGATGAGTTATATAACTTGGCGTTTGGCCCGATTCGCGCTGAATTGTTCTCGGGTTGTAATGTCAACGGTGTCAAATTTTTGGCCGAAGCACGAGATGACAAGTTGTGTACGCAAAACAGCGGTGTCCATGTCCCAGGTGGAGGCGAAAGTACGGACATTGATTTCTATGGCAAACTCACAACTGTCGTGCAATTGCTTTACAAAGATCGATACCAAGTGATCATGTTTAAGTGTCGATGGTTTGACACCAACCCAAATAGGCCGGGAAGTGTTAAAATCGATCATGGCTTACTATCTGTGAACATGAACAGAACTTGGTATGATGACGACCCTTATATTTTGGCAAACATGGCAACACAAATTGTGTATCTAGATGACCCTAAAGCCGGAAGCGGTTGGAACGTTGTTCAAAAGATGGATCACAGGAACGTGTATGCTATACCAGAACTAGACCCAACTGACAACAACGTCAACAATGTAGCTGACCAACGTTTAGAATCTTCAATGGAAAATGATGCGGAAACACTTCGAGATACTAATGTTATACAAGAGCCATTTCAAATACAAGGAGTGTCTTCAATCGAAATACCGATTCAGTCAATTACAATTGACCTCGGTGATCTTCCGCGATATGATGTTGCAGTTGGCCCGAGCAACGACGATGATGTAGTTATAGAGGAGGCGGAGGAGGAGGAGGAGGAAGAGGATTGGGAGACCGAAAGTGATGATAGCAACGATAACGAAAGTTATTATAGTTCAGATGATGAATGATTAATTTTTATTGTAATTTTATTATGTTATTAGACATATTTTGTGTAATGCAAATGTTTTCATATATGTACTTGTTATATCCAAACAATATATATGATACCAAGTGAAACATTATTATTACAATAATTGTAGTTATAAACCATTGGTAAATAAATATAGCCAACTAATTTGTATCATAAAGTTTAAATTTATTTTCACAAAAAATTTTAAAAAAAATGAAAACCATATAACCGAAAAAATGAATACAAAGAACATAAGATTATCAACAATCCTTCCATTCTCAAATCGAAAGAAAATATAATAAATCTTACTTTCATACAAGTAATTATATGTAATGATGAATACTTCAGATTAATAATATGTGGTTTGCGCGACGAAGACATAATTGTCGCGCAATTTTTGCGCGACGGATAATGTACACGTCGCGCATACTCTACCATTTGCGCGACAAATAATTTCGTCGCGCAAGTCTCTTTAGCGCGACGAAAAAGAAACCCCGTCGCGCAAACATATACATATATATATATTTCTGATTTATACACACGTATATAGTTGAAATTGACGATCGAAGTAGTTCACTGTATTCACATAGGGTTAAACAGTATAGCTTTAAAAAATCATCAAAATCAGAGTCAAAATAACCGTTGAATCATGACTTTTCGTTTATAACCGTCGAAACGTTTTGTCCCGTTACTTGAGCTCTGAATGTTTTTTTTTCTCATTTTTGACGTATAAGATCTCGAAGTATAAACAAACATATTTGACGGCTAGATTACTGAAACTAGTTTCCTAGAATGCGTATTCCATAAAAACACAATATTCATAAAAACTGAATAATTTCTTTATACATTCCTTCAGTCTAATATAAGATTATGTGATGTCTTGTACTGTAAATATCTGAAATTGAAGATCGAATTAAATCTCTGTATTCATATAGGGTCAAGAACCGCAGCTGCAAAAAATTTTCAAGATCGGAGCTAAAATCACCGTTGAATCGGGACAATTTGTTTACAACCGTCGAAACGTTTTGTCCCGTTACTCAATCTCTGAATGTTCATTCATTATGATTTTTGACGTATACGATCTTGAACTATGAAAAAAGAAGATTGTCGGTTGGATCATTGAAACTAGTTCAGGAGTTCGGGTTTAGGGCTTAGGGTACAGGTTTTAGGGTTTGGGGTATGGTTTTGCGCGACGAATAGAAGCTTACGCGTCGCGCAAACCTTATGCGACAAACAGAATCCTTCGTCGCGCAAAATCAATAAAAAAATTTCCCTCTCCTCTCCGCTCCAGCACTTAGTGAAATTTTTTTATCAAAAGCCAGTTTGCGCGACGAATATCAGTCCATTCGTCGCGCAAAATCAATAAAAAAATTTCCCTCTCCTCTCCGCTCCAGCACTTAGTGAAATTTTTTTATCAAAAGCCAGTTTGCGCGACGAATATTAGTCCATTCGTCGCGCAAAATCAATAAAAAAATTTCCCTCTCCTCTCCGCTCCAGCACTTAGTGAAATTTTTTTATCAAAAGCCAGTTTGCGCGACGAATATTAGTCCATTCGTCGCGCAAAATCAATAAAAAAATTTCCCTCTCCTCTCCGCTCCAGCACTTAGTGAAATTTTTTTTTCAAAAGCCAGTTTGCGCGACGAATATTAGTCCATTCGTCGCGCAAAATCAATAAAAAAATTTCCCTCTCCTCTCCGCTCCAGCACTTAGTGAAATTTTTTATCAAAAGCCAGTTTGCGCGACGAATCACAGAGAGTGCGTCGCGCAACCTTTAGATGGAACAGCTAGCATGCGCGACGAAATTAAGATTCGTCGCGCAATCGCATTGCATTGATTTTTTCCCGCGCAAAATCAAATTACAAAATTTTGGGCGGCTGCACAAGTATGCGCGACGACAGTAGTTTTTTCGTCGCGCAAGGTATATCTGTTCACACGTTTGCGCGACGAAATTTGTTGTTCTAGTCGCGCAAAGGTCCAATTTTATAACATTGCGCGACGAAAAGTTAATGTTTTCGTCGCGCAAGGGTTATTTTAATGACGTTTGCGCGACGGAAATATATGTTCGTCGCGCAAAGTCGAATAAGTTTTCTGAAAATCGCGATCTTCTCCTTCTTCCCCAAATTCTGAAACCTAACCCTAAAACCTCCCAAATCTCTCCGCCGTGACCTCAGCCCCTAATCCGCCCCAAATCAGACCCTGCTGCCGCCACCGTCGAACCCAGGAGCTTCTCCGCCGTGGCCGTCCATCCTGCCGCCGTGAATTGCTCGGTTTAGCCCGAATCTCCGCCGCCGTTGTTCTCTCTCCTCCGGGCACCAAATCCGGCAATTGAGGTATGCTTTTTGGCCTATTTTTCATGCTCTAGCTGATGGTTGTGTAGGATTTGATTGATTGTGTGCATAGGGTAGTCAATTTGAAACCCTAGGTTTCGGCCGGTTTTGAAATTCAAATTCCGGCCACTTCCGTCCGTTTTTCGGGGTAGGTCCGAGAACAAAAGTGGCTCCAATTGATGTTTTAAACCTAGGGTAGGAACCTTGCCCCTTAATTTGTAGGATTTCCCGGGGATCGTTATCTCTTAGGGCACCCACGCGCTGCCGGCGCGTGTGGTGGCGCGTGGGGTACTGTGGCATAGGGCTTTTTGTCCCAGTGCAAACATTTCGTTGTCACGAGCGCGTAGGTGTGCTCGGATTGGAATTTGGTTATCGTTTGAGTCTCGAACGGTTTGAACCTATTGTGCGATTTTAGGGTTTGATATGTTCGGACCGTTGGATCGAGCTGAAACTCACGTATGTGGTACCATGTATTTATAGGATCGTTTAGGAATTGACGGATTGTGGATCGGAGTCCCGGATACTCCGAAATCGCAAACCCTAGGTCAAACTATGATTTTAATTAGTTAGTTCAATTTTTTACTGACATTGTATGTGCTACATTGGATTAATGAAATTGTGCAGATGTCAGACTTGATTAGACGTCGTAGGGCGGTGACGGCTACACCGAGTTCGGAGCCCCCGGCTCAGCCGATATCAGCTGCCACTGCTCCAGCACTGATGGAGCAGGACCACGTGCTAGCTGGTCCTGGGGGATCCCAGGCGGCTGCATCATCATCTTCTTCGGTGGTGCAGCCTCTTAGCGCTAGGCGGCGACACCGGCCCGCTACCACCACCGACACCACATCCACTGACTGTACTGGTGCCTCGGGGGCACCTACAGGTAATACCCTTCCCCTTTGCAGCCAAGAGGAACACCCGAGGGCCGTGTCGGCAGCTGAAGACAGCGAAGGTCACCCGGGTGACCAACAGTCGTATCAGCATCGGATATGACGAGCGCCATCGGGCTGCACCGACGGCGGACTTGCATAGCTCCTTGGCCCACGACATTGGCCACGTCGTTCGGACCCATTGCCCGATGCAATGGAAGTCTTGGAAGGTCATACCTGACGAGATCAAGATGCAAGTTCGCGGCCAGTTGTCGGTATTTTTCCTATCTTTTAATTATTTTTCTTTCAAACTTTATATATTTCTATTACTTAATGTATGTAATCAATTTATTGCAGACGAACTACGACTTAGAGGACCTCAACGAGGAGACTTTGGCGTACGTCAACAGACTCTTCGGTGAGAGGTACAAGCAGTGGAAGAGCGACTTGCACCACCATTTCCAGGCCTTTGATGATCCGGAAGTCGCTCTTCAGGAGGGTTGCCCGAAGGAGCTTGAGGGCCGGGAGGATAGTTGGGCGTGGCTCTGCGCTCATTTTCAGGCGCCCGATTATGTGGTATTTTTTTAATAATATTTGTTTAATGTTTATTTTATTTTTTATATCTCATTATTATTTAATTTATTTATAGTTCAATTCTTACGTTTTATTTTTTGTATAACAGAATAAAGCCCAAGTGAATAAGGGCAATAGGAAGAAGAAGACTCTTCTTCACCATTCCGGCTCCAGGCCCTTCTCATATAGGATGGATGCACGGCGTCGGGTAAGAATAATATAATTTATATTTAATTTTTAATATGTCATTATTATTAATTTCTTTTGTTCATACTAATATTTTTCTTCTCTTGTTCAATTAAGGGGGGGGTCGAAATTCCCAGAGATCGACGTCTTTGGTGACGTTTATGTTCGACCTGGGGATGAGTTGGCCGAGTCCCTTCATGTAAGTATTATGTATTTTTAATTCTTATGTTACACTTTCAATTTATATGCATTTTTTAATTTATATTTTATGTAATGTTAAACAGACGACGATGGTGGAGAGGAGCCAGTTGGTTCTTCAAGAGTCCGCCTCCCAACTTCCTCCCGAGACTCCGATCGAGTCTGTGGATCCTCCGCATGATGCTGGATTTCAGATTTTGACGCAGACGTTGGATCAGACTCTCGGGAGGAGGCCGGGAACGTATTGTAGGGGGATGGGGAATGCCCGACAGAGGGAACCTCGACCGCGGTCATCGTCGCAGGCAAACAGTCAGGTGACTGTTTTGACATCGCGGGTTGCCGAGCTTGAGGGTCAGATGTCGGTGATTCTGCAGTCGCTCGCGCGGTCCGGGATTCCAATCCCGAATTTTGGTGCGTCGACCTCCGAGCCCGTCCAGCCCGAGCATCCCCAGCACACCACGGCCCCTGCAGACGCCCATACCTCCGAGCCGCATACCTCCGAGCCGCATGTGGCAGATGACCAATTAGATTTCGGAACATTATTTGATTAGTTTGTTATTTTTATAATTTATTTTACAATTTGTATACATTTATTTTATTTTATATAATAGATGTTTTCTTTACGATTAATTTTTTTTAATTGTAATTTCATTTTAATTAAAAAAAAACAACATTTATTTTTTTACAAATTAAAAATCAAATAATAATAAATTTTTTTAATAATATATATTGCTTTTGCGCGACGAAACGTAAATCGTCGCGCAAAAACATTTAAATATATCTTAATCTTGCGCGACGAGTAATTTCGTCGCGCAAGATGTGTATGCGCGACGAATAAGATGTCGTCGCGCAAGGTTCATGTAGTTCGCGCGACGGACAATTCCGTCGCGCAGTTTTTTTTGCGACGACCTCTGGTTCGTCGCGCAAATATTTGTGCGACGGACATGATGCCGTCCCGAAATGTTTTTTGAAACGAAGATGTTATACGTAGCGCAAACTGCGCGACGAATGACATTTGTTCGTCGCGCAAATCCTTTCTTCACGACCTTTGCGCGACGGATTGTGCGCGACGAATATTCTGTCGCGCATAATGATGTGCGACTAAAATCGTTTTTGCGCGACGAAAACCCTTTCGTCGCGCAAAGACTAAAATGTAGTAGTGTTTTTTTTTTTTTTTTTTTTTTTTTTTTTTTTTTTTTTTTTTTTTTTTTTTTTTTTTTTTTTTTTTTTTTTTTTTTTTTTTTTTTTTTTTTTTTTTTTTTTTTTTTTTTTTTTTTTTTTTTTTTTTTTTTTTTTTTTTTTTTTTTTTTTTTTTTTTTTTTTTTTTTTTTTTTTTTTTTTTTTTTTTTTTTTTTTTTTTTTTTTTTTTTTTTTTTTTTTTTTTTTTTTTTTTTTTTTTTTTTTTTTTTTTTTTTTTTTTTTTTTTTTTTTTTTTTTTTTTTTTTTTTTTTTTTTTTTTTTTTTTTTTTTTTTTTTTTTTTTTTTTTTTTTTTTTTTTTTTTTTTTTTTTTTTTTTTTTTTTTTTTTTTTTTTTTTTTTTTTTTTTTTTTTTTGTTCCTCTGCTTCTCTGTACCACACCACAACATGATCTCCGATTCCGCTTTGGATCGTCTCCGAGTCGGGTTTTTTGACTCGGTCTCGCTCTCTCTGTCTTGAAGACAGCCCAGCACTCAACTGTAAAAGAGAACTCAGCTCTGCAGCATGAAACTCCTCTTGTGGGGTTCTCTCTCAACCCAAACACCAAACACTTTTTCTTCTTCTTTCTTCTGTAGTGTGTTCTGTTTTGGTCTTGGTTGGTCTTCACGGAGGATTAAAGCTAAAGGACGAGGTGACCATGTGAGTTGCTGGGTTTTGGGGGACGCGGACAGGGAGTGCGCAAAAGTGAGCGTACTGTGGCCACCCAAATGCTCTGCCATTAGCAAAGTTCTCTCGCGCCAGAGCTGGCATGTGCCTCTCCATTGGAAAACGCCACTAGCAGCAGAGCAGAGAGCCAACCCAAGACAGCTTTAAGACATTCTTGCTTTCTCCTCTTTTTTTTTTTTTAAAAGCATGGCCGTTTGAGGACTACTGTATGGAGAGAGCGAGAGAGAGAGAGAGAGAGAGGATGGGAACTTAAAAAGGCGTAGTGACAAGCATTCTTCACCAAACGACACACACACCCCAAAAAGAGAAAAAAATATGACACTGATATATATAGTATCATCATTTTAAACATATAGACAAAAAATGATGAAAAAGAACACAAAACACAGTTGTAAAAGTGTTATTTTTAAAAAAAAAGAGAATTATAAGAATCTAATTAGTATTTTTCTTTAGTGTGCCAAATAGAAAAGGGTGTGACATGAATGGGGGAAAGAGGGACAAGTAACATGCAATCCTTGCCAATTCAGTAATCACCTCTTCTTTTACCACCTTTTGGATTAGGCAATTAAACTCCTTCCATGCCATGTTTTTGTAAGGCATGTCTGTATATATAATTTAGTGGCAGTTGGCACTCATTGCCAATGCCATTATGGATTTGTTGGTTTCAAGACCAAATTGATTATGTAACATGGTTTAGTTTTAAATGTATGAGGGGCCATTTTTGGTCATTTTGAATCTCATATTTCACCAAGTCTTTTTGTTTTCAAGAAATTTCTCACTTGCCCAAACTTTTGTTCCTCTTTTGCTTACTTTTTTTCTTCCCATTTGTTCATGATTCTTCTTCCTTTTCTTTTTTCATTTATTCTCTGAAAAAATATATATATATATTTGGCTTCTTGTTCATTTGCTTAAATGTTGATCAATGCACAAATCTTGCAAAAATAAAAGGTGCTCTCTCTCTCTCTCTCTCTCTCTCTCTCTCTCTCAACTGTTGATTTTTGTGGTCGATTTTACTTTTCCTCTCACACATTTTACCAAATAGGGCCGGCTGTGTTACTTGAATAAAGTAATAAAGGTGAGATTTGAGAACCATAAGCATGAGGGATTCCAAAATTAATGGCTCCCCTTATTAACTTCAGAAAGATAGTTGGGGTCTGTTGTTGTAACAATAGGCTCTCCCTAAATGATAGGATACGATCATGTGCTATAAAGTTAAAAATAAGAATTTTCGACTTTTTATTTATTTATTTATTTTACAAGCGATATTAGATGGCGAATTTGAACTCAGGACTTCTATAGAAGGATAACGACTTTGAACCGTCTGCTTAAAGTTTATAAGCCCCTTTATTAGATATATTGTTTTATTGATACAAGTTGGTAGGTATTGCAGTGTGGATAGTCATACCACCAAACCAAATGTAGAGCGTTTTTGCTGGTATATTGGAATTTAAGCCACCCTCCACCATCCGAGAATGAGAATCATGATAACATCCAACCTTTCCTTGGTATTCATATTTGAGATCGGTTACTTTTTCCTGGACATCAGCACCAACTGTGTACAATTGCATAAGATGCTTTTAGCATGCCAATTTGGCCGGCCGTGCTCTTGTCTATGGACGTTACACCTCCCGGCCCTGCTATTTTGTGCTTTTCTTTAACATTTCTAATATTTGGTTTTGATAATTTCGAGAGCAACTTAGGCCAATTTTTTATCCTTATCCAAAAATATCTCAATTGAGGGCGCCGGTCCGTACTAAATTTTCGGTTTGAAACTCGTATATATGCTATAAATACTTTTTTAGAATATAAAAGCGACTGTATGTGTGTGACGCTAAGGTTCATCTCCGGACCACCCAACTATGACTCAGCCAACTACATCATCATGATCTACGTACCATGACTGACCCTCCATATAACAGCCAGCCTGCCCCATGGTACGATGTCGAGAATATCCACAAAGAAAAAAAAACGCAAGCATTGCTGATTAATTTTTGAAGTTTCACCACTAAAACACCCCAAATGGAGTCTGAAATTTAAAAAAAAAACCAAGCAACTATATTAAAATATAAACACACCCAACCCAGCATTACACACCCTCAAACCCATTGATAAACCACAACCTAAAAAGCTGACTTTGGGTTGATATTTTCGGTGATGTTTCTATTTTAAATAGTCTGGTTTGTTTATAATACATGTCTAGATTTGGTTGCTTTATTAATTTGTATTAATTTTTTGTGTTGGGATGTAATGTTCTAATTCTCTGGGAGACCCGCCATGTTCCCACCAAAATGCCCTATGCCTGTCAACCTCCAGAAAGAGGGGGATGCTAGAATTGCCACTCCAATCACTGGGTTGCTGTCATCTATGGACTGTAATACATTTTTATTTTAGAGAAAAAAAGGACTATTAACTGGATTCCTTTGATGAGTGAGTCCTTTCACATGCTTCTTCTTTCCTCCTTTCTTTTTTTTTTGCCATTTATTCCCAATATTGTTTTTTCGATCGGTCCTCATATGTCGTCTCAAATCGTAATTCCGCCTGACAATACTTTATAACATGAGCTCTTTTGCATACCATTTTTTAAACTTTTTAGTTTTTGTAGTTTTTTATGCTAGAGTATAGAGAAAATGAGAGTGAGAAATGGGAGTAGGTGAAATAGGGGAGAATGGGAGGGAGGAGAACAAAAGTAAAAACACCACTTAAAGTTGAATATTACAAATCGATTTTCCAGGTTTTAGATTTTTGTTTCACTTTTGTTACTCTCCCTCTCATCCTCCCCTCTCTCTCCCGCTTATTCTCATCTCTACTCTTATTCTCATTTCCATTCCCCTCTTGTGCTCTATACTTCAGCCAAAAATGAAAACTAAAAACTAAAATTGAAATGGTTATCAAACGGACCTTAAGTTGTTATACAAAATAGCTTCGTAAAATACTATCCACGAAAAAAGGAAAAAAGAACAGAAACAGCATTACTTTGCTTTTTTGTTGTTGCAAGTGATCAATTTATGGCACCGAACATGATGTGACTGCGTTGGTTATGCAGCTCTAGATGGGTTTCTGTTAATAAATAGCAAAATTATGACACTTGTCCAGCTTTCTTTAACCTTTAATCAACCTTTTTCTATTGTATCTTTTTGTTTGCATAATGTACACAATCAACTATATCATACCGTGGAGAGTGCAAACTTCGAGTATCCAGAGAAGTAAAATCCAACACAAATTTTAAGTGCGTACCTAATATTTTAACGTTTATTTACAAGTTTTCGATAAAGGTACGGTTACTTACTCCAATTGTAGATACTTGTTACTCCTACGTTATGAATTCGACTCTCTCGCCATCTAAAAGTATTAAAAACTTTGGTCGAATACATTTCCCCTTTTCCTTTTTAATTAATAGAGAAGGATTGAAGTTGAAATTTTCCCACGTTGAGAAGATAAATAGCACTAGACGAAGAGTTTAATTAGTTTTGGTCCTTAAAAAAGGTTTGCTAGCAGTGGCTATAATCATGACCATGAATCTCACGTTTTTCACCTTGGAATATAGTATTAGAGAGTTTACTGTTAATTCTTGTGGTAGGAAATCAAAATGTGTGTTTTTCCTTTTGCTTTTCTCTCTTTACGGCTCACCTTCTTCGTAATCCTTGGATTAAAGGTGTAAATTACATTATTCATATGCTCTGGAAGAATGGGGTTTTTTTGTTTTTTTTTTGGGATAATATAAGCGACAGTCTAAATTACAAGAAAAGAGGGGTTTCTCACACATACATTATCACATGTTATTAGAGTTAAACCCTAAAACCACTGACCTGCAGGTCAATACCATTTTCCCACTCAACTATACCGCAGCGGCGGAATAACAAAAGTTAATAGCAAGAGTGAAGCGCACTTTGTGGATTCACTAGTCGGGTCTATGTAGATTCTCTTTGGATTTGGTCCCAGTTGGGCAGTCCATAATGCATCTAATGTTTCAGACTATAAACTTATAAGTGATTATTTGCTTGAATCTGTCTAGAATATTAAACTATTTCTAGAAAGAAAGAAAAAAATGTTGTTTCAGAATTTTAAAACCACGATCATGATTCATGTTACTGGCCTCATCCAACTCTAGCATTAAACTAAACGAATATACAATTTGGGTTTGGATTCATTTGCCTTTGTCTAAATTGATGTCCTTGTTGGTATGAAGCCCATCTTCTAAAGTCCATTAAGTACCATGGGGGCCTTTAAATTTTGGGCCACTTAAAGAAATATATTTTTAGTTAAATCAAAGAAAAAAACGACCACATTATGGCTTTTGAAAGTGCAATTGACTTGTAACTCAAGTGATTAAGAGCAGTTATTCTAACACTCTTGTGTTCGAATTCCCCCTCCTCTAATATCGCTTGTATGAAAAAACCAAAGAAACTTGAGAGAACTCATGAGACATATTGAAATGGAATACTTCTGCATGATATATAATGCTTTATTTAATTACCATTTCTGTGTTGATTCTAACATCATTTTCAGGTTGAAAGTTTAGTTTGTGGGGTTGATCTTTATACTTGATAGCAACTTCCCAACTTCATTTTTAAAGGATTTGTCACCAACCTCCATTTTGCTTCGTTTTACTGTGTTGTGCGATGGGTGTGATTCCCAAATGTTAGTGACGTGGGATGTCACGTGCATCACGCCTCTGCATATATACTTTTTCTTTTAGTACGATTTGTTAAATACCTCCTAACTTTTAATCTATACTCTACTTTTATGAGAAATTCTTGAGTTCGACGGGTAGATCATGTCATTGTCGATCACACGCGTAAGTAAAGGGGTTTCAACGATAGGGTGGGACTAGCCTGATATCGTGTGAGACTCAAATACATACATCATTGTTCATGCGTGTGTCAGGAAAAATGACATGATCCACTCGTTGAATATAATAATTTCTCCTACTTGATATTACAATTCAAAATTCGACTAGTACTCCAACCATATAGAGGCTTAGTTTAATGTAGTCCTTTGGAAATAAGTAACAATTTTAAACTTCTGCCATTTCAATATGGTCTTTTACAAATACAATTTGAACTAATAGGGGTGTATGTGATTGTCGTCCGAAAAAGAAGTTTTGTCATGTCACTCCTAGTTGCATATATAAACTCAAAGAGCTACAATTAATGGTAAATCACGCGATCTTGAATGCAGAGGTAACTATTTGTATCTACTCTTTATAATAAAAACGTGTTTAAGCCGTGTGGTATTAGAACATCTTGAAAATATATATTACTACAACAAATTATGTGAAATGGATTTTATAGCTAGTCCCAATTGTTAGGTCATGTTTGCAGGACTTTTTAAGTGGCAAATTTCTAAAGCCATCCAAATGGTTACTGGATCTACGTTCCTTTAATAGATAGACCTTGTTGGCCAACCAAAAATATCCACACACAAAAAAAGTAGACTTTGCTTCATAAAGCAGTTTTGTGAAAATCAGCCTCAATCTTTGAACAGAGTTGATTATCATGACCAACCATACAATCAAAGTTTAAAATCCAAAGCTAGAGTTGTAGTTGGATTCTGCTTTTTGGTAAAGTATCTTCTTTCTGGTCAGCTGCTTTCAAAAGCACCAAGTTTAAAGTAGCACACAAACTCCCCAAGCTTAATCATGGTATAGCATTTGCAAGTCTGTCTTAACAATAATTTTACGTATTACATCTTGGTAAATCAAAATTAACAAAGCATGTGATTGTAACAAGTGACACGTTTTGAGTGAATTGGTAATGTTGCGCGATAGTATACGTGACGAGTAGGGGCGCATTTTGCAAAGTTCTTTAGAAGATAAAGCACATGAGAAACAAAAATTGTAGTTAATCAGTTGTAACTTGTTTGTACAAATACAGTATACAATATATTTAGTCCCATCCCAAGCCACCTAGAGACTTGGTGTTATATATATAATGTTTCTACATCTAAAACCCCCAAAGTACCTTCTTTTTTTTGGTTAAGTATATATTAGACTCAGTGACTCAAAATGGTTTTGCAATATGATCTCAAGTGTTAGTAACTTTCTCCTCCTAAAAGAATGCCAGCCAAAACAATAAAAACTAAAAATCTTTAGCACAGAACTTCTATTTGGCTGTACTTGTAGTTTAGAAATTTTCTATAGCCTCAAAATGAAACCCTAATGGAAATCTCAGAAGCCCAAATCCATAATCTTCTCAAGCACCACCTCTATAAAGTAAAATATCCCAAGTCATACACAGAGCAATACAGGTTGGTTGCTTGCAGCCCCTCAATCACCTTTCTGCAAAAAACAGTTTAAAATGTAGGAACTCTTTGCTGATAAATGTTGAGCATTTGAGCAGAGTAAAAACTGTTTTCCCTTTCTGATTTTTGGTCATTATGCAAAGCTTGTTTCATCATATTGTTCATAGATCAGATAGCGATCAGCATTTCCACATTAACACTAGTACCATGCAAATCTTGTTCCTATCAATGAAGCCAAAATGTATATACAAACCAGGTGATGTAAAACATAGGTACATCAACTTAATAGAGGCTTCTCTGCATCAAACTCACTTTCAAGGTCAACAACATCTAAGTAAACTTCCTTGCCCTTGGCCCATAGGAAGAAGTAGAGGCCAGTAAACATGAGGCACATGCCAGCAAAGCTGCATCATTGAGACCAAAAAGGAAGAAATTAAAACAAAAATAGTTTCAAAATTCAAACACTTTCTCACACACTAATTAAGCTCACAAGGGAAAGTGTTTGATCATTGATGTACCTTCCAACACTGATGCTCTCTCCCAATGTCACAAGTGAGAGAACAACTGAGCAGACTGTTCCAATGGGGCTAAACATGGAAACCAGAACAGGCCCTCTTTTCTTCATTGCCCATCCATTGAAGCTCACACATACTCCACTCACTGTACCTGCCTGTGCATTAATTAAAAAGCACCCTGTTAAAACAAGGGTCATATGTGCCAAGTCCCTGGGACTAGCCCAGGTGACGACGGATGGAGAAAAGGATTAGGATTAGGATTAATTGTTTGTTCGGACGCATTCAAATGTACCCAAAAAATAGAAACACAGAGAGGCATACTTACCAGTAGAGAAAAGCCAACCAAGTCTTTTGCACTCACAAGTGGCCAATCAGTTTCTATCTTGCGATCTTGAACAAATTGTACTGCTGCAGTTATAAACACCCCTATCAAAGATGTTATGGCGCACAAGGACATAGGTGCAGGAAAATCACGCAATGTTGTAGCCTGTCAAACATCACAAAAAAACACCAATTCATATCTAACACAAAGAAGACATATAAAGCCAAGATCAATGCTTATATTGCCGGGCAGTCTAGCAAGACAGCGTTTTCCTATTACGCGAAATTAAGAATTTTATTCATCCTCGTTACTATATTCACCTGTAAGACAATATTGCTGGACAAGACAAACACAGCAGAGAGGAGATACAAGCAACCAATAATTTTCTGCCTATCAAAGACAACATCAGGAGCACGAGCTTGAAATTGGGCCTCTCTTTCCGCAGGAGTGGTAGTGCTTTGCATTATGCTCATTGTGATAGCGCCTAGCACACATAGCAATGTGCCTAGAATCTTCACTTTGCTGTAGAGGCAACTAATTTTCACTCTCTCCAATCTGCATAACCGTTATAAGTTGCGTTACGGTTTTTTATTCAACAACTATAGTCCATGAAATTTAAAATTAGGATCTCATCTAACAAGATGAAGACTAAATAGTTATTGGCATTAAGTTATGTCATGCTAACTAATCTAATATTTTGTTACTTCTTTCTCTTTGTCTTGTTCTTACTTTTGCATTTACTCGGAGAAAAAAAAGAGAGAAGAAAAAAGGATGTTAGATTAAGTACCTAACAGTACATGCGATGATGAAAATAAAACCAGGAGCAAGGTTTGGCATGGCTGTTGCCATTGCTGGTGAAGTTAGCTTGATGCCCTTTAGGACTAAGGTCTGGAATAAAGTTACCCTGCAAAACAGAAAAACAAGAAAAGCACATTTACTACCAATTTCTCTTTAACTATTTTTAATGTACTTCAACCAAATTAAAAGTTCAATCTAGTAGTCCTTTATTGGTCAGAAAATTAAGAACCTATTTCGATTTTGTAGAAATATTTGTTAAGATTAGCTTCTTCACAAGAAAGTATTTTGTATTGCATCAAACATGAATGTACCCCCTAAAACAATAACACATCGAATTGTAATTTGGAAAAAGTTTGGACATGCTTTGAATACTAGATTTACTTGTAACCACCCAAATAATAGAAGTATAACCGACACGCGCCGTTTAGAAGCATAAAGTGATTTTCTCAAAGATGAAGATATTGCGTCAATAAGTGTGACTACGAGATTAGTTGTGGAATTTAAACTGGGGCATTTTAAACCTTCATAGAAGAACAAAAAAAGTTATCATTGCGTGGATCATATAAACCACATGACATGCCAAATCCATCCATAGTTTAGGGTTCAAGATTTGAATTTAGGTATGGATATTACTAGTTGTAAACATGTTATACTAGGGGTGGACCACATAAGCCAACAACACACCACCAATATTTTATTAAAACAAACTAGGAAGAAGGGCATCCAGAGTTCATAGAAAAAAAAAAGTGAGGACATCCAGAATAGAACAAAATCTGGGCAAGGAAACTCCAATAGACAAATCAAACCGAGCAACACGACATGCAAAGTTTCCCTAATTTATGCAAACAATTTCTATTTAAACCAAGTACTCATTGGATTTTCAATTTCTCCCCCCAACAAAACAAACAAAAAAAAAAAAAAAAAAAAAAAGAGGGTCAAGGTGGTAAGAAGTACACTGGAAATTTTTTCCAATAGAAATTTAAATTAAATTAGAAACAAACATATTTAGAACTTCCATACCCTCCAAAGGCGATCAAAACCAACTGAATCATCAACTTCAAGCTGACTTTCGAGGGCCATGTATGCCTGCAACACAATTACATATCAAACCTCAAAATCCACTCAAATCCAAAAATTTAAAGAAACAGAAACCCAGAAACTATCAATAAAAAGACTAAATATCATCCATTGAGAGAGAGAGAGAGAGAGAGAGAGAGAGAGAGAGAGAGAGAGAGAGAGAGAGAGAGAGAGCACATTTCTACCTTTCAAAAAAAGCAGCAATAGGAGAGAGGATGATGAAAGTGGCCAAGGTAGAGAAAATAACAATGGTGAGAGGGTCAAGCCCCAAAGACATAAAATAACTCAGCAACACAGAATTCCCAGCATACACAAATTGCACCCCTACCAATCCCCCTATTATTGCAACATCTTCGATCACCTCCCTCTTCATCCTAAGCATTTCCACCAACATATTTTGCTTGTGCCCTCTCTCACCAAACCAAACAAAACCCAGAACCCAATTAGGCCTGAGATTTGTCTCCCCTAAATATATAGAATATTATATATATCGTACGTTAAAGTGACAATATATATATATATGTTAATGCTTCATCTTCTCTCCTGGTTTCTCATCTTGTCGGTTTGATTTTTTGCCGTCCTTTCTGTTATGGTTTTGTCTTTAATTTGTTCAGTTTTCGCATCGACCTTATTCAGCTAACGTTCATGGGGGTTGAGACTTTGTAATCTCAATTCTCTATCAGCCAGTCTTCTCCCGGCCTTTCGGGTGAAAGGGAATCTCTCTTTGTCCTTTTATTAGAAAAAATATAACAAGTTGCCCCCCATAATTTCTT
Organism: Prunus armeniaca; assembly: GCA_903112645.1. Lineage (NCBI taxonomy): Eukaryota > Viridiplantae > Streptophyta > Magnoliopsida > Rosales > Rosaceae > Prunus > Prunus armeniaca. Next base: position 6,085,748 of record CAEKDK010000005.1, on the reverse strand, counting down.
TCTTCGTTTTCTTCTCCTTATTTTAATAAACTTAAGAATTAATTATTGTTTTGCCCCTCGTATTCTTCACGAATTCTTAATTTTCCCTGACTTTTTGTTGTTTTATGTTATCCAACTTCATTAAGTCCGTCGCCACACCAACAAAGTTTAGTATGTGTAAGAAATCTCATTCCTGTGTAATTTAAATTATTGATTGTATTAAGAAAAAATATTTAATATGTCAAAATATTTGTTAAATCTTCTGACGTGGCAAGAGTAGACCCCAATATTACCATAAAAATTGTTAGAAGTGTTAAATAAAAGAGAGACCCAACTCTATGTGAGACAATATTACTAAAAATGTTTATTGATTTTTAGTACACGAGATTACATTAAGTGAAAAATTACAGCTCACTCATGCCACTTCAGAAGATTTAACGAATGTCATAACAAAATTAACATAATGGGGTAACCTAAGACACAAAAGAAAAACATAAGGGAGTGAGCGAGATAGGAAGAAAATTAAGGGAGAAACTGCGATTTTGAAGAGTAGAGGGAAAAACAATAATTAAAACCTAAATTTAATTATGTGCCTAGATTTTTGCTTGCGTGTGTTTTCTTACCATATCGGATCTCATTTGCTAAATTTTCTCTCTCAAAAATGAAGGACATGTTGGTGGACAAGCGCTTTCCACGTTGCACTTGGACCCACCAACTAAAAATACCACTTAGACAATAATCTTTCAGTTTAGCTTTTGTAGAAGCACAAAAATCAAACTTAAGAAAATAGTTTAGCCATCTCATTTGTTGATGGTTGTCGACCTCTTTGTCCTACCTCCCTTTTCTTTGCCTCACAAATGAGATTAAGACTAGTGATTTAAAACTTATTTTTTTAGTCTCATTTACGCTTCATGTGTACAGAAAAAATCGTAAAATATTCAGTTTGTAGTGTATCTATGACTAAAAGATGACTAAATTCAAGGTCATTGCCCTAAATTGTAACAAGCATAGTCTTCAATTTAGAGGGTGTATTCAATTAGGATTTTAAAAAACTATTTAAGGATAGAAAAGTCTTGTGGAATTCAGCAGAATGTAATGACTTATAGGATTTCTCACACACACTTGGCCACCATCTTAACTTAAAAGATTTGAAATGCCCAAATGTATTTAACTATCCATCATCTTCACCACGATACTTCCATTCAAAGTTTGTCACGGATCTTTTTAGAAAAACAAATTGAAGCTATTTGTATAGCTGTAAATTGACTTCCAATTTGTACCTTTTATAATAAAATAAAAATAAAACGGGCCAAAAAGTCTCGGTAGTGCCGTGCCGCTCCTCCCTCTCTTTTCTTTCATCCCTATTTCTCCTCCCTTCGTTTTCCGATTGCACCAGCAATTATTTTATTCTATAGCTTGCTTTCATTTTCAATTCCAAAAAGGTTCACAAACTTTGAATAACAAAACACATAACAAAGATTAAAATTAAGAATTACTTTTGTCCTTTCCGGGTTTTACCCTTAGTTTTCTTGGCAACCAAACACAGAATAAAGAACTAGCTCAAAATAAAGAATGGATGTAATGACACATTCAGTCAAATTGACCACAAAAGGAGTTAAATATAACAATAAAACAGAACAAATACCCAGCAGAAGACGAAATCATCATGAATTGAAAATAGCAAGTTTACTTTTCTTTAGAGCTCTCCCTAGTGGAAAGGTTCAGCAGAGATATGGTTCAGAGTGTTCATCTTCTTCAATGGAGAAAAAAATCCCACATGAAAAATCTGATGGGTTAGAGCATCTTCATTGCAAGAGGTGTAAATTGGGTGTGTAACGCCACATTTATATCTCATTTACACATCCGGGAGATGTAAATGTCGTTTTTCCTCCAATGGGAGAGTATAAATTGGAGATGTAAAAATGACATGAAAATAAATTATTTTATATCCAGTTGAAGCAAAATGATATTTCTGGTATTTTGGTAGCTATCTCACATTTTATATATTTGGAGCCCACCACTTTTGCATTATCTCTCCTCTGTTTCAACTTGGGAGGCCCATCAAATGGGTATGTAAAATCAGATGTAAATGTCCTTTTTTTAAATTACATTTTCCGGCCAAATGTTATATTTACAATCATTTACACCCCACCATTGGAGCAACTTCCGGCAACTTTGGGTATAAATGTCATTTACATCTCCCTTTACACCCCTGCAATGAAGATGCTCTTAGGGGTGGGATTTGAGATAGGATTTTGGTATTTATACCTACCACTAGATTTCGATACTCTCTTTTAAAAATCCTAATAGTCTTAATGAAATACCGTAAGACATATTTAAACACTATTTAAACATATAAACACACCCAAAATCCATCATTACACACACTCAAAACCCATTTATAAACACACCCAAAAGTTGACTTTTGGGTTGATTTTGGGTGTGTTTCTATGTTTAAATAGTGCTTGGGTTTTTTTATAAATACATGTCTAGGATTGGGTTTATTTATAAATTTGTATATTTAAAAGTCTTAAATTGAATATCACAAGACTTATTTATCCCAAAATAATCTTTTAAAATCCCAATTGAATACAATCAAAATGTAGATGATATTCCTCATATGAGTTTGTCATTCTTTTGGGTCTTAGTTTGTGATTGTGCTATTCAAATTACCATACTTTTTAGATCTAGAGAAAATAAATAACTAGTTGCGACAAAAATCTATGAGGAAAATTACTTTTTGCTTATTTTGCACATAAATGTGATATGATCAGCATTTTTGCTTTGTAATAAATACAACAATTCTGGATTGTAATATAAAATCTGAACTATATATTTATTCGAACCAAAATATATCTGGTCAATTATTCAGAATAACTTGGTCTTGAGCTGAAATTTTGTGCATAAAAGCCATCAACATGTCTAATGGCAAACATTGGCAAGAATTTCAGCTGCATGTATTATATAGTGTCACGAATTTTGTTTGATCAAGTTGATTCACTCCATTGTCTTTGTCTCCACTTTCCTATTGATGTTTATATTAGGGTTGGCTCTAGAGGCGAAGTGGTAGTCTCTTGGAATTCTGTGACTTCTGGATATGTTCATTCTGGGCGGTTCTGTAAAGCGTTTTGTTTGCTTGTTTGTTCACCGAGAAAGGTCTGAAATTTCCCGAGACTTCGTACGTTTGACGGCAGTTTTAGGTGCCTGTGGCCAACTGTGCTTTCTTCAGCTTCGAACGTTGGTTAATCGTTCACTTGTGAAGAAGCAACAAATAGAACAGACACTGACATGCCGGTTGAATTTAGTACAGATTTGTTCGATTACTGTGCATTCTGCCATGGCTACGATGAATTTGACACTTAAAATTGAATAACACTCAAAAACATGAAACCAAATTTATTACAACTTGTCCAACAACATGAAGAACGCTGGACCTTAAGATTACATGGGTTTCGATTTAAACATAGAAGTAATCGCATCAAGCATGGTATGCTCGCCATAAGGCGGCCAGGATATCGTGGAAAGACGTGGACTTATATTCCAAATCAGAGATGCATAAAAATTTAGTATTGAACATGCCAACTGAATTATTATTTAACAGCCGCTAACATCCTGTCTTGTAGGAAGAATCGAATTTAGCTTCAGTTCTGTGAAAGGGTTTGAATAAATAAAAATACAAAATCTTTGCTTTTCCATTCTTGTGAAGCTAACTTCTTGTAATGGTGACACAACCTGCTACGAATCACCTTGGAACTGACAGACCAAGCTCTGGATCATCAAAGAATACAAAGACTCAAATTAGGAACACGTAAAGTGAAGCCATCTATAACTCAGAGAATAATGCAGAAATCGTGCCAGTCCAATTTCATTAATCAAAAGACCCAATCAAAAAAGACTCCACTAAAACAGCTCAAGAAACGTGATCCAGTGGACAATTTATGATGTTCTACAGAAAAGTAAGCGAAACTTTCCAGCATCCACTAAAGCTTGCTTTCAGAATACAAATGGCTAGGAACATAATCCAATAATAACTGATCAGCATGTACATATATCTAGTTTTCCTCAATGTTTTAAGTCAGACACAATGAGCATAAATGGCAGCGCCCACCTCCATATACAGCATACATGTGTCACGTACCATCAATTCCATCTGGGAAAAGGAGCAGCTATGTTATCAACGTGTTCTTATTTATTTAGACATGGTATGCTATATAAGTTCAACAAACTTGAGGCAAAATGTTTGCACTCAAAATTTTATTTTGCTCTCCCCTTTAGATCATCATATCATCTTGCTGAATTAGCATTAAACTTAACCCATTAGTTATAATTTTCAAGAAAATGAATTTGCTGTAGAATGTCTCAACATGCTCACTTCAAACCCAAAATATATAGAAAAAAGAAAGCAGATGGAGTAGCAGTGGCGATACGGCTAGAATATGATAAATTATGAGTGCCACAGCCTAATAGAAACTTTTCATCATAATACCATCCTATATTAATTGGTAGACATTCCTACCTTGTCATTGATACAACTAAAGGGATCAAAATTGAACGTCAATGCGCATAACGCAGAGGCCACAATGTGGCAACTGCTGGTACAATCATCAAAAGTGACAAATCAAGCCATAGGCGAAATATAAGTCTCTAAACGCACATAGTTAAACATTTTTATGGTTCTAAGGGAAAACTCATAGTTTCGTACTTGATAATGACGCAGCAGGCCTTAACTACCAGGTCCAGTTTTTTTCTTTCAAGCATAATGTTATGTGCCTGCAGGAACCAAATATTCCAGTCAGATAACATACCCTATGAAAAGCATTTCGACCTTGATTTTCATTGCCCCAAATTGTCTTATTCTCAAAACTACAGCCTCATCGCCTTCCCAGGACACATCCAACAAGCTCTAAAAAAATACCCAATGAGCCAATCTTACATGGAGAAATGTCTCTAAGAATGCTCATATTTTCAAAGACACAACAACCTAGTTTGAGTTACTCAGAAGTAAAACTTCTATGCTAAGACTCAAACCATCTATTAAATTGTCCAAGGCAGTCTACAAGTTCAAGCCCACACAAAAACATACATTTCGAGAGGGAGACAACAAATCATAACCAGGTGGGCACAGAGAAATCAATGCAAAACTCAACAGCAACAATGAGGCAAAATCAAATTCTGAAGAGAACCCAAGTGAGCAAACGCAAAAATGAAGATATGGGATTGAAAGAACTACAAATTATTACAATGGTGGAAGTAGCAAAAGTGACTCACAGTTAGAAAAGAAAGCAAATTTTTTTTATTAGAGGCCGGGAGAGGTGCGGCAGAGAGTACCCTGTGAGAGCGCACGGCAACTCCTCCATGTGATGCTCAGAGACGACGTCATTCTCGCCGCCGCCACCGCGCTGTGGAGTGGCAGTAGTGATTGCACGCATCCCAGTGCACCCGGAGGCCTGCCCCAAACAAAACGCACAGCAACAATCCAAACCCAGATGTTAAAAATCTCAATTAAGAAATAAATAAATAAATATGAATATGAACCCCTTAAAAACACAGACCTTGAGAGTGAGGAACGGCAAAGAGGACTAGAGGGTGTGGATGTCGGGAGAGGGAAGCGTGAGGTGGGAGATTTTGGGGCGTTCGATCTGATGGCGGATCGAATGGACGATAGGGATGCTCTGTTGGCGAACTGCCTGCAGGCTGAAGCCATTACAGGGGTTTGAGGGTGGAGGAATGATTGAACGAGCAGATGAGATCAGATCTGAGTAATGGTTTTCAAAAGGGTTTAGGGTTTTAGCAGCATAAGCTCAGTGAATAGATGTGTTGCTTGTTGTAATTGGTTTTGGGCTTGGGTACAGATCTTTTGGGCTTTGATCTTTTTGTTTTAGTTGGGCTTAGGATTGACTAATGCTGTCTTTTTAATCAAAAATTCGAAATTCTTTTGAGTACTAAACTACCGGGGAGAGCGATTTCTTACACACGGACACAACTAAGATGTTATAAGGGTTCAAACCTGAAATTTATGATCTGAAAGTTAAGACCATTTTTCACTAAGCTAGACCCTATTCAAACCGTTGCGTGATCTTCCAAATAATCACATTCACACAGTACAAATGTTTACACTTTGAAAATCTCCCCAAAATACAATCTTATCATATACTTAACGTTTTTGGGATCATATTTCCAACTTGCATTATAAAAAAAAATGCTGCATTTTTGGTGTGGTTGGTTTTGGTTTTGCATGCTTGTTGACTAAAAGCTCACTCCACTGCATAAATCTACTTTCAAATGGTTCCTCTTCCACTTGCCCAAAAGAAGATCAAATAATGGCATTTCCATGTCGTGATATGTCAACTTGCTTTGCTATATAATATATATAGATGGTGTACACCTCAATTCTAATTGGAACAAAAACAACTGTTATATGTAATAAGGGAGTGCATGCATAAGCCTACCCCATTTTCCTAGAAGATGAAAAGTCAGTCTACCGCATGGTTTCTGGTCCTAATCAATGGCACTCTCATATTCCAAACCATATCAAGTTTGACTGGATGTGTGAACCATGGCAAATGAATACATCACTTGTTTTGTAATTTTATATGGGGCATTTGGGGTTTTGGGGGGGGTCAATTCTTTTCTTTTCCTTTTTTCATGGAATCTTTCTTATGAAACTTTAAATTAATTGAAAATAATTTATAACTCGAGTGGTTAAATTTATTTATCTCTGTACTTGATATCATATAATCGATTTCATGTATTTTTTTCATGTATATTTTTTTATAAAAACAAAAACAAAAAACTTTGAATCCATTAAGGCATATCTTACTTAATTTGTCAAGTCTAAAACTCATCTTAATTAAAGCCAAGATGGTCTGGTTCAAGTTACTTTTCCCTTTGCAGCAAGCTTATAATTCCTCCCATGCACGTTAAGATGTGCCTTCTGACTTCTGTGAGACTTCTGTGAGAGACTGGTACAATTTATCTCTTGGGCTGTAAGTGATACCTTCGTTTCCCCCGCAATCTCAGGTTAAGCATATATTCTTTGCAATTCCCATGAAGTTGCAAATCCGAATTCAAATTGGGCAGGTAGGACTTTCCCCTCTCATCACAACATACCATTCTCACTAGGATTAATTAATCCACAGCTTTAAGACACGACCATTGACCTCTCATTCTCCATTTTGACCACTTTCATACTTCACCTTTTCTTTTTGTTCTCCCTTTATGGCTTTTTTTTCCCCTTCTGTCTTCTTTTATAGACACAAACATAAAGTCCATAAAAAAGTTTTTACAGTTTATGATCCCAATATAATCCATGTCACCATATTCCCAAATCAAACACATGACAATGATACAACGCTTTGTAGTTCACGTAGCTATGCGCTAAAGGTTCTGTGTTTGAATCTCCCTCTCTTATAATATCGTTTGTATCAAAAACACATGACGATGATATAAAAGAATTCTTTTACTTTCTTTGAGTATTGTTGATTATACAATTTCAATTAAAAAAAATTACAGGTATAAAAATCAATAAATTAAACCAATTTAAAAGAAAAAAAAAGTGGAGGCTAGCTAGCTACCAATTCATGTGGCCAAACACAACATCAAAGTGATGAGAAGTGTTAAAGAAATTGCCAACTTAAAAGATGATCTGGTGTCCAAAGCAACTGCATGGTTGTAAGAATTTTCACTCTGCAAGGAGCTAATCTTGAAATTAGGGTTTGACCCATACAAAGCTTGGACGCCTTCCACGTCATCAATCCTGAGGTCCACCTTCTTGGTCCTCGGAGTCAAACTCGGGTACATCACAGCCTCCCTGACCGAGGAGTGAGCCAGCCCAAGTACATGCCCGATCTCATGGGTCGCTACCGACTCCAAATCAACGGCCGCCTTCGACTTGTCCTTTTTGAAATCAACGGCCCAGGATTCCGCCGCGTCCAGGTGGAACCTCCCGTTCTCTGGGGAGAAAGCGTGCGCCAGCACCCCCAGCACCCCGTCGAACGGCTCCCCATCACCGTGGTCGCCCCGGTAGAACCCGATTTTTATATCTGCCGACTCGTAGGTCTCCGCCTCAGTGAAGTTCACGGGGATCACCGCCGACCACCGCGAAAAAGAACGGCGAAAGATGTCTTGGACGTCCGAGGAGCTCAAGTAGCTGATCATATTGTTGGGGGACAGAGCATAAGAGAGCGTCACCGGGTTGCGGCGGACCCACCTGGGCTTTCCATTGAAGAAGGCAAAGCGACGCGTCGCATGAAGAGCAGTTTGCTGCGACGCGTCACTAACGCCACATCTCGGTGAAATGATCGCCGAGATGGTGTCTGAGTCGAGCCTTCCCGTAACTGGCAGGCTCAGCTTGGACTGATAGAGCGTCAGGGCCGATTCGAAATCGGTGTCGAATATATCAGTGAAGTTGGAATTGGGCAAGTAGCCAAACCGGTGGAAGTAGTTCTTGAGCTCCGACATGCCTCTGACCTGGCTCCCTCTCCCGGCATCCAGGAACCTCTCGAAGTCGTGCCACGTGGCGTTGTGGACGTCGGAGGCGGCGGTTAAGACAGTTACTGAGTTGGGTAAGATTCTGGCGGGAAAGCAAGGGCGGGAAAAACAGAGAATACAGAGGCACAACAACAGGAAGAAAGAGTCGCAGCTCAAAAACGGAAACATGATTGGATTTTGTGGGATTGTGTGTCAGTTATTTCGGGATTTGAGCCTTGGGATTGCAACAAGGGGGAAAAAGAACATAGGCTTTATTGATTGATGGCATGGAGGAAAAGGATTAAGAAATGAACTTTATAAATAAAATTAAAAAAACAGCTGATGAATTTTAATAATCTGAATAAGAATTATCGAAAGTTTGTAGGTGGTATCGAGGGGAGAAGAGCACTAGAAATTCAAATGATGATGGGGAGATAAGTTAAGAAGATTCTGCCGTGTTTGCAATTTAGTTGGAGATTCTGACTTTCAAGAGCCAATGATGGGTAAACCACTAGGTCTGTTTTCTGTTGATTAAGGACTGGTTTATTTGGGGAAATTAAGAAAAAGAAATGTTTAAAAATGTGAAAATTCACTTAGCAGATCAAGTTAGTTGATCAGTTTTGTATAGTACTCTTTTTGTTCACCAAATTAGGTGATTTTTCATTCATCTATACCATCGATTGGTCTTGGGAAATCAGTTTCTAGCAATGAGGGGTTCTGTTTTTTGGGCTTAACTTGTTGTACAAGACAATTTCTTCATCTTAGGACAGACCATTAAGCAACGTATGAACTGATCATCCGGACGTTTTTTCCCAAGTAAATTCAACGCGAGAGAAAAGGACTTGTGGTCAAGATTGAAATTCAACGAGTCAAGACCCACCTCACGATTCAATGCATTTTAATTTCACTAAACACGTAATGACATGAAAACTCTCTACTGATTGACCCAATAATTTTTCAGCAGAGGTGCAATTTTTAAATGCTAAGAGCTCAACAACAACAAAATGAATAACAAAATTGGTGTTTGCTCAAGAAGAAAAAATTATGCATCTGACTTATTTTGAATTGGCGTACTATAGAAGGAAAAAAAAAAGTAGGATTCTTGTCATGCACACACACTAAGATAAAATTAGGTGATGTTAAATTGGTCCTTTATAAAAAGAATTCACAATCCCACTTAAATAAGGAATTGTGCATGCCTAATTAAATAAAGAGAGCTCACAATCTCGTATAAATAAGGAATTATGCACCTTTTTGCGCCTTAATAGTTCCATCACTGCCCACAACCTTGAGCCTGAAGGACTTATGTGTAGTATTCAATTGCCAATTGCCACGGATATGGACTTATGTAGGAAATTACATATCACACACCAACGAGGACTGCTGGCAACGGAACTCGAACACTGATGGGGCTACACACAGTGCATAGACCATATACCTACCAACTAAACCAACCTTCATCGACAATAAAAGAACAATTTTAAAGATAAGACTTTTTCTTTTTCTGGGAGAAAAAAGATAGCACGTATTCAAGTTTTGATAACCATATATTTTATTTCTTAAAGTTATGGCGTCTTGTAATTGGACAGTACCATCACACAACACCGCGGTAGAAACAAACTTTTATCGATATGTAGATCGTAATTGGGTATAAAAATATATACTGATACACATGTCTTTTGTGGTAAAATTATATGCATAAGTGTGCGTCTAATCATGGTGTTTCTATTTGTTTTTTATTGGTGGCCTAAAGGGTCTCCCTTCCTTTTCCATAATTTCGCTTTCAGAAGACAAATCTTCGAAGTTATTATATGAAGGCTGACGCAACTACACTGAAATAAGCCACTATGAATAGTTTATGCCGGTGATTATTGGTTATCAAACACATTTCTCGCCACTATTAATAATGCCCTTTTGTTCTAATTATATATCTTCTTTTTTTACCTAATGCTTGGGTGCCAATTCCAACACATTTTTGTTACTCTCTTGGCTTTGTCAAGAAATTGCTCATTTCAAACCACTTACCAACAATCCGCAATCTTCAAAGATTTTGACCTTTGTTCATAAAAAATAAGTTGACTTTTAAAAATTCTTTTATTAAGTAATTAATAATTAAAAATATATATACATACATGGATTAGATCAGTTAATCAAGACAGTGTGCTGCCAACGGATTCAAAAATGGTCTTGACTTGCGAACTAGTGGTCTTAAATTCACCTCATGACACCTTTGTTCATAAAAATATCTCACGATAATGAAAAGGAAATATAAGGGACTTGTACAAAGATTGGGACTTGGGTGTCTTAAGCGGCTGCTTGGCAACTTGAAAATGGCGACCCAACAATCAAATATAAACGCAGACGGAATTTTCATCAACCCCCTGGTTAAGGGAACCATAACGAATCAGATGACAGAGACAATTGTGGTTGGCACATTTGGAAGGTTAAGGTAGTAGAAAACAAGAAGACCATTTCACCCATTTCATGAAACTATCAAATACTATGGCAACAACCAACTTTGGTTGTTCAACAAGATTAATATTAGACCGCAGGTTTAATTTTGTAGTTCAAGCATTAAGACTTGGCTAATTATAAGCAAAATGAAATTAGTATTTTACATGGTAAACATGTTTATTATGGTTACTAATTTTATTTTATTTTTTGAATTTTTACCAAAAAAAAACCTGGGCTTTTTTTCTTTTTGGAAGGAAAAATCATGGCTAGATAAACAAAATAAAGCCCAACTGTGAAATTGGCTGATTAAAATGCTGCCCAGCTCTGACAAGCCTTAAAATGAGTCCAAATGTTTGAGCTTCGCCACGTCAGACTACTCACGACAGCCCAAATGTTTGGTGGTCGCATAGGTTTTTTCCTTTTTTTGGGAGATTCATTATTATACCTAATATAGGGGCTTAAATTATTAAAATATATATATATATATATATATATATATATGAAATGGACTTTAGACACCCAAAGTCAATTTACAATATAAAAAAGAGGCTTTTAACTTGTTGTAAATTACAAAACTGCCATTGATTTCTTAAAACAAGTCCAACCCCAAAACGTCATTAAAAAAAACTCAAAACACTCAAAAGGGCTTCAAAGTAATTTAATAATCAAAATTAAATTCAATAGGATCAACTGTCATTTTTTGGGTTTGTTTGTAGAAATTAAATAGTGTAGGGTTTATCTATATCACTCGTGCTAAGAATTGATATATAAGGTAATCTCCAGTCATAGGACTAAATGTAGTCCAGGATTAAAAATTTAGCCCTCCAAAATATTAGTTGTTTAAAGAATAGTGTAGGGCTAAATTTTTCCATCTCTACTCAAGCAGGGCTATATTAGGGTCCTTCATATTTTATTATTTTGAGAAAAACTATGGTACAACACATACATTCCACAACTATGTATTGTTTAATTTAATTACTATTTAGAGAAAATATTTCATGACCAAGAATTTTTTATAATTTTTTTAAACAACACTTAAAACATTTGAAAATGTGACTACATTTTTTTTAAAGACATCCAATGGTCATGACCAATAAATTTTTATAATTTTTTTACGAATTGAAAACATTTAAAAAGGCTTTTAGATATATATATATATATATATATATCCAACTGACATCATCAATGAAAAACATATGCATGGAGCCCACAAAAATTTTGGCTTAAGACTAGGCCAAAGTTGGGCTAAATGTGGCCCTGTTGGAGGGCTAAATGGCCAAATATGGCCCTCCAAATTTGGCCAAAATTTTGTTTAGTCCATTGTTGGAGATGAGTTTTGCATTATTTTAGGGCTATATTTGGTATATAGCCCATGGCTGGAGATGACCTAACTAAATATCTTCTTCTTTTTTTAGGACTTCGAACCCCTTAGCAGTTTATTTATTTATTTATTTATTTTTTTTTATAATTAAAAAAATCTATAAAGAAACCCTAATTTATTACTGGCGGAAAGGTTCACATGTGGGCGAACTCATATGAGGAAAATAATTATTTGATGGAAATACTTTAGTGTTTTAGAGGTTGAAATTAAATTAAGCAATGATTAGGGTTTTGAGTAATTAAAGCACTATGAACGATGATCAGCTCCAAGAATCTAAAGGTAAAGTCTTAAAAGGGTCTTCTAATCATCATGATGTTTAGACTAATGAAGGCCAAGGTAGACCATTACCCCCGAAATCCAAAAGTACCAATTTTAAACTTCAAAGTACCAATCTCTAAGCTGAGTGTTCCTTCCACAAATGAACCAATTTCCACTTGTGAGCTTACAGTACCAATTTATGTTGACCACTTGTTTTTGCCAATTCAAATCGAATAATATTTAATTATCTAATCGTGACCAAATAAATATACGAACACAACGTATTCAATAAACAATGAAATGTTCTCGTGTCATATTGTCGTACATAAATCTGGTGAGAAAACATTACTCCGAGCAGGAGAATACAATTAAGTTTGCCAATAATTAGAAGTTGGACCTACTTCTATCACATTTGGGCCAAGCCCAATAGAACATTCACCATATATTCTTCTTGTCTAGCAGCCTGCCAGACGTCCAGAATTGTTCCAAGCAATTGATATGAAATGCATTATGCGTATACAAATCGTGCATGGAGAGCCCACCTGTCACGTGATATCACGTGACCGGTACTGGCTTTGTATAGGAATGAATGAAAGGCCCCCCACTCGTTCTTGCTTCTCTCCAGAAGCTACATAGCGCTCTGCGCTTTAATGGCTGCTATGCAAGAAGCTTTAAATGAAAGGGACAAGTACGAACAGAGAAAATGCATAAATAATAAATGATTGCTCAAAGCTGGGGCCAGCCACTATATAATTATATAGATGGGCACCATTTTGGTGATACCTCTATGTCCATAGCCATAGCTCTATTAATCTGGCACCTAACACCTTTTTGCTTTAATCCAGCCGGCCAGGCACTACTTGTTCTAATTAATTTCACTTTGAGCTAACACACTTTCTTATAGTTAAACCTCCATTGCAATGGCTTGTAACCCAAGTGGTTTAAGAGCATTTAACAGTGCACGTGAACTCTTAAGTTCGATTTACAGTACCACACTTCTGCCTAAAATGACCATGACACCAAAGTAAGTCTCAAATTTTAGCCGTTAATATCATATCAAATTATATTTTTAATGTCGAATCTTCTTGAAAGATATATCAAGTTCGAATATGATAATAACAGTCTAAATTTGTGAATTTGAGTTGGAATTAAGGAGTGCCAATTGGCAAAATATGTGTGTGTAGGATATGCACATGCTCGTACGTTTGACCGCGACTTTGATGACAACGCGATGTCTCACGGACTCACACTCACAAATCCGTAATTATAATTACGGAATAATTGACAAGGTCAACCCAACTCAATTAAGGAAGATGAGCATGAGCTAATATCATGTTGGTCCATAAATGCAGCCAGCATGTTGCTTTACGGCTTCATCTCATGTCTCATAAATTTCAACACCCATCTATCTATCTACTCCAGGTAATGCTTGGATTTCTGGGTTTTTGTTAAAATATACATAAGTTTTGCATGCAGGTCACCAAACCAACATGCAACAAATATAATAATTAATCAATACAATCAAGGGCAAGAAGAAAAATCTTCATCTCATCACGTGTGTCTTGATCCGGTGCCTCATGTATAATTTAGCAATTATCATCCCTAAAATGTGAATTAAATGTAATTTACGAGAGGACTGAATATCACTAGACTAAATGGTCATTGATAATACATATTTATCACGAGCAATATTTTTTTTAAAGAGTTTAGCTACTAAGGAGGAAGTTTCAATTAAATGATCCTTCATCTTTGTAGGACCCACTTTACATTGTATATCAATGAATCGACAATTTAACTTTCAAGTTTTAATTCATATGTCCTATCAACAAAATTGTAATTGATGACCATTTGATTAGAATGTAGTCATTTTAACCTTTCTTGAAAGAAAGAAAAAAATTTATCGGTCTATTTTGTTCCATCACAATTACATGCCTTAACGGTTTTCGATTTGCATAATTTTTCTTAAAAATCGACAATTAATGAATGAAGACTTAAAAAATATACAGTATGGGTCATATTAAAACGGAATGTGGAGAGAGCCCCACAATATCTCTCAGACAAGGGATACTCGTAATTTTCATATTACATGTTTAGTCAATCGCTATCAACAACATAATGAAGATATTGGTTTCTTAATATAATGTCATCATTAACCATCATCCGTGTTATGGGTCCAACTCCAGGATGTATTTCTAAGCAAAAACCCACCGATTCGCCCCAAAAAAGACATTTTAATTTGCTTCTTTTGATAAAGGAATAGATTTTAGAGAAGGATAGGTGGCTAGGGACACTGTGTCACTTCTCAAAGAACAATTTTTAGCGGTCGCTATAGTGCTGTTAATGACTTATGATGCACTTTTCGGTGCCCCTAAAAGTTTTAAGACTTGATGCTTAAACCAAACCTTGTGTGTGGCTCAACTTTGGTGTTTGGAGGAAAACCTTGGACCACCATTTTCCTTGCTAATACATATTCCATTGATGGTTGTCAAAACGATAGTGCACATCTCACACATGCAAAGAATGTAAACCCTTCAATTGAGTTCAACTTTCGTAGTCCAAGTGATTTTCTTTTGCTTAGTGGGTTTCATTTTTAGTGTCATGTATGTAGTGAGTCTCTAATAAAGTAATAATTTTTCAGTGTAAAAGTCACACCGTCATATGGTATAATCAATTCACTTATGTTATAATACGAGTATGCTCTTACTAATTTGGCATATCGTCTTCATTGATAATTTCATTAAGGTGTGAGCAAGATGCTCAATAAAATGCTTGAAAGATGTTGAGATAAGACGTATGTTATATATATATTTTAATTCATATTTTTGAAACCCTAAGATATAGAAATTCCCGTTGCCGCCTCTTTTGGGAGTTGGTGGCCTCCATCTCTCTCCTCTTCTGCTCCTTGTCCATCCCTTCAAAACCATCTGCCTTGGCTGTCTTGGTGACCACGTGGTTGTAGGTTGATTTTTTTTTAATACTTTTTTTGTGTTGCAGTTTTTTGAGTTGTAATAAATGCATCAACTCTTTATGAGTTTGTTACGTGTTTCTAGTCTCTACTTGTATTTTTCACTTGCGAGAGTTAAAATATTGTAGTTGTAGTTGTAGTTTGGTGCAATGAGGTATATGTATGGTTTTTCCAAGCTTATAGCTTTTTTGTTGGAATTTCTTAGGCCATGTGTGACTAAGAGTGGAGGTACACCTTGTGTGCTTGTTGTTGCTGGTGGACTCCTCCATATTTGGATTAACCCCTTGTGGTTTACTATGCTTCCCTATTTTTATTAATCCTATGTGATTATTTGTATATTTATTGGTCTTTGTGACTGACAACCTTTAGACCTGAATTATAAATGCAATCTATTGCATTTCTTTCAGAAAAATAAAAAAGTAGATTGTTTTTTTCCACCCCACAAGACAAATTTATGGATATATCACTAGAAATGCTTAAACACCTTAAGTTACTAAATTAATAAATTTATTACCAAGTATTATACATAAATAATTTACCATGTTCTAAACGGTGGATGAAAATGATAAATATATGCCCCATCTTCTTACAAACTCAATTTTTTTATAATCATGTTAAGTAAAAGAATCTTAACTCAATGGTTAAAAACGTTGGTAATTGACTTATCAAAATACTAAGTAGCAAGTATCTTGGAATACTACATGTGTTGTTGCTTATGTTATAGATAGACATGTCGCTTTCTTTCAAAAAGGATGTTGTTTCTTGCTTCTAAGGCCAATCCAAAGGCTCTTTTGACATCCTTTTTTTTTGGGGTGAAAAATTGAAAGTTCAAACTAATTGGTCCCGAAGCTCTTTTGACATCCTTTTAACTTCCCCTTTAACAAAGTTAGCAAGCCCACATGGAACATGCTTTGTTTTGTTTCTCAAGCATATGAGCCTTGCAAGCAACGCACACACACACCCATAGGAGAAAGAGTGCATTTAGGGCATGCCTCAATTTAGAATTTGGTGATGAAGAAAAAGGAACCCTAAAAACACAATAAAAGCAAACCTACATGACAAAGATTAATGTAATTAAATAATTAAACAACCCTAATCAAGTTAGACACTTAAATTAAATCATATCTTAATCATAGACCTCTCTTTTTAGGTCAACATGTATTCATTTCATCACTTGACCCTCCTCCCCCTTTCACCATACATGGATCCAATAATTCATCATGTTTCAATACACCTATTAATTTTCATATTCCCATTTTACCCTTTTTAAATTCCATTATTCCAATTTTGCCCATGTAAAATTCTATCTGCTATTTTTCCGTATAAATTAGTCAACAAAACACATGCTTCACTTATAAATAAATAAATAAAAGAAAAAAAGGAAAGAATATTTAATTTAGTTAATTTTTCTGTTTTTTAATTTGCGTCACTTATCCACTATTAAATATACTTGGTGATAAATAAACTATGAAGTAAAGTAAAATAAAACAAGCTTCATTCTCTTCCTCATAAACAGTGACACGCACTCTCTCCCTCTCTCTCTCTCTAAAGATCTCCACTGTCTCTCGCAACACATCTCAAAAGCTGCACAGTGATCCTTGTCTCGAACCGCGCACTAGCTAGCTAGGGTTTGCCCTCCAAATTGAGCAAACATTCGACCCCCACACATTCGCATTATTTACACCAGCTACCCTTCCCTTCCTCATTTTCCTCTCCGCAACAGCACCCCTGCTCCCCTTGAACAATCTGATCACAGAGAAGCATGAATCGGAGGACGAATGGCATTTTCAGTGAATAAGTTGGAAAAGTGAGGGCGGTTTTGGATGGGCGTGGCGAAGGCGTGGAGGTTCAGCTTGACACCGGCAGCAGCGAAGCTGGCTCTGTTACATAACGGTTACAACAATGGTGAGAAGCAGGTGCTCAGCTTGAAATCATCAGCCACGGCCACCACCGCCACCACCATCACCAAAACGACGTCGTCGCTGAGCCAGAGAAAGCAGACGGTGTCGTGGTCGTGGTCGTTGGTGTGTGGGCTGATGCTGTTTGGGCTGGGCCTGATTTCGCTCTTCACTGGCCATGTGGCATCTGATCTCGAGTGGTACTCTCAGCGCTTGGTCAAGAACACCCTCTACTACTCCAAGCTGGTACTGGGTACCCTTTTTTTTTTTTTTTTTTTTTTTTTTTTTTTTTTCAACCTTCAATTTTAATTTTTGTTCAAGGGGTCATTTTTAATTCAAATTAAAAAAATAATAAAAAATTTGTTCGGTTTTGAGTTTAGAATGGGAATGGTCGTGAGGCAATTGATGTTTGGAAGTCCAAGTACTCGAAATTCTACTACGGATGCAGTCAAAGAGGTCCTCGTTATGCTCGTGAGTTCGATTTACATATTTCATGTTTGCATTCTGAATTTGCCATTGTTATGGTTGTGTTTTTAATGTACAGTATTTATATGTTGAATTTAGCTGCTGTAAAAGAGCGAGCATCAAATGGGTATCTGCTGATTGCTACGAGTGGGGGGTTGAACCAACAAAGAACAGGAGTAAGTCACATTGTTTTCATGTTCAGCTACATTTTTGTATATTTTTCTCTGAGTAGTGAGACCCAACAAAGAAAATAAGACTTGGGTTCTGGTTTTTGCTTTCTGAAATTTTTGTTATTCTACTCAAGTAGTTATTTGTTTTCACGTTGCCAAAAATGACAACTTATTTCCTGCAATCAGATAACAGATGCTGTGGTTGTTGCTCGAATTCTTAATGCTACTTTAGTTGTACCTGAGCTGGATCATCATTCCTATTGGAAGGATGATAGGTAATGTGATTCTATCAATGTTTTAACCCCATCAGCTAGAGTTTTATGTTATTATTTTTTGAATTTGTTTTCATGCTAGTGGTTGTGAAAATTGGCTCTTCCAGTTATCATCCTATTAAATACGCTAATTTTGCATGCAGTGACTTTATCCACATTTTTGATGTCGATTGGTTTATGTCTTATCTTGCAAAAGATGTGACTATTGTCCGGAGAGTTCCTGAGAAAGTCATGCGGAACATGGACAAACCTCCATATACAATGCGTGTCCCAAGGAAATCTGAACCTGAATATTATATCGAGCAAGTTCTCCCAATACTTTTGAGGAGACGTGTAAGACCCCTTTGCCGATATCTGATGAATTCTATCTTATTCAATTGTGTAAAACAGTAAAAGATATGCACAATCCAATATTTTGATCTTTTTTCTTTTTTCTTCTTCTAAGTTGTGTACTTATGAATTTTAGTAAAATCTTGTAGTCTGTTTCAGAAGGGCAATTAACACTTGGGGCTATTTTGCAGGTTGTGCAGTTGACAAAGTTTGATTATAGACTTTCAAGTAACCTTGACGACGAACTGCAAAAGTTGCGATGTCGTGTTAATTATCATGCACTTAAATTTACAAAATCCATACATGAACTCGGTCAGAAACTTGTCATGAGAATGCGAAGGATGGAAAAACGTTTCATTGCTGTTCACTTGAGGTTTGTTTCGATTGCCTATCAATATAGAACATAGCTGATAATTTTAAATTCAACCTGCATGTAATGTTCATGGAGGATAAAACTCTATACAGAGCACATACTTGTTCCAGTTGCGTTCTACACTCAATATATATATTTTCCTTTTCTTTTCCATTTGGATGTGAAAGGATGTTTATATTATCTTGGTTATGCAGTATGTTCACTGGGTTGCTAGAAAGTAAATAGATTAGCATGTGTCTGAGGATAGAGATTGCTTTCCTCGGTAGGCTGTTGCCTCTGGTTGGACAACTGTGCAGACAAAAGATGATAATTGCGACTTTGTGAACTTCTGTTGGGTTGATTGTTTGGGTGTCGCTCTGGATCAATACATGTACTCCTGGAGGAGAGTAGTAGAGAACATGAGAACTAGGAGTTTCTGGGTTTAATGCACTTTCTGCTTCGTTCTCAACTATGCTGGTGGAGGTTTACCAATTTCCAGCATTTTAGTTAGTAGAGATTGATCCCAACTAACCATTGATTTGTACTGAGTTGCAAGATTTGTGTGAGTTTGTACCTGGTGGACTATCACCATCTACAAACGTTTCTTTTTCTTTTTTAAATTCCCTGATATAAAAACATATCAAACTGGTTGATCTTCAGATTTGCCTATTGAAACCTTGGCAAATGGCCATGGTATATCACAATTAAGAACTTATACAGCGTGTAGTTTGTCATATTTGGAAACACCCTTTATGTTTTGCTGGAAAGCTACCCACACATTTAAGTCAACAAAGCTAGGAGTGAGAGTATAGGCCACCTCTGCTTACAAGATCTTTAAGATAGTGTTTGTTTTGCAGAATGGAATTGTGGGAATCTCATACCCATTTCTTTGAATGGGATTTCTAGAATTTCTTGGAGTGCATCATTCACTCTAATGTCTCAAAATGCTGGGAATGGAAATGGTGTCATTGGGATACCCATGAATATATATATATATATATATATATATATCTATGTTTTGAAATATTACAATCACCATCATAATTTATTATAAAGTTAAACCCGGAGATGGAAATGGTAAAGCCACCTCTTTGGGAATGCAAAACCTATTTTCTTCTTAAAGAACTGCTATATTTTCTTGATACATATGATTCAATTTCTGTTGTTATGGATTTTGGATGACAGGTTTGAACCTGATATGCTAGCATTTTCTGGGTGTTATTATGGCGGGGGTGATAAAGAGAGATATGAGTTTGCTGAAATAAGAAAACGATGGGCGACATTACCTGTGAGATTGCTATTCTTTTATAATTTCGATGGAACAATATTTATTCATATTCAACTCAACAAGAATTATGTTAGTAACTGTTTGCTCTTATGAGTTGATTCTTGACAAGATATGCTTTTGTAGTTATACGAAGCTTATGTGATTGCAGTGCAATTATCAATATATAATTTACATTGTACAATGCTTGTGATAATTGTACAGTTGGCTCTATATACTATAATTTGACTACCAGTGGAATTTTTCTTATTATCCATTTAGGATTTAAATGCTGAGGAAGAGCGAAAGCGAGGAAAATGTCCACTGACTCCTCATGAAGTGGGTTTGATGCTACGTGCACTTGGTTTTGCAAATGACACATATCTCTATGTTGCTTCTGGTGAAATATATGGCGGAGATGAGACTTTGAGACCTCTAAGAGAGCTCTTCCCAAATTTCTATACAAAGGAGATGCTTGCTAATGAGGAGCTGAAACCTTTTCTTCCATTCTCCTCCCGTCTTGCTGCAATTGACTACATTGTCTCTGACGAAAGTGATGTGTTTGTCACTAATAATAACGGGAATATGGCCAAGATTCTCGCAGGTCGAAGGTTAGAAATCGAGTTCACTTTTTCATTAGGCTTTTTCTGGGTTGAACTAATGCATTTGTCAAATCATATTTATTACCCTCTCAAGAAACCTAACAAAGTATGACAGTGTTCAACTACAGTTGAGAATTTTGCCCAAGCACAAGTGATAGAATTTGAAAAATCCAAATAAACAAATGCATTGCCTTTTAATTTGATATTTTTATTATAAAGATTTCAAGTACTTTGACACATCTTATCAATCTTTCATTAACCGTCCCACATGATGTACTTCGGCATTTGGATGTCTATGTAACTCCCGATCACTTGCACTATAAAATTTATTGTCCTTTCCAGTTGAAACTAGATTCTGTTAGATATAGGATTCTAATCCTACAATTGGCTGTGAAATATGTGTTTGGAGACGAACTTAGAGCTGTTCATCATCCAGTCTGGTGCTTTTGATTTTATTGCATTAGCTATTGTTTTACTTTCATCTTTACTGTAGTAACTCTCAGTAGAAAGTTATACCGTGGAAGTCAACTAAGATGATGTACACTAAAGAATCTCACAACTAGATTCCACTTTCTGGTTCAGAAGCAAGCAGGGGGTAGATTTGCAAATCTGTAGGTATCAGTGTGAATTATGATTTTTCCTGTAGTTCCCCAAAATTTAGACTTCGGCTAGATTATGCAGAAATTTGGCAGTTTCCTATACTTAAATTGAGTACTAGTATACTATTAAAACCTTTCAATACTGAAATCATTCCAACTGCAGCAAGTGGAGCTATAGAAATTATTAAGCCAGGCTCAAACGCATATAAGATTACAAATGATTTATATAGTAAATGGTTAACAAATCTTACAGATTGTAAGATCTTGCTCTCCCCAGGTAAACTTTTAATATTGGCTAGTGGTCTAGTGTATATTTGTTCAACTGACTTCCCAGATGAATAACCTTGGGTTGACATCCATTGATGACAAGGAGATTTATCCCAACTGAAACCCTCATTGAGAGAACCTTCATGTTTAATCTGTAGATCTCAGAAAATCTTCGGTATAGTTTGGTATCATGGATATTGTTGTATAACTATTTTTACTAGTTGTTTCTGCTTATTTAATTTAATTATTTCCTTTTTCTGAGTTATTTGTTAACCATATGTTACTGCATTTGTTTCATCATTGGTAGGAGGTATATGGGTCATAAGAGGACCATCAGGCCAAATGCTAAGAGGCTCAGTGCTTTGTTCATGGCAAGGGATCAGATGGACTGGGACACATTTGCAAAAAAGGTAAAGTCATGCCAAAAAGGATTCATGGGTGACCCTGACGAGATGAAACCTGGTCGGGGCGAGTTTCATGAATTTCCAGAGACTTGTGTCTGCGAGAAACCATTCAAAGATATTGCAAAAAGCAATGATGGAAATCTTCTCACAGCAGGAAAAACCAAAAGTACATACAGTGTAGAGAATCCAGGTGAGAAGGCACGACATATGTCAATGAAGAGGAAAATTGGGAAGGACCGTATATCTGTAGGAGATAATGAGGATGATGAAATTTTCGCAGACTAAGGGGTTGAAGAAATGAAGCAAACTAAAAAAGACGCCAACAAGCTAGTGGTCGAAAGGATTTCGTATCTAAATTAATTGGGGTATAGGGGTGACCTTGCCGCTTCCTTAGCATGGCAAATTTTTCATCTTGCCAGCACAAAATTATATCCACGGCACACTGCATTTCGGAGGTGATGTCTGGTTTCTGTTCAATATCTTTGGTTGGGTTGGTGAATGACTGAATTGAATCCATGTATAGGAGAGAGGTTCAATGAGCTGCAATTGTTCATAAATAGTTTTGCTAGTAAATAACTCTGTAGCTATGGTAGAAACCCATCGCTGCCAGCATCTGTTGCATTAACAAAAGTCAAGTACTTCGAGTGCCTTTTTCTTTAATTTTGTTCTTCTTCTGCATTTTAGGTTCCACTTTGAGATCACAAGTGTAAACACGTTTATTTTTAGCCATCACTGCCTCCAGTTCCTTTCCAGTTTCCATGTCTTTTAACTTTACTTCAAATCACTTGTTTGACGGGTGATGAACTTTTTTGACTGGTGAACCCAAAGGCAAACAATTTTATTTCAACTTTCCGACATTTTATTTGACTTCTGATATGTAGGACTTTCAGGTACACAAAAATAAAAGGCTTAGACTTGATGAAAGGCAAGTTTGCCAAAATGCCCCTGAACAATAACCCTACTACTAATTTGCACCATGAACAATTAGAACTCAACTATTGAAACTTGGGAGTTGAATCATTTTATTTTTGTGCTTTTCATGAATAGGCTCATATTAACATGACATATTATACAAGTACCCATATAGAACCTATTTAGAGAAACCCAAAACTAGTCACCTGTCATTTTCTATTTGGTTCGTAGAAAATTCACACACTAAGAACCAATTAAAAAAAGTAGCTGCTAGTTTTGGGTCTTCTCTTCGAATAGACTCTATATGGGTATTTGTATCATATATCATGCAAAAATAGGCTTTTAACTAAAAATCTCTTTATTTTTTAATTAAGAAATTTCTCTCAATATTACATATGGCAGGCGTGTATTGGAGAGGGGGTGATGCTACACCGTGGTTTAGGATTATGAGCAAAAATGCACCCAACAGCAGAGAATTAGTCCCAAGGCCGAGTAGAGTAGATGGACTAAATATGCCCTTGTACAAGTTGCGATGCGAGTAGAAATTGCATCTTCTTGCAACACTGATAACTATTTTATTATGCCTGGCCAATAATAACGCTACGTCACGTGTAAAAATTATCACGCATGGAAAACAATATTATTCATGTTTCATCCTTCCAGGGGGTTCGTTTCCAATTCCTAAGCAATCTTTTCACGAGTGTAAGACGATATAATTAGTAATAAGCTTCAGCTCCGATTTGGACTAGCAAGAGAATCGATTTGTGTATCAAGGAATCTCTAAATTATGAAAACAAAATAATTAAAATTCCAAAATGTATAATTTCTTGCTTATCCAACCTATTAAGTATAACGAAATTTAAAGTTTATCCTTCGCTGGGTTTGAATCAATAAATGAGTGATAATAGTGGTGGCGGCGATATGGCCACGGTAATGGTGGTAGTCTGGACAGGAGACGACCAAACTGGAAGGAAAAATATTGCAACCACCAATTTATGAAAAGGATTTATCCATAACATTAAAATGGGTAAAACAGCAACAGGTTATATGATTAATCTTCTGAAAGCCTTCGTTGCACTACAAGCCACAAACTACATGGACAATTTCCATATACAACCTATCTGGGCGACATCCACCTACCAGGGGAAACCACAAATTGTGAAAGAAAACTAAAATCACTATGAACATCTACTGATTCTACACTTTTATGACTGACTGAAACCAAGGAAGCAAGAATTTCCACCCCTACGCTTATCCTCCTCTATCATAAATATACACAAACTACGCTGGGCATGTCGGCCTCGCCGTCCAATAATTGACGTTCCTTGGACTGGAACCCATCATCGGTAGACCTCTTTCAACCGTTGTTATTCCCTGTCCAAGTCTAACTGTCAGATAACACAATTGCGTTCACATAAACAAGAAACATGTCCTGCAAAATGTTCCCAAAGAAAATAAACCCTGGGGTTAATAATTAACCTCTAGAAGCATTCCGGTTCTGACTTCGGTGACCTTTGTCATGTGAACCAGAAGGAATCTTTGTGATGATCAACGAGCTTTGCAGTCCTTCTAATAGCTGCGGCCAGCAATGTCAACAACACAAGGCTTAGATTATAGAAAAAGAGAATGTTTACATTGCATTCAAACACGAGCAAGGGAACTAGCATGAAAGAGGAAAGTTTCCGATTCTACATGGTTACCAAAACAAGTAAAGAAAATTAGATAAATCTGTACCTGAAATTGCAAAAATATTTAATGTGAATAATACAAAGACCACAACAATAAAAAAAATTTCGAAGAAAGAGATGTTGGGATATAATTCTAAAAACCTACACTGCAATGAACACCTACACTGCAATGAACACTGCACACATTAACTTCCAAAAACACCCTATACAAGTGACTGTAACATCACCGAATTCACACCAAAATAGTATAGAACCAAGCTTAGCACCCAAAAATCAAGACAAAACATCAGAATAGTTCACCACAATGTTATAATATGAAAAGAACGAACGACATCTATATGCAACACAAGACCAAAATATATCTAAATTCTTACTCTTGATGTCGGCTGAATTCTGCGATTCGATCTACGAGGCTCAGCAACTTCAGAAGTCGACTTTGCAGGATTACCACTGAACACTTTTCCCTCCTCAATTTTGCCCAACTTTGCACCAGCAGGTGCAAGGTTTCCTTTGTTTGACCGAGATTTAGCAGTTGATGCGGACACTTTCTTGGAGGAAGGAAAATCAGATGAGGGAGCAAGTGAAGAAAATACGATTGGGCCCTCTGGTTGTGATAGGGTATGCTTTCCAGATACACTGTCAACACGGCTTACTCCTGTATGGTCCATTTCACTTGAACCATCAGAGACAGTACGTGCATCTGTTAAGAGGTGGTCCTTCTGTGGAACAGATTTACTTGGCACACCTTGCGGCTTGACAGATTTAAGACCCTTCAGCTTGGATTCAGTCACCTGCTTTTCCCTTGTGTCAATTTTAGATGTATTTTTCAATCCACGGGAACCCGATCCTTGAGGCATCAAGTATTTCGCAAATTTCATTGAATCATTAGTTTCATTAACCTTAGTACTCTGATTTGCCACATAATGTTTGCTAACTTCCATAAATTTTCTCTTCTTTCCAGGCTTGGGAATACCATAAACCACCTTGGCTCCTTCCTTCTGCAACCCAGTCCGAACTGTTCGGGTTGGATCAGCCTTGTTCTCAGTTCTGGTATTCTTACCCATATTAAATACCTTTTCATTTGCAGATAAATTCAGTGACCTTGGCTCTTCAGGTTTCCCTGAATCTACAATATCAATGCTTTTTGATGTCTTATCCTTCCCTTTGCCTTCCACTGCAGGACTGCCCAATTTGGGTCGCTTTTCCTGGGGCATGTCACCCTGAACAACAAATTTGGACTTCAGTAAAATAAAATAAATTCAATTGAGAAGTTTTAGGAACCAGACAAAATCAAGCATGAACTGATATAAAAAAAGTACCTCATGGGAAGTGCAGTCATTTCGTACACTGAACCATTCAACCCATTCCCCATCCTTCCAAATGAGAGAAGGCCGAAGATGCCAAGCTTTAACAACTGACTTTTCCCCTTGAGCTGTAAGAATTAATAACCAGAGAATCCCGCATTAAGAAACAGCAACTTTTGCACAATACAATGGGAAGCATTTACATGTTGGGGCCTTAATAAGAGCAACCCCCACCCACAAAAAGACAAAATGATCCATACAAACCTGGAAAGTGGACAGTTAATATAGTTTCATCTTTCTTGTTTTTCTCAGTGACAACTCCTTCCCACCAGCTGAAAACATAATTCAATACACATGAGAGGAGTTAAGCATACTGATGGCTAAGAAATCAAGGAAAACTCCACAAACTCAATGTGGAAATTGGACAGAAGAACAGCATCAAAATCAAAGTTGCCGTTAAGTAAAATAGGAAGACCTGATGCAAGTTTATAATCACCATAGTGCATGGATATCTAATATACCAACACTGCCAACATGCTTCAACACCCAAGACTAGGCATGGTTGAGATAGTGAAGAAAGATACAGAGAAATGTAGGCGATTGCAGGCAATAGTTATATTTATCTTCCTATACAAATATCTCTCCAGCAAGATTCTCCCCAAAAAAAACCAATCACCTTTTAACATAATTAACTTGTGCTCACCTGTCCTGTATCCATGCATCAACTTTATCTCCAACAGACCAAGCATAATCTGCCATCGCTGCTCTGCGCCGTTTCCTCGTTCCTTCAAATCCCAAAGCAGTAACAGGGCGGGCAATGCGAATTTTCGGTGGCTTATCTTCTTCGCCTTCAAGTGCCACCCATTCCTGTAGTTTCCCTGAGCCTATATAGATGAGAAATTAAACATACATTAAGCAAAGAAGGTGTGCAGGCATAATATCTTTACAAAGAGTTCTCATTATGAATCATATGAGTAGCAAGGTTCCAATGCAAGTATCAAATACTACACCAGATCCTAATTAAAAGTAGTAACCAGGAATTTATAACATGAGGGAAAAACATTCTTTTAAAGGAAACAGGGCATGAGGCAAAGGTGTGATTGTCTGCTTCTAACAGGATTAACGGTGGTATACCTTCATCTGACTGAAGCTCAGTGTAACACACACAAGCTTTACCATCCTGCAAACTCAATACATTAGCTGTGAACCAGGCTGCTCCAAATCCACCCCCATCTTTGAGAACCTAAAGAGAAACCAAGTGAATAATATATTATGCCCATACAATACATAGCAATTCCAAGCTTCACAAGCAAGATGCACCAGTGAGCAGCAAAAAAGGTTAAGAAAAAAGCTAATTTAAAAAAATTTCGAAAACTGCATATAGTAAAACATATCAGATACACCTCAGCTTCATACCTCTACTAGAGAACCCTCCTTGATGCCACTTTCTTCAGATGTGTGTTCTTTTTCAAAATCATTCTCAACAGTCATCAAAGCAGACTTTGATCCGATCTCAGAAACTTTGCGGCCTTTTGGTCCTTTTGACCCTTTTTCGTTGACTATATCGAAGCCCGAGACGCCAACTACCGATCTCAAATGATCCTCTGTTGATTCCCTATTTACCTCTATTGGAATAGGCAACTTCTCATGTGAAGTTGGCTGCGCTTCTTTCTTATCTGATAGTCGATCTTTAGAATGCCTAGCAGATGTACCAGCATCTTCTTCAACAGTACCTACATTTGATTGTTCTCTCATCACGTCATTTGATTTTGTAACGAGCTCTGAAGAAACTTGGGGTACTTTCCAATAACCCTCTGGACCAGCTTCTGCTAACTCACTCAATGGCAAAGGATCACCCATCGCAACAATTGTTCCAGCTTGTGAAACAGCTTCTGCGGCCAGCTCAGCAGCTTTTACAATGGCATCCAAATTTTCAGCTCGCTTTGAGGCTGCAGATGCAGCTACAACCTTCCTCCTAGCAGCCTCCCTGGCAGCAACAAGGATCGAACTTGAACTGTTTGTTCCATCCTCACCTCTTAAAATGGACACAGGAGTAGCCATTCTCATACTTTGGCTTGGATTCTCATAATTATCCAAGGCTTCTTCAGCCATCAATTTTGCTTGCAATGCAGCATTTGATGCAACATTGGCAGCTGCAGCTGCTGCCTTTGCAACAGCAGCAGCAGCAGCTACAGCTACAGCAGCAGAAGCTAACTTAGCTTCACCATCTGATATCAATTTGGAGTTCTTTTGCTTCTCCAACTGATTCCATATTGCTTGGCTGTGACTAACAGCTGCAGCAGCAAGAGAAGAAGCTTCCTCTGCCTGTTGCCTAGCCTCCTTAACTTTAGTAAGTGTCTCTTCTGATAAAGTTGCCCTCTGCTCCAAATCCAGATCTGCTTTTTTGAGTTGATCAGAGGAAGACATAGGAGGCAGAGGCATAATCAATTTCTCTGGCATGGCCTTAGACGAAAGGGTACTTGGGGTAGTACTACTAACAACAGCAACTGTTAAAGCTGACTCAGGTTGAGATTGAGCTTGCAAACTAATCTGACCAAGTTCCTCAGACGGTGAAATCTTCTTTCTTTTTCTAGGCTTTGGATCAGCAGAATGCTGGCCAGGTGATGCTGACACCTTCTTTGGGTCAAGCAGTGGAGAAGGCCCTGCAAAAGCACTGATTGGACCCCCAGTCTGAGCAGAAGGACCAGAAGGAACATGTTTTACAGTAGGCAATTGTGGCAAAGATACTTCTTTTATAGGAGTCAACTGCACTGCTTCCGTGCTAGGAAATGCTGAAAAATGCATACTAGCTTCAGCTGAAGACTGTGGAGAAGGAAGCCAGGGACCCCGGAAAGAGGACTGAGGCATCCATGTAGTATTATGGCCAACAAGGTTCTTTACAGATGGTGTTGGAAAATGATGTAATGGATTAAATCCCTGCTGATAATCCAGGCCTCTCGGAATCACACTATATGGCAGGCCCTCACAAACAGGGGTAGAAATACTCCAAAGTGGTGATGAAATAGGTATCATTGGGCTTGCTGTTTGTGGAGTACCCTTCGTGCTGGCTCGACCAACAGGTGAGGAAAGACCTTTATTGTGTAATGCACCTTGTTTAATTACTTGATCAGAAGCCCTAGAACCTGTAAATCTCAATTCTGAAGCACAGTTACACACATAATCAAATCAAGAGAGAATCAAACTGCTTATAAAGAAAACAAAAAGTACCGGAACGTGATTGCAATGGGGTTTCTGGATTAATTGGAGTAGATTTTTGACCATGTAGCCTCTCTATGCACACACGCCAGGCATTCTCCCACATGCCCCGTCCACCATCTGACCACAAAAAAGGCTTTAAGTTATTACACATTTGTAACAATTATTAATAGATATAAAATGGACAAAAAACTAACCAGGTCCCCCAAATGCTGACACCATATAAGCTTCTTCAGGTGCTATCCCTTGACTGCACAAGAAATGGAAAATAAAAAGAAAGAAAAAGAAAAGCATGTTTCATTCACTGTCTCGAAATGGCAATTATCTCCCTTCTCAGTAAAATCAAGAATGATCACTCTAATGCTTTCAAGATTTGGTATAAATGCACTGATCCCATAAATTGAAGATAGTTCCATTTATTATCAAAACCTGATTAATTCAGTGGTCCCTAATGATCATGTTCTGTTCTTTAAAAAAAAATCTGGAGCATGCTATTCATGTCATAATGATGTCCTCAAAACGAATGCACAAGTATCAAAACACTCCTCCTTTACTTTTCTTACTAATATATACACTATTGCAGTTCAAAATTTATCTCTTTCTCTATGTCTCTAATCCAAATTGAAAACTAATCTTTTTCAATTAAGTAGTCTCAAGAGCACCTGCCATTCTTCATTTTAGTAAATCTGCTTATGTCAATAAATTTTAACTAAAGCCCAAAAAGAAACCATTAGTAAAAACATATACAGTAAGTGACTCACATCAAAGCTCCATAAACAAAGATCTGAGCACGTAATTGCACTTGCTGCAAGTCGGTGAATGGCTGTTGAAATATTACAGATTGTGGAGCAGAAGTATTCAGATCTGGCAGACTAGATGTTGAAGTAGTAAGAACAGAATAAGGCTTTATTGAACCATCTACATGCCCATAGGGCTGTGTTTCACTAGGTTGCACAAGCTGGAAGATTCCTGATTGGTTCTGGGACACACTGATTGATTTGTCCCCTCTTTCTGATTGTCTCACAGGAGTTGTTGCTTTCATACTTCCCTTTTTAGCACTCGGTTTACCTGTTGCCTTGCTAGGTGCTCTCCTTGTTCTCCGCTCAGGGGTATTTTTAGAAACACCACGTCCAATGTCTCCACCAGATACTAGTGGACCTCCATGGGAAATATCTTGAGAGATTTTTGCATCCAGCTGGCCTGAGCCAGAATTTTCTTTAGACGCCTCTACAATCTTAAAAAATAATTCTAAATCAGAATATTGAAAAGTTGATGGTGTCAGGGCACATCATTAATTATACATGAATAATTCTATAGCAAGAGTTCCCAACAGCCTAAAATAAACAAAATGTGAAGAAATATAAGTTTCAAAGACACAAGATCTTAAAAGATAGTTCTAAATCAGAACATTGAAATGTTGATGATGTCAGGACATATCAATAATGCTACGAGTATATATCTATAGAAAGTATCCCCATTGCCCCAGTTAAAAACGTATATCAAGCAATATAAGGGATCAAAGACACAAGTATAGTTCAGTATGAACATGAGCAACAACAAGGTTAAAAATGATACTTTGGGAGATGAAATAGCAGGAGAGCGCTGCACGATGTTGGCAGCATCTGCTTTAGGCAAATCTGCAGATAAGCTGACATCCGAAGTGCCATTTCTCTGATCCTTGAAGGCATCATTTCCATTTGGATTCTGGGAATTAGGAGAATAATTGCCCCCATCCCCAACAGTGTCAGAAACTGGGGCACTCTGATTTGTGGGCTCCTTATTATTGCCTAATTCATGTTTAGTCTCAAAAGGCTCAGTGGTTCCAACAACCTTAGGAGAAACACAATCAGGTTTGTGGGGATCAACAGAACTTCGACCGCTTTCTGGTGCAACAAACCCAGTATGAGACTCAGGCAAAGCACCAGAACAAGTAGAACCTTCACAGATCATAGAAGCATCACCTGTAGAACGAAAGATAATGATCAGCAAAGAAAATTAAACCAAGACGTGGAAGTAACAACCGTATATCCTATAGTCCAATGGAAACATGATTAAAAAACATAAATAAATAAAAGAAATTATCATAATAGATCCTTGTTATTAAATGCCAATAATGATAGCCTCCATCAGTTTCATTCCAATGGTGAGATATTTATTCTAAGTACTAATTGGTAGAAAGAATAAAATGCATGGTGCACCCATAACCATGATAACTATTCAGTACAGTAGCTGCATCATGATTTTCATAAATAGGTGTTCTCAATCTGCTTGTGATTTTACTCTCTAATGCAGAAATTTGACTATCTCCAAGACCAACATGACACATCTTAAAGAGTTCATACATCACAATCAAATCTTTCAGCTAACAAAGAAAAAAAAAGTAGACTAGTATGATATCACACATGATAATCTAGAGCCGACATGAATTTGATAGGTTTACAACAATATACACGATTCTTCAATTTCATTTGCATTAATAAGCATATTTCTTATTCTTATTGCAACTAAGCATAGTGGTACCCTTATCTTTTCCTTCTAATCCTTTTTGGCCTTATGTTTTTATCTGCCTCATACACATCATATATAAATGATATAATAAACAAATATGAATCATTCTTAATATTTGATAAAAAAAAGAACAAGGTATAGAAATGCATCACTCAAGCTTTCCAAATTTGCTTACACACTGCAGCCCAAAAACAGAAGCTTAAATACTGCATATCGTTTTTGTTCTCCCCCCTCCCCACCTCCGCCCCCAAACCCCAAAGCTCCGCCCAAATACTGTATCTAAAATTTCATTTATAAATTCTCTTCTATTTCTTTGCTTTCCTAGAAAAGAAGTACCATTCCAACCAGACTGTACAAAACCTCAAAATTAGTCTTCTACTTCCTAAAAATGTAAAATTAAAACATTCTAACACAGCTTATCCAAATCTAGCATACCAATCCCATGAACACTCAAAAGCCCAAAAATCATGAACCGGGCCAGCAAGTAGAAACAGAATGACTCTAGCAAACCGTAAATAAACCTGAAAGCCATTCTACCTGCCATTGCCTAATTGCAGCAGAAGAAACAAGAGTTTACGGCAGAAACAAATAGAAATTTCAAATTTTCATCCATACTTCCTTCCAGGTTTATCTTTTTTGTTACTTTGATAAGTCATTCAAGATTAACCATATTAGAAGACTCACTATTAATGCTTGGCACAGCATCCTGTGCAGAACCCTTATCTCCAGACACTTCAGAAGTGTCAATGTCTTCCAATACTTCTTTAGCAGAACCACCACATATTTCCACCAATAGTGAAGGCCCAGGCTGTGTGACATTCGTATCGCAGTTCATAATTGGATCTGCATAACAGTAGAAATCATTTTAAAACATCAATATACAAATGAAGAGAAAATAGTAAGGAAAAAAGTTAATGACTGCAAAATCAACAAAAATAATATATAGAAAAAGAAAAAAGGGAAGCCTTGTTGGTTAGAAGCTGTAGCTTTCTCCAGGAGGTCCTAGGTTCAAACCACATTATTAGCATTTGTAACTTATGAAAAAGGACCAGGGGTCAAGTTGAGCGCAGATTGCTTAATAGTGATGAAAGTCAGTCCAACCCATACAGATAGAAACTGTCAACTTCAAAAGATGTAAGACTTAATACATGCCAAAGATTATACCAGAAAGATAACTTGCACTGGCCTTATACTTTTTCAACTCTAAATGGTTTCTAGTCAAAGGAAAGACGGAATGGTGACAGATAAATGCAAATTTATCACCTTTTACATTTGCAGATGCCTTCTCAAGACTGTCTTTTATGGTTGCTCCAGCACCATCACCAACATTTTCTGAAGATTCACACTGAACAGAAGACGCTTCCATCTCATTTGTGCTTCTCTTGCTCACTTCAGTAGCAACTGCAGCTTGAGGTTCATTTTGGCATTCTGTATTGCAACTATCTGTAACTGGCAGAGACTGATCATCTCCCTTGCATAATAACGGTCCAGAAGTATCACAAGAAACACCTTTCCCCACTTCAGAAACAGAGCCAGGCCCAATTTCTGCCAAAGGAGATGACACTATACATGGAAAACTAGCATCTTTCGACATTTTATATGCAGTTTCTTGTTTTTTGTCACAGTGTGGTCCCACATCAGGAGAAGTCTCTGCTTCAACCTCTGAGTGGTTAATATTGGTGGTTGTGCCATTCCCAGAAGACGAGGGAACTGCATCCATTGTGACACAAGAAGCCAGATCAGGGTTTTCCAAGGAAACATTGGCCACTGCAAGAGAGAGAGAGAGAGAGAGAGAGAGAGAGAGAGAGAGAGAGAGACAGACAGACAGACAGACCAAGTTAGTACATTCAACGGATTTTACAATTCTATCCATTTAAAGTTTCAATCTCATAACATACCTGATTCATTGCCATCAGCACCATGTTTTAATTTTGGGACAATCAGCTCTTTTTCTGCGCTACCTTCACAAACTGATGAGGGCTGAAATTCCTTATCAACAGATCCACCAATCTCCAATTCTGTATTATTAGACTCATTGAACAATTGTGTACTGTCCTTTTCAATGTGAGAGAGATCTAGGTTACCATCACCAACATCACCATCTCTGTAAACTTCATTTTCATCACATATTTGTGTAGACTCCCCCAGAATAGAAAATGATGCACTGTCCACATTTGATTTCTCTCCAGAAACTCCAAAAGAATCATGAGGACTTTTAGAAGCTCCAGTCACATGCGCTTCACTAACTATTTCAGCTGAAGAACAAGTTGCAGACAAATTAGACAAATTAGAGTGAACTTCCTTATTCTCATCACTTTCATCCTTAGAAACATCATTTTCCTTAATGACTGACAAAGAAACCTCGGACTTTTTGACCAAAATTTCACTATCTGGTCGGAAACTACTTTCTGATGCATTCTCCTTGGAGCTGCTCAGTCCAGAATCCACCTTCAGCATAGAATCTAGACTTGAAGAAATTCCAGCATTGCTGTTGCTGACCTCAACTGCATACCTATCATCGCTTCTGTAAACCACTGATGATAAATCATCTGTGTTCAATTTAGAATGATCATCACCAGTTTCTGTGTCTTTAAACAATACCATATCTTCACATTTGTTGGTCTCAGCAGGAACTCCACGACATTTCCTGTCACTGCATCCATCCACCATATGTAAGTCAGAATCCCCTTTCAGCGTAGGTTCTAGACTTGAAGAAATTTCAGCATTGTTGTTGCTAACCTCAACTGCATACCCAGTATCGATTTTGTAAGCTATAGGTGATAAGTCATGCGTGTTTAATTTTGATTGATCAATACCTATATCTGAGACCATGTCTTCACATTTGTTGGTGTCAGCAAGAACTCCACCATATACCCTGTCACTGCATCCACCCAGCATATGTACGTTAGAATCCCCTTGCAGTATTACACTAGACTGTTCCTCCACATTAATAACACTGTCTTGATTAGCAATTCCTAATTCAATAGACTCCACCTCAGATGCTGAACAATGTGGGTTTTCCAAATGACAGGTAAGCTTTTCACCTGCTTTTTCATTCATGTTTTGTGTCTCTATGCTCAACACATGACCGCCTGGATTCTCTTCATTAACATTTTTTATATTATGTTGGACATCCTTATTATTCAACTCATCACCGATAGCCATAATATTTTGCACAGAGGTTGTCATACCATCAATTTGCATCCCTGAAGCACAAGAATCTTCTCTTTTATCTGGTGGTTCATCAAACAAATTATCAAAATCCACCGGATCTGCATCTTTGCATTTCCCATCAGCAAGCAGACTCCCTTTAGTTACATGTGGGCTATCATTTCCACTTAAAGCATTTGGATCTGAGTCGCCTGAATTTCCAGCAACTGATAATTTACCTTCATGAGTTTGTGAAGCATCCTCAACCCGAAGCTGATCTACTCCTACATCCTCTAGGACAGAAAGGTTTTCAGGAATATCATCCTGTGGTAATGTAGGCTGTAGATCTGTAACATCCTCCATTTGAGAAAGAATGTTATCATCATTGTTAAAACTAGGCTCCATCTGCTTTGTTAAGCAACGCAATTCCTTACAGGCATCTAATTCCTCAAAGATAGTCCGAGGGGGAATAATTTCTTCCTGCCCAACAGATTTTAATAGCATTTCAACAGATTCTGAGGAAGTGGCCTCAGACCAAACATTGTTTCGCCTTGATATAGAGCAAGATTCTGCTGCACTTGAATTAAACTCTATCCCACTACTCCCACGAGAGAAATCCTCAATCCAGTGGTTAGTTTCGCTACTCTCAATGCCAAGAAAAACCTCAGTTTCAACCAGACTATCAAATCTCAAATGCCCCTGAAGGCTATCATCAAAATCAAACTTGGGAAGAGCATATGGCCGTAAAACTGGAGGATAATTAGTGTTCCCTTCACCAGCTAAATGAAGATTCTGGCTTTGAAAATCATTGTCATCATAATCCATGGGTGTATCCCTACAATAGAAAAGCAATCAGGGAGAAGTGCAAAACAAATAGTGATCCACGTTGACCAAATTGCTAATATAGGGAGAGACAAAAATATGCACAAGTATGTAAATAGACATTATATGGGGCAATCTACAATTTTTACACCCACCATCTTACAGAATAAGCCAATAATACCTAGTCACCCATGCTTACAAAAATTGATAACCAACCACAAATACAACATTACATAACCCACGAAATTATATCCAAACACCACAATTATTAACAAGTAAAATCGTCAAAATGCAATCACTACCCAAGAAAAGAATCTTAATCCACTACAGCCATTTGCTCATCAAACAGCTAATCATCCTCAAACCATTTGTAGAGCCTAGCCGTTCTCCCCATTTATGCTTAAACTCACAATTTCTCAATACTCAGTGAGACTTTCCAATATAATGCCACTAACTTTGTACAGATAACAAAACCACAACCAAGTTATAAATGCTGAACTTCAATAGTTCCCAAAACTCTTAAATTTAAGGGGAAAGTAACATGATATGATTTTGTGAATTATACTAAAGTATACCAGAGATGAAGGCATCACATAACAACAGCCAAGCAAACCCAGCAAATACCTTAATCAAATCATTCATTGATTTGAGATAGCAATAAAGGGTAACAGCATATAATATTAATATATAAATATCCTTTATCACAACAAAGGTGCCCAGCATTCATATGAACGCCAATCTACTCAATTCAAGGATTGCCTATATATATATATATATAGAGGAGTTGCCTCTTCATGTAATAAATCAAGGATTGATGACTATACTATTTACCTGGAAAATAAACCCTTATATATTCAAGAAATATTCATAATCAAGTATTTACAAACTTTAACACCGAAAAATGCTGAGAATAACATATCAGACAAACTTCTTGACACAAAAGCATGTTTAAAACGTAGTCAATAATGAATAAATGAATCGTCTACTTACATTTTTTTTCAAACACAAAATAAGAAAAGTAATGCATCAAACCAAATCAAATCATACATGCACCATGTGATTAACAGATAACACACATATTATAACGAATCAAATCATACATGCCCTATTATCTTGTGTAAACATTTTTTCAATAGAATCTTGTGTAAACATTTAGGTACAAATTTATTTATGCAGACAAGATTGTCTTATAATGCTTTAGACAAAAACAACAGAAAGTTATGGAAATGTACCCACGACTGATTCATCCATAGGCAAGCCAAATGAATGGTCCACTTGACCAGATACTTGAAAGTTTATGTTTTAAGAAAATCAACTTGCAAACCAAAGTAAAAATAATAACAAAAAAGGGAGGTCAAGGCACTTTTTATAACATCGGATATCACTCCTCCCATAAATGCAGAAAAATGATTCAATTATACAAGAATAAATGGTAAGATTCTATTTCCATTTCAGAAATTATAGTCAATTGGTAAGCTCCAAGATATCATTCAAAAATTAACTCAAACAATAATAATAAAAATTATTATAAGGAATAGCTGAGGCTATGCAACAAACACTAATCATAACTAAATACATACTCACTGACCTCGAGAAATCCTAAAAGTTTCAAAATTTCTTGCATTTGTACCAAAGGACATGAGACAGCATACTAAGTAAAGGTAAAATAGCAGAAAACTATATCTACATTCAATATTAAGTTTCTGTATATCTAGCAGCTATTAATTAACTCAAATAATTGCAAATGAGAAAATGCGTGTTAAACTTGCAACTGGACATTCAGATGTTTTTATTTTTCAAAACACGCATGACCTGGTAAAAAATTCACCTTTATTAACACTATAGTGAGTATAGGTTGAATAATATCTTATTAGACTCTACAAAAATAATAAACACATAAAACAATAAAATTTAACTCAGTACGCCATTGAGGACTTAAAAAAGATATGAAAACAAATACATACACTTCATATCATAAATTCAAAGATTAACGCTTATCATTTCTAATTAGCTCAAAGTACACAAAGGAAAACAAAAAACACAAATTTTAATCAAACTCACCATTTCAAAGCAAAGCAAGGAACACTTTGGCCTAATTTTACACATACGCCCTAACTGTTTACAGAACCAAATAGAGGAAATGAACAGTACCAGAAGAAGTAAGAAGTCTAGAGACGCTACCTCCCTCCATCCGGTGACGAAATCCAGCCCGTTTGATCTCTCAACTGTTCCCCAATCGTACGGTCATCTGCAAGCCAAAACCCTAGGCGTTAGTCTCTCTCACAGACACCCCTCACCTAGTTGATAACTACGCATCAGCGAAGAAAATTGAAAACCCTAACAAACGAAAGCGAAAGGTCGCCGGAGGTTTTGGGTTCCTTACCGGAGTCTTCGAGTTTCCGGCGGATCGAATTAGGGTTCCGGCGAATCGACGGCGCTACAGACGAAGAGAGTGAGAGACTTACACGAAGAGAGAGAAAAAGGAGAGAAGAGAGTGTGAGTGAGACTGTCTTTTTTTTTTTGGTTGTTTTTTCTTTTCCTCTGCGCTCGACCCCTCGACTTTTCTTTCAGAGAGAGAAAATGAGAATTGGTGATTGAATTTGAAAAATCAAAATTAAATGGAAAATTGGAAAACTGGGGCATTTTCGTAAATTGGTTAATGTCTGATGAGTATGGGATCGACAGGTGGCTTGTTACGAGTCGCTAGACGACAGTATCTGGGGCCAGACTCCATTACCCGACGGTTACTGGTTGTTGTGTTACAGCCAATCACTGGGTGGCTTCGAGAACGAGTTTGACCGATTAACCTAATCAACGGTGGGGAGGGGACTTTGAGGGAACACGTGTAACAGTTGAGTGGTTACGGATGTGAAAATTCACCTTTTTTTTTGTCATAAACTGAAATTCAATATTTACTAGCCTAGCCAATTCATTTTTTATTTTATTTTTATCGGTTAATTAGCGATTTGCTCTCTGAACTTGTACCTAACTTTTGTTTTACTCCATATTCTTTTTTTTTAATAGAAAATTAAGGATGTGAACTTTTTTTGCCAATTTCCCCCCCTCCGTCTAAATCAACAATATTTCATCTAATTTGCCATGAAAAATGAGGGCAAAAAAGTCATTTAGTACATTAAAAATAAATAAATAACAGAAAAATAAAATTCTCTCTCTCTCTCTCTCTCTCTCTCTCTCTCTCTCTCTCTCTGCAGGCTCGCATGGGTATGGAGGTGGTTGTATGGTGGCCTTGGGTGGTGGTCTAGGGGTGGATCTCGCACGGAGATGGGGTCGGGGGATGGGTCTCGACTAGGGGGGCAAGACTAGGGAATGGGATGAGTCTGGGTCTGTCACGATCCGATTCGAAAATAAGAAATATTCCCGAATCAGGGTGTGAGTCATACCATACTCATAAGAATAAAATTCTACAACCATGATATAATGAGAAAAAGAGCCACAAATAAATACAAATTTACTTAACAACACATAATCAGAGTCGCAGTAGCTCGTAGTTAATACACACTAAGATCTTTATTAAACGGTTGACTACTTACATATGTTAATTACACAAATCAACAACAAAAGCCTAGTAGCTTGGTTGAAACCTGCTTCCTCAAACTTCACTTTGAATCCTGCACAATCTATTAGGGTATGAACATTCTAATGCCCAGTAGAGTACCGTCAAACCCCTCAAAGTCATCTATCATAGTTAATCAAAGTGTCAAGTATCAAACAATACAAGATACAGAAATTATGCAACCAGACCAGATAACTAAATTTGCATATGTAGTGATGCTATGAACTCACTCCCTTCTAATTCTACTAATTCATATCTTAGAGCAACAAGCATGCATGTCCCATACCATGCGTTTTACCACTGTGGCTCCGAATACCCTAAAATATAAACTAGTGCTCATCTGTTCCTTAACCCAGTTTTCTTTTGTTTACGAATTTCTCAACTTTCACTTTTCATTAGAGGGCCTGCTCCCATCACCTCGATATATTCAAGCCATGCTCCCGTCACCTGAATATATTCCACATTTTTATTTACTCAGATATATCTAAGGCTTTCTCCCACCCCTTAGATATACATCAAACGACACACACACACCCTTAGCACCACTCTATTTATGATGCATATGTAATGCAGCGTAAACATCATTTATCTATGCTGAATAATAATACATATAATAACAATAATATATATCAGGCTTAATCACATGAATAATAATATTCATCCAACATTAAAAATAATATCTATGGAGAAACATTGATAATAATATTCACATAACATCAAATAATATTCACCAAACAAAGCAACAATAATATTCATATTTATAGTATTATATATAAGCACCAAGATTAAAAATGACATAGCGCAACCATCGGGAATCAGGAAACCTTACCTCATGTTCAAGAAGCTAAAATGACGAAATTACCCTTCAAAGTTTGCCGGGTTCTCTCCTGTTCCTAGATTTGAAAAATAAATAACATAAATGAAGTTAGAAAAATCTAATTTTATAAAAACATTTTTCTCTCCTAATATAGAGAGTGCACCCAACTTTCCAAGCTAAACCCCTCAAAACGATATGAAACCTATACCATCGGACTCGGATAGAGAAATTGAGTCAGATGGACTAAAAATATGGCATTGGAGGCTACTGAAACAGCTGCCAAGCGCCGCCACTCGTCGAAGCCGCAAGTGGGCTTGTTTCCGGTTACTGTTCATCGTCTTAAAAAAATACTGCAACTTCCCCTGTTTTTCAGTTTAAATGTCAAATTTTGTGAGATAGTTTGACCAAACCTAAGTTAACGAAACCGGGCAAACTTGTAGTGGATTTGAAGCTTATTCTCTCTAGTTTCTAACCCAACAAACCATACCCAAAACGAAGTTGAAAACTAGCTCCAAAGTTGGACTCGTTGTTGGTTTTTTGCAGAAAACAGATTTTTTTCCAAACTCAACCAAATTCGACAAAACTAATTGTGTTTTGTTCCTTGCAAAGTCTAGTTTAAAACCCAACAAATGGCTTCCTAAAAAACGCAAAGGATTGGGAGGAAAAAAGAGCCAACATGAGTCTTGTGGATTGCAAATTTCTAAAAAATGCAAATTTCCAAATTTGGTTCAAAGTTGTTTCCAACCATTCTAACACCTCCAAGTTGTTCCTTAGGCTTCTAAAACACTCCTAAACCCTATTTTTATTGATACATTTTTTATTCAAACTATTTTTTGTAGGGAGTGAAATGTGAGGTTTTGTGTTTAGTTCTTGAGAAAGTCATAAAAGTGCGAAATGCTTTGAAGAACCTATTTTTAAAATCACAAATAATATGTGAACCAAGAAAAGTTGATTTTAAGGGAACAAATTTGGCTCCTTGAAATAAATGGGATTTTAACACTTTTGATTTTAATTGTTTTAACTTTCTATTTTAATTCTTTTAACTTTCTTTGTTTTGAAATTTTCCGCAAGTGTTAAAATCCAATTTGTTTAGAAGATGAGCTCCTCCTTAATTTTAAGGAGGCAAGCTTGCTTTTCAAAAAGTACACAATTTGAAAGTTCTATTTATTTTATATTAATAAATCCGAAGCAAAATCTGTATAACACAAGCACAACTAGAAACATTGTCACTTTCTTTTGGTAAAATAGAATTTTCATTCAAAATAAAACCAGCAACAAAATAGCTTAATAAACTATAGATATTTATACATTTTCATTTGGGCCTTTTGTTTTCTGTTTAAAATGGGCTGATTTTGGTTAGATTGTCTTCATAGTATGGTTGTTCTATAGTGAATGTAACATATATAGACCATATATGGGAACCTTCATATTAGCCACATGATTTCTCTAAGTAGCAACTTCACTTAAGTTTAATGAAATGATCATGTGGCTAATGTGAAGGTTCACATGAGGAGTCCATAGATGGCACTCTATAGAATTTCACCTTCATAGTGAGCCCATTTATCTCTGTAATGGATTTTTTCCGTTCTCTTTTCAGGCCCAAGAGTTTTATAAATTTCTAAAAACAGTAAAAAATTTATCCCTCGATTTTAAGTCTCTATGTATAATTTTGTATTAATTTCTGAAAAATAAAAAAAATAAAAAAAATCCCTTCATTTTAAGTCTTTAGTGTATATATATTTTTTTAAATCATACAATCGTATTATGTTCTTAATTATCATATTAACTCACCT
Source organism: Prunus armeniaca (assembly GCA_903112645.1). Lineage (NCBI taxonomy): Eukaryota > Viridiplantae > Streptophyta > Magnoliopsida > Rosales > Rosaceae > Prunus > Prunus armeniaca. The sequence continues at coordinate 6,043,835 of CAEKDK010000005.1, read as the reverse complement.
CATTCAATCACAAGTAAGTTTATAAATAACTAATCCAAAATGTATGTTAATATACACGCGCAAGAAGAAGAAAAATTAGAGTTAGTAATAGTAGCTCATGCTTTTCACTTTCAAGTTGAGAGCTCCATCTCCAAGTAGGTCTTGCTATTCGTTTGGCTCTCCTATTTTATTTTTATTTTTATGTGGATAGAACAACAACACTTGATCATGAATTTCGTTTCAATTAGTTGTGTGGATGATTTGGAATGATTTGGATTTCGTGAGTTTAATTCGATCCATGATGAGTTTATTTAGCTAGTTGATTTGATGATTTAACCATCACAAGAAAATGAATCCCGACCATTATGTGAGAGAATGAAGACCATGTGTGTTGAAAACCAAAGCCTTGGCGCACAAACCCTTTCCAGCATTCAAAGCTACTTAGATGAGTGAGAGTTTTGTGGTTTACGGAGTGTATAATTATTTATTAATTTTGGCGGATTAATGAAAATATTTATATAAAATATTGGTTTTAACACAGTCATCACCTTTTAGCTTTATCATTTGGTAAGCATAATTAATTAAATTAAATTTGTTAATTACTGAAGTCACCCACCATGGCATTCTTTTTGTCTAAACCACGAGTAGAGAGAGAGAGAGTAGGAGTTGCCGCGCGATTTGCGGTGGTGGCTAGTTAGATTGGGTCAAAATAGGTGTGAATTTGTAGCTCCAATAAGTCCAGTTTTTTGGACTTTTGTTTGTTTTTTGCTTCTCTAGCAACATATTCCAATTTCCAGAGAGCAATTTTATCAGTTCAAGTATGACAACAATGCAAGTGCAACATACAAAAGCTAGGAAGGTATTAGTTGTTGGCCCTTCTACTTAAGCACACTTTTTCCATAGAGTAGTTGTGAACATAAGGGTAGTGCCTCTAAATGAGTTACACAAGGAGCAGAAAACTGGTTACATTTTGACATATTCAAGACTGGATTAAGAAAGAACAAGACCACCAAATTGTGGAAACTCATCACTTCTTTCTAACCTAGTGTTGAGGCCTAAAAAATCCACGATTCGGCCCAAATAAATTCTCAGCCCAATGCGATACCTTATCAAGAAGAAACCCGATTTGGGCACGCGAAAGTTCGTCATATACGCTTTGCACACATGTCATGCCAAGCAAATAAGCAACATGCCACACTACAAGCTTAAGTGGGCCCAAGCCATGCAAGATGCCCAAGGCTTGCTTGAGTGAGTTGTGGTATGGATGATAATAAGTTGTCATGAGGCCCATTGATGGGTCGAGAAATGGAGGTTCCGGGTTGCGTGGGAGCCTCGGAACCCAAGCCCATTTCTTAGGCCCAAATATATGGGTGAGTACAAAAGGGAAAATAACCCAACCAAAAAGCCCAATCAAAATGGTATACTAAAATTAAACCTTATAGCCCAATATTTGATGAAGATGGCCCATTTGTTTGGTAGGTTGACTTCCTATCCTAAAAAACCCATACAATTAGAAGTAGCAAGCAGCAAAGACTCCATCTTTTGACTGAAAGATAAAGCTACAAAGGGGTTTGGTAAACCACGTGGATTGCTGATATTGGAGCGCAGATCACCCTTTGAACCAGCATGCATTGTAATAACCCAAACCCAAAATTAATATTTAATTATTAATTTATTTGAGAAAAAGACTAAAATACCCCTAGAATATTTTATTAGTTTAAAAGTTGGTTTTTTGACCGGGAAGAAATTTTGGGATTTCAGTTATACCGTGGCGTAGAGCACGACGAAACGAGTCCGTAGACATGTATTAGGCTCGAATCGGAATTATAATGAAGAAATTACAGTCAAAATACGCTTAAGGGCAAAATGGTAATTTTGGGAAATCAGGATTTTTTTAAAAAAACCCTCAGCTTCTCTCTCTCCCGTCGCGATCCCCCCCCCCCTGTTTCAGTCCGATCCGCCCTCTCCTCCCAGCCACCGCCACAGACCACCCCGACCCACCGGACCGGACCCAGAACCACCGGCGTCACTCCGCCGACCTAGCCCAGTCATCTTTCCGCCGCCTGCCGCCTCGAACCGTCGGAAAAACCATGGTTTCCGACCGGTTTTTGAGAGAACTTTGGCCAGCGGTTTCTCCCTCCTCCGGCCACCAATCCGGTCGTGTGAGGTATGAATTTCTAGCTATTTTTCATGATCTAGCTGATGGTTGAGTAGGATTTGAGGAATTTCTAGCGTGAGAGGGTTAATTTCGAACCTAGGGTTCGGCCGGTTTTGAGATCACGGTTTCAGCCACTTCCGGCCACTTTTTGGGGTAGGTCCAAGAACAAAAGTGGTTCCAAATAGGGTGTTTTACCTAGGATAGGAGTCTTGAGCCGAGATGTTGAGATTTTCCGGCGAAGCGTTATCGCTTTAGGCACCACGCGCTGCCAGCGCGTGTGGCGGCGCGTGGGCAGCAGGGTGGGGACCACAGTCAGTCCTAGAATGATCTCCCAGTCCTCACGAGCGCCTAGGATTTCGCGGATCTTAATTCGGATAACGTTTGAACCCCGAACGGATCTCGCCTAGTATGCGATTTCCGGGTTTTATACGTTTGAACCGTTGGATCGTAGTCAATTTCAAGTATGTTGATCTAGGTATTTCCAAGATCGTATAGTATTTGACAGATCGTAAAACGGAGTCCCGGATACTCCAGAAATGTCAGCCCTAGAGTATGTTTTACGGATAATTAAACCAGTTACAAAATAACGAACTAGTTGCAGGTCAAGAACAGAGGAAAGAACTACGTGTGGCTTGATCCCTCAGAAAGGGTACGTAGGCAGCCTACAGTTACCAGGCGCAGCCACGAGATAGGGCCCCAGAGTTTGTGTTATCGCTTCCAGGGCATTTTGATCATTTACGACCCACATGCACTAGGTGTCAGTTTTAAACAGGATTCGGCCCGGATTTCAAAGTGGAAATTGGGTCGGGTCGTTTCATGCATACCCATTCTCTTTCCCTCATTAGACCTGGCCATAAAAAAAGGAAGAAAGGAAAGGAAGGAGATGGTTGAAAATAGGAGTCTAAAATAGCCGCGGAAAAAGGGGCCTTGAGCTCCCAAAAGTCTCTGATCTTGTGCAAATGGGCATAGTGGATTTCACCAAAATATGATGATTGAAGAGATGAGGGAAGAAATGAAGGAAAAGACTTGGCCAAATTGGATAGAAACCATTAAGGTTTCTTGGAAAATGATGGCTTCCAGCGGCTATAAAAGGGGGCCTTTTCTACCCAATAAGCATCAACCACATCAGAGAGCAAGCTTCCTTTCTTAATCCAAAAACCCAGCAATTTCGTGCTTAGCTCATCCTTTTCCCTTAGTTTTCCCTCTTGGCAAGCTGTTCTGACACTTGACAGAATCTTTGTCAAGCTGCCGGAAAAACACTCAAGCCACCTTTTTCTCTCTTTTTCCTCATGCTCAACCAAACCTCTCTGCAAAATCCTTTCTCTCCAACCTTAATACCCCATCTTTCCCCTAGGAACACTTAGTTTTCTCTTCAGTGCTAAACTTTATGACAATTTTGCTCCCATGCCAAGCTAGAAAATTTATCTGTAAGCATTAAGAAATCATCTGTAAGTTGCTATTGTTTTGGTTAGTGAAGATAACCAAGATGCTTCCTAAGGCTCTACTGCCCTTTCTAAGCATTTTTGGGGCTTGATTTTCGAACTCAGCCTCAAGGGGCAATTTCATCCATTTTTGCTATTTACGGCAGCCAATGCCCGTAGTAGCTGCCGGAACGAAAAAGCCCCTACACCTAAAATTTTGCCTTTGAAGGTTAATTTCCTCCAATAACCCAATAATAATAATTGAAAGTCTTGATACCATAAGAACTTTACATTTGTAATCCTCCAGTATAAACCTACCAGTTGTAGTTCATGTTATTCAACACACAGTAATTATCACAACCCCAAATAAGTGAATATTTTCTTAAAATCTTACAAAACACACTTTGAAGAACATGTCATGCCATCATAGTGAATGTCATCTTCACCATGTGGTTGGCATTTCCTAACTACTAGGCTTTTCTTTATTAGAAAATTAGTTAGAAATCCAAATGTTCTAGGGTTTATTAGGAAAAACCCACACGTAGTCTTTAATTTTTCATGTAAATCTAATGACTAGCCTTTCACGTCAACAAACATACCATAATGAGATGATGAGTCGATCAATATTTATTATTCGAATTAGTTAATTTTTGTGTGTTCCTATTTTACCCCCTTGAACGCTTTTTTATTGACCCATTATTGGTTATGGTAATAAAAGCAAATGTAAATAATAACAAGGGAAATTTGTATAAATATTGTTGAACTTTTTAGGCACGTGTGTGATAACCACTTAACCTTTTAATTTTTATCCTTAACCACCTAAACTTTTAAATTTTACTTTTAACCACCTGAACTGTGTCAAGTGTTGTAATTTATCACCTATCTCTAACTCCATTAAAATTTCCGTTACATTAATAATTTTTAAGGGCATTTTTGTCAATTTACTATAATATGTAAATTTAAAAATTGTAAACTAACACAATTATGTTTTTTTTTAAAACCTAAGTATCCAAAGACTTCTCCCACTCCCCTTGAACATATGTTGGTCTTTTTTTTCGTCCTTCTTTCCTTTTCGCCGTTTGTGGGGCCGGCTCTACTCTGAGGAGCGAAGAGGATTGTTGGATCAACACCAATGCCCCGATCGGATGGTGTCTCTTGGCTCGCAAAGAGGACTCCTTCAATTTCTGAACAAAATTGAAAGTTGAATCAGTTTGCCAAAAGTGGATGAGCCTGGTCAAGGCCCTATCTGTCAACTTTTTCTCAGTACTGATCCTTGTTGCGTAGGCGTGCCACTATTGAGTATATAACTAGCCCAATAAATTTGGTATGGATGTTTGTGAATGACTAATACTGAGGGAATTCACGCCTTTTTTATGGACTTCTTACCAAGCCATTGTGCTCCAGGGGAGGTACTGGCCTAGATTGATTCTTTTCTATGCCTTAATTAAGAGGACTTCAATATTCTTTCCTTCGTGAACGTCCACCTGACAAGTATGAGCAATACCTGTATAGGTAAAAGAAAAAGACCGAGTTCATGGTTAGCAATACCTAGCCTGGTTTTTATTAACATGCTTCAATATTTTCTTGTTCTCAGGCTGGATTAACAATTAATTTGGGCCCAACTTAACTTCCTATCCCTTTTTCTTTTACTGTTTCTTTCGGGCCCCTGTTCCCTTTTGGGCCTGAATGCTAGATTTTATGGGCTTTCAAAACTAGGGGGCAAGGGTGAGAATCCACTTTTATATATTAGAATAATATGTGATCCGTTTTTAGATAATTAAGTGAATTTTACATGTATAGATCCTTATGTAACTTATATTTATTCTGAGTTCAAATTAAATAACAAAAGATTCTTCAATTAATTTGCCAATTATCCTTGAATTCATATTACAATGTAAAGAAAAAGATACCAGAGATTTCTCAATCTAGTCAAACGATTACATGAACTGAAACAAAATACTTCTTAAAAGAAAATCATACCATGGATATGGCAGAGCTACGAGAGATAAGCGTAGGAGTTGTCAACTGGTTATCTAAAGAAAAAGTAGGCAGATTGTTATCTTGAGAGTTTTTCAAGTATTTTTTGAGACGTTGCGTCTGGTTTTGGAGAGAGAGTCCCCTTCTTTTGAAGTAGACTTTCTTTATTTATAGAGGTGGAGGGAGCCCGTAATGATGGAAATTGCGATAAGACCTTTGGCTTGTGGTTCAAGGTTAGCTGCTAGTTTGCTGATCTTAACCGGTTCATAGAGGGGATGATGAAGGACTTTTGGCAGGAACTGTCGGTTTTCTTTGTGGAGCTCTCTTGATTTGACTTCTTTGTACTTGAAAACCTGTCTGGCAATTTTGATCTTTTCTGGTTTTGGAGGCTTCAGTACGATTTGTTTTCTTGTTGGGAGAGAAGGAGGTCAAGTCGTCATTAAATGTGATAATCCTCTTCGGCCTCCCATGTGGGCTTAGAAAACACGCTTATCGATTTTTTAACTTGTAGTGGGAGATAAAGGCCTGACTCTTATGATTTGGGTCTTTTTATTGATTCACTCAAAGAGGCCTAGTTGGGAAAAAGGATAACCCTCTAAGAAAAGACAAATGTTAATGGGCCCAGCTTTATCTTTAATATATTCTCTTAAAACTTGAGACCATTTTTGGTCCGTTTACCAAAATTGGGTACAAACAACACCAATTCTCTGCCACCTCTGCATACACCCTCCAAATCCATCTCCTAGCTCTCCAATTTTCTAAAAAGTTCATCTCCTGCAGTAGCCAAGTTGCAATTGATTTCTATGTAGTAGCACTGCTTATATTCTTGAAAAAAGTTAGATGATGAACAATATATTGTGAAAAGGAAAAAGACGAAAAATTTAGGGAGAGAGAAATGAAAGAGAGTGGAGAGCTTGTGAAGAAAAGGAGAAGTAAATAGGAGAGGGTCTCGTGATAGGGACTAATCCATCATCGAACACTATTTGTGATTTTTGATGTTGCTTGGTTTGGCTTTGCTTTGTATGAACTGAGCATGAGAGAGAGAAAGAGATATAGATTTTATTTATTTATTTATTTTGGCCGAAAGTTTGGAAGTTTTATTAATTCAAGTCAATAATAACATCAAGAGCTAAAACACTACGGAGCCACGCTCGTCGCTCCTTATTTTATCAAAAATAGTCAAAATTTACCCCTTATTTTCATAAATGTCAGTTTTTAAAAAAACTTTCAAAGTTAGCAAAAAACTCACCTAAATAGACTCAAATGCCCTCAAAACTAAAACCCACGTAAACCTAAAAACATAAAACCTGCAATCTTTTTTTTCATTTGATTTCCAACGTATAATCTCCCCCATGTTTCGATCAATGTTATATCATTGGGGGACTTGAACCATAAAGCTTCCCTACAGTGCCCCCAAGCCTATATATCTTTCACTGAGTTGCATAGCAGTACAACAACTGGTACAAGTATAAGTCATTTGAATCATGATCACCTGTCATCATATGTTTGCTCAAAGGCCTGTGTTTGATGATGCGCTTCTAATTGCTTCGATGGTACCTTCCTGTTCCAATGATATAACATTGATCGAAACATATGGGAGTTTACAGGTTGGAAATCATATTCATGGTTTAGTCCTCCAATGATATAACATTGATTGAAACTTTGTTTTTATTTTCGAAATCAAATTGAAAACAGAGATGCAGGCTTTGCCTTAGATTGATGTGGGCTTTAGTTTTAAGGGCATTTGAGTATTTTTAAGTGAGCTTTTTGCTATTTTTGAAAGTTTTTGTAAAAATTGACATTTATGAAAGTAGGGGGGTAAATTTTGGCTATTTTTGATAAAAACTCCAGATTGGTCCCAAACATGAGAGCCCCTAACTCTAGAGAAATAAGCAGCCACTTCATGTGCTGCTTTGTTGCAAAGGCGTGGTATATGTCGAAACACCACCCGCTGAAAACCTCGAGCTAAAACTTGGATGTCAAAAAGGATACCTTCGATTTCTGCCACACTCTTGCAGTCACCTCTTATCATCCGAATAAACTCTTGAGAATCAGACTCAACTTCTAAGCTCAAGAACCCATTATGCAGACAAAAACCCAACATATCTCATATACAAAACGTTGAGAGAGATAGATATGGAGTAGGGTATTTGCAAAGGGTGGATGAGAGATGGGATACTGGGCAGTGGGGTGTGTTTGGAAGTGGGGTAGGGGAAGCCGTGGATAATTAGGTTTTGTTTTGTTTGTTTGTTTTATAAATATGTTAGTTTTAAAATTTAATTTTTTTAAATTATAATAAATTGATGGATAATAATATTTAAAAACTTGATTTAACGGAAATTTTAACAGAGTTAGATTTATGTGGTAAATTACAACACTTTACTTTTTTTTCAGGTGGCAGTTATGCAAATTTCTCTAATAACAATTAGATTGGGAATTGATGTAGCCCATTGACAATTGTTCCACTAAGCAAACGTACTTAATGATTAGTCAACTTATTATTTTAACAGAATTTCTAAATTTTTTTTCTTCCAATTCTCGTTTTGTATAAACCTGATTATTTGCTTATTTGTGTTATAAAACAAAGAGGAATTGTAGACAGCAATAAGAGGAAAAGAAATACAGAGAATTTATTCTATGACCTTGTATCAACATATCATATTCATCTTTGATAAGTGCCTATTTATAAGCTTACAATAGAGGTATTTAACCTACAATTTATAGCTACTAATTACAATAATAAGGGCATAGGTTACAAAGCAATTAAGGGTGGAGGTAATGGATATTATGGTGGTCATCCACATTCCATGCATTTACAATACTCCCCCTTGCATGTCCACCATACAATGATATAGTTCCCTCATTAAAAACCTTGCTTGGAAAACCCAGTGGGACAAAACCAAAGCGAAGGGAAAAAGAGTGAAACTTTCTTTTGGATCATTGATATGGTGTTGGATACGCTTATGTTGCCTCGTTAAAACCTTGCTATGAAAAACCCAGTTGGACAAAAACCTAGTCGAAGGGAAATAGAGTACAACGCGCATATGTCTTGTATGTAGTAGAATTGGGATGCTCCCCCTGATTAATATCTCCTATTCTCTGATTTGAGCAATACAAGCAACATTGTCTTCATACATGATCGTCTATCACACTATTCGACCTGCTTTTCACTTTTCAAATGATTGAAATCTTTAGAGCATCAACAACTAATTTAATAGTTAGAATATGTTACAAGAATATCAAATTTGAATTCAAAATACTCAAACTCTTAGTGTTAACTCTTAATTAAGAACATTGTGGTACTTTATATCCTTCAAGGGGTCACTTCATCCGATATATCTCAAATATTTTATGAGCTTTGAGGATTTCCATGTACCATATAGTCTTAATAAATATGCATTTAACACATGTTATAAGTTTCGTGTTAAAATAACAACTGCACTTATAGAAATGTGGATGCATCTATGATGAGATGAGAGACTAAAACCATGTCTCTACCAGGAAACCTTATGTCATATTAATGATCTTATTTCACTTCACAAACACCAATTCGTAACCTTCATACTTAACATTTGTAATTCGGTGTTTGAGCTATAGGTTCAATATCCCACACTTCATATTTAGTGATAAATGGAATTGCCTATTTCCATTTTTGGCCAATCACTTAATTTGTCGACATTCATAAGGCGATTTAATATAATCATAGCCATTGATGATTGTAGTAGCTACCAATAAACCAAATGTATCATCAATTCATGATCCTACAATTCTCATATGCATGCGCATGCATAATTCATAAGCATCTCATTGCTTTGGGGTACCAATGCCTCTTCTGGGGCTGATGTTGTCACTTATGGGACAAACATTTCTTTTACGATGAATTAATTAGAATATGTGGATCATAACCTCAGGCGTTATTTTTTATAGGGCTTGAATTGTTCAAATAATCTCCACTTCTAGGGAGTTAAGTTTTTAGAACCTATATTTTTGTCATGCTCACAGTCACTTATTGTCATGTTAATGGATTGTGATATATGAATATCAATCCATACTTGCATATTCATAACTTTATATATGCATTATCTTGATGAGACAAAAGCGGACCAATTCAACACTATTTCACGACATTTTTCAGGAACTGTCATTTTTGCCCCTAACGGCGGGAAAATTGTCTCAAAATGTAGGAAGATAAACTCACTGTCATTATCAAATATGTGACCATTTTAGTAGGCACATTCAGTAAAACTAGTGAAATGATTCATAATTAAATGTTGTATAGGCTCACAAATATCCCCTTGAATTAGGGCTCAAAGTCAATTTTTGACTTAGATGATCTTATGACAGCTTTTATTTGTGAGCATTCTTTGTAATGATATTTGTTGGACAAGACAATATTTTGAGTCTTTAAACGATGTCCTTACAAATTTATAAAAATCTTATGTATCTTTGTAGGACATGGATTGCCAAGATAGTCATGCCACAACATAAAAGTTATCCGATCAATGAACTTCTGGTTCATGATGTTATAATCTTTAACTACTGTAATAGTTGTGTAATATTGGGGCCTCATGAACTTCTAGTTCATGACATCATAAACTTCATACTCACAAAAGAAAGTAAGAAGTTTCTCCAATAGACGCCTCTGGCTATCAATATTGGGGCGGTAATACAAAACATTACCATTGTAAAACGAAATTAACTAATAATCCTACATAAATAAAATAAAATAAAATGGGTAAAGTGGTATAAATGAGGAATAAAATAAATAAATTAAAAACTATGAAATTCCAAGATAATCCAATATTAATGTGGATTCAATATGTAGATAAAACTGCAAGTTTAAGAATTGGATTTCTAACCAATTTAGGTTCATATAGGCACAAATAAGTAATGAACTTTAGGTTCATATATAGTATTAAGATCCATGAAAAACTATGAACTTCAGGTTCATATCAATATATACTCGAAACTTCATGTTCAAATATGTAGATCTAAATAAATTGAATTGATAGTTGTGCTTTCAACTTCATACTCAAATCGATGTATATGCACTCGAAACTTTTGGTACGGGTTCTTGACATATATAGGCCTCATGGAATTCTGATTTTGATTAATACAAAATTTAGGAGTTGCATGTCCTTATGTGCTCTTTAAATTCGCGGAACGTCATGCCCTCAATTATTTGGAATCAAAGAACTTTAGGTTCTGATTCAATCAAAAGAACTCTAGGTCATAATCTAGTTATATGATGAGGATTGAGGAACTTCGGGCCTTGATCTTTTGTATAATACAAACTCATCATAATAATTAAGATCATATTTAAATTAAAATAAACAAAGAAATAAAAAAAAACATGGCATTATATTCATGTGTAATAAGAATAAGAATTTCTTTTTCTTAAACGAGCATGATGAAGTCTGATGGTGAGTACAAAGAAACTCTATACCATGTGATGACTCTAGCTCATATAAGAAGAATGAAAATTCAGAGAATGAAAACATACCAAGAGCAATGTCGTGCTGATAACGTGTTATAAAACTAAAGGGAATTGTAGACAGCAATAAGAGGAAAAGAAATACAGAGAATTTATTCTATGACCTTGTATCAACATATCAATAAGAGGATAAGTGCCTATTTATAGGCTTACAATAGAGGTATTTAACCCACAATTTATAGCTACTAATTACAATAATAAGAGCATAGGTTACAAAGCAATTAAGGGTGGAGGTAATGGATATTATGGTGGTCAGCCACATTCCATGCATTTACAACAATTTGGAGAATTTTAATGCTAGAATTTAGGGATTATTGGTTGCAGGATTATTAATTGCATATGAATGCCTTTTCTCTTTTTTTTTTTTTTTTTTTTTGTTTGGGGGGGGGGTTAAAAGACGGGCCAAGCCCAAACCAAAACACTAAACTCGCGTGACTTGATTGCCAAGCAAGAACCCCAAAATCCTTGTATATATATCCTAACAGCTAGCTGGGCATTTCTCATTACGCCTCTCATTTTAACTCTCAGCGTCTCCCTTCAACCCGCTATTTCACTCACTTCTTCATTTTTCCATTTTCAACCCGCTAAACCCTAGTTTGCTGCTCTTCTTGTTGTTATGGCCGATGAGTATTGGGAGGTTTTGGGTGATCCTTATTACGCCACACGGGTTCTTGAAGTCTCCGAATTACCTGAAACCGCCGTGAAATCTCAATTGTGGCTAGACATCTATGCCACTGTCACACAAATTGTGTTGCCTTCGAATTTAGAGGACGATGAGGATTTGGAAGACCACTACAAAGTAATGATGTTAGAAGATGATCACATGGGCCAACGCCAACCCACCGAGAGCTTCGATTACCACGACAAACTTGAGATTGACCTACTAATGGAGGACAGGTTCAAGTCATCGATTTTGGCTACCATATCCAACGAGCTATCCAAGTCTATCCACGTCTCGTCCCAGGACCTTCGGTGCGTCGCTGCTACTATAGTCCATGATGCCTCACGGAGTCTTCTTGGGAGAGTGTGTAGCAGCGGCAGCCGGGGGTTACGTGTGCATATGGAGGCGTGCATAAAGATTGATGCGATCGTTGAGGACGTGGCGGCGGATGATGAAGTGCAGCCCGCGTTTGTACCGGCGAGTAAATCTGCAATTGAGAAGCTGGAGAGGGTGAGAGTGGAAACGGCTGGGGTTTGTTGTTCGGTTTGTATATCGGAGATTGCGGTGGGTTCGGAAGGTCGTGGTCTGCCATGTTCGCATATTTACCACGAGGCTTGCATCGTGGAGTGGTTGGAGAAAAGCCACTTCTGCCCTCTGTGTCGCTTCTCCTTGCCTGCCTAGTCCTAGTCCTAGTCCTAGTCCTAGTCCTAGCCGATGATGATGATGACGTGGAGTTTAGGGTTTCCACATTGTAATTTTCGTGTATTTTATCTGATTCATTTCGTTGTTCTTTCAATTAAATTCTTAATTTCATTTCATGTAATCGGATTTATTGTTCCAATTCAGTTCTTTAATTCTACTTTTTGTTGTCGTGAGAATTGTCTAAGTGACTGTATACAGTGCTGCAATTAGAATTTAGAGGCATGGATAAAGTTGAAATGACAAACAATTACACTTTACTGCCTTACTGCATAAACCAAGCAACCATATTAATGTACAAATAAGGTGCGAAACTTGAATTATACAACAGCTGCAAGTAATGGTAAGCTTGTTAGATTGAAACTACCCGGTTAATACAAAGCACTCGTGAGACGGAAGCTTGTAGGGCAAGAAACTAGAGTTCAAAGCAAGAAAAGATCAGATGCACAATAAGAAAACAATTAGAAGGTTTTGATTGACCAGTCTGATGAGCTACTAGCTTCCTCAAGTGGTCAGTCAGGTTTGTTTCTTCCAGCATTTGGAATGAATCACAACCACCATGGCTTCTCAGATAGTTCCTTTGAGAATACATACCGGAACCTTGAATTGTATGGCAACCACTCTATGATCTGAGATGCCTTCTTGCTGGATTTACGGTCAATACATTTATGTATTGAATCATTAAGCTTCTTATCAGCATTCTCAGTGACACATTTGAGAAGATCATCAGAGCCAAAAGACGCTTCTCTTGCAAACCTTTCAAGTATCTTTGGCAGAAAAACTTTCCTTGACTTCTTTACCACTACATTTGCTTTAATAAACTCCTTCTTTGCTTCTTCAAGTTCATCTCTAACATTTGAGGCTGTGTATACTTTTAGCTACAAGTAATTGACAAGCAAATGTTAATGCCGTTAGCAATATAGTGGAAGCAGTATATCACTGATCAGAGTGTGTTTTTAGGAGAATGATTTACAATCAAAACAATTCAGTAGTAAAAGTTGCTACCATATGCTTTTGATCCAAAAAAAAAATTCTGTTTTTAAAGTAGTTTTCTGCAGCAGTACCAGATTTCATTAAACATAGAGGTAAGGCAGAAAAGATAAGTTATGAACAGAACATGTGCCAAAGCACTGTAATTGACCAATAAACGTGTGTAAAATTAGGGGAAAAGACTGAAAATAAGAACCTAACATTCATTAGACAATTATATATTAAATTTTCAATATAATGTGAAAACAGGACCAATAAAAGCAAAGTGGTTACCGCAGGATCAGAAAAGGCTCCAGTACAAAGAGCAAAGCAAACACGGGGTTCAGAAACTGGAAGACCCAATTTGGAATTGCGAAGTTGTCTGTCTTCACCAAATTTTATCCTCCAGGCAGTTGAAAGGAGGGTCTCAAGCCACTGGAAACACAAAAGTAGACCAAATGAGTATTCTCAAACATGGTATTTCTTATTCATATTAAAGAAAGAAAGAAGGAAAATGCACTGCTCAAGTTGTCATTCATAAGAAGAGCTCAAATGATTTGCCAAACCATTTAAATTATGAAATAAACGAAATAATTCAATGAATGTTAGCATTCCTCTTGCATTATCAGAGAAAGAGTGGTGAGTAGTGAGTACCCGTCCAATTCGGGGTGTTTGGAAGCCAAATATGGATTGCTCTATGGCATTTGCACTGATAACTTGGCCCCCAATATTGTAAGCAGCCTGCACTATACCAAAAGGCTCATCATCTTTTTTCTTTTCTTTCCAAATTTAGAATACACAGATAGACCAATGCATTGGTTCTTTTTTCTTGCTTCAGTTATTTTAGACTCAACCATTTTTTTTTGGGCATGAAAACCAAATATTTTGATAACTTCTCAAACATTGACAATAGAAAATGAAAAGGTACTTGAGCATTTTATGTAATGGCCAAAAAGGGAAAGATGATATTCTGATTGTCTTTAATGGGGATCTTCTAGTCCATGTCTTGAAAAGCAAGAGCAATAGACTTGAATATAAAAGAAAGAAACAAAGATCAAACCAAGTAAAATTTAATTTTAAAATGGGATGAACCAATGAATGTATTAATCCATCTTTCAGAAAGGAAAAAAAAACGAAATGATGCTTGGTGGACAGGACTTCAAGAGAAAGCATTCATTTGTAATGAGATGCACAAGTCTTCTTAAGCTGCCAGCAAAACCCATTGTACTAGCAAATAAGTGAATTACCTTGTGGAACAGAGCCAGCTTTCTTAGGGAGCTGTGGGGAATTCCATATGCTAAATGTGCCTGCACAAGGGTAAGGAGAAAATTAGACAGACTTACAAATCAATAAGAGAAAACCAATGGTTGGTTAAGAGACTTTTACATGCATAACAAGAGCATTGTACGTGTTGATCCAAAATGCAACTTGGGCATTCAATTCCATCAGAGTGACATTCACCCTCTCCAGTTGTTCAACCAAGATTCTGAAATTGAAACATGAAGTATATCTCGAGTCAGCACTCCTGATGAGGTAAAACATAAGAGGAGATCCGATGCAAATGTGTTAGCTGCATTTGTGTATCTTAAACTATGGGCCCCACATACAGGAAATTAGTAAGTGTACAAGTCATCACCCCTTCAACCATATTAGGATCCAAAAATTATGGATTTGTTGTTTAATCATATAGCTCTAAGATTTATGGGTTGCGAATTATTGTGCTCCAATATTAGAATGTTATTAAGCAGATTAAATAGAAACAAAAAGGTTAAATTTAGATAAGCATCCGCGGGGGAGATTTCTAAAGACAAAAATTAGAGGTTTGTAGTGGGCATGCTAGTCAGTGGTGTGCCCTTAACCTTTTCTTACCAACAACCTGAATTTAGTGCAGTTGACACACACAGGGTCTAAATAATTGAAATCAAACTTGTTCCAGTTAAATTCACAGTGACTCAAGGCAAAGGACATACCCTTGTTTTACTTCTACTATTGTAGAGTTATTTTTTGGGTGATTAGATTAAATGTAAAAAGCCAACCTGTAGTTATTGATGGCAAAAGAAGCATGAGGAAGCTTGCTCTTATCAGTAGATATCCAAGTTATTTCTACCATTGATTTTCCAGACCAATCTGGGGCATCTCCAGCACCATGTCGAGGTTGTATAACATTCGTTGATGACCTCGACAACAAAGGTGATTTATTTTTTTCGATGTTCACAGACGCTGCATTGCACAGCCAACAATAAACAACAGCCATGCACCTGACCATTTCCTCAGATAACTTACTAGGGCACTGGTGGAGATGATCTTTCAGAGTTCGCAGCTTAGAATTTTTCTCCAGGGCTGGAACCCTTTCACGAACCTGGAAAATAAATGACTTGAAATCACTTCGACGAAAATCATTATATGATTGGCCAGTAACATGGAGGACATACTAACTTCAAAATCTTCTGCAATAGTAAGTAAGGGTATCAGAATATCCCCTCTTTTCATTTTGATTTCTCTGAGTGGCCTGAATGAGAAAATCACACTGCACTGCCTACTAAAATTCTTTTTCACTAGTTTGATATATATTAACTAAATAAAATTGTTCAAAAAGGATCTAGAACTAAATTAATAATGAATGTGTATATCTCAGCCAAACTCAACACTTTGAACACAAATCCTATATGTGTGTATATATATATATATTATGTGTTACACAAGCAATGATCTTCAATAAAATGACACAAATACATTTAACAAATGTCATCAGTGAAAGAACAAGAATAAACTTATGTTCTACCTTTGCTAGGTTTGAACAAGTCTTCACAAAATCGATGTCACTTTTGTCACTAGATTGTGTAGTATGCCTAGTCTTTAAAGTTCTTTTTCCTGAGTCATCAATAGCAACTAGAGCTCGCAAATGTCTGAAAGGAAACTTTTTTGAGGAACAAAATGCACTTGAAATGATACTCGGATGTTTCCTAGATCCATTCTTCATATGGGCAGGGGAAGCCACAACTGAGTTCTGCTCTGAAGGTGGCCTGCTAATGCATTGCTCAAAAATACTCCTATAGAGAGAGAGAACATGCTGCTCGCGGTTTGCAACTTCTTCTTCAAGTAATTCAATTTCAGAAATCAATTCCTTTGTCTAAACAAAAAAGAAATAAAACAATTTGCAGTCCTTAATTCCATATTCAAAGAATCGCAGCTAATAAGTGGAATGAGATATCAATAAGTAGATATAGCAAATTTGAAAAAAGAAAAAAAGAATCATATGTATACACACACACACACACACATATTTGTATGTTTCATAGTACAGTTGACAATTCATATTCTACACAGTGAAATTGGAATTTGCTATAATACAGTTTTAGGCATGCAGAAAACAGAAGGCAATTAAATAATTGATGAAAAAGGTTCAGGTGCAACCACAGGAAAAGGTTCATTTGCATTGGCAGAAGACTGCTCTGTTTAGTCAACAGTCCAAACTTTAAGAGTAATTTGATTGGGCCATGGAGATATGTATTTAAGTTGAAGTATGAAAAAAACAAAACAAAAAGAATTAAGGATTTACAGCACTGCACCAAAGGCTTATGTGCTAACTAATAATTAAGAGTGTATTCAAAGCAGTTCTTTATATATAGTTGACGAAGTGTTAGTTAAATGTTGCATGTTATCATCATTTCCACACTAGATCAGCTGAAACATGAAGGTACGGCATTGAGGCCTAAGTTAATACGTAAACTACTGGATTATTCCGCAACAGCTCTTTAAAGTAAAATAATAAAAGTTTAGTAACTACCTGGACAGAGAAATGCCTATGTCCAGGTGATAGAGTACTTGATGCTCGTCCCATTGCCCTCTCGAGCATATTGCGCATCGATTTCTCTTGCTGCAAACGCAACTGCAGCTGTTCGATCTGCAAAATTGTATACAGTTTTGGGTAAACCATATTATGCTCGCATCATAAATGACATGGAAAACCAACAGTTGTAATGGTTAGAGATTTGTCCAGTCACCCCTGACCAAGTCATGCATTCCATCCACTTTTGTAGACATGGCGTGCCTATAGTTTGGAAACCCAAATTTCCTATGTCAAAAGTAAAATAATTGTGGATTCAGATTCATACACATGTTCTATAGATAGGAACTTTGGAGGAACCTTGCACATTTTTCAGTAAGTCGAAATCTTCCCCAGACTCCCCTACCACCAGAAAAAAAAAAGGATGGAAGCTGTATAACTTGAAATGTTTGGAATATCTAGTCTATAACTACCCAATGCTTGCAACCAATTAAAGATAAGTTAACTGTGAAGCATACTACAATCATATTAATCTCAGCCACACCTCACGCTATTGAAAGATTTATTGAAACACAATTTTGAAAGACAGAGAAATTGAATTCCATTTCTTACGTCTTTTTCCAAAGAGGCTCTGTGGTTTGATGGCATATTCTTGTTAATATAAACAGGATTTTCATGCCAAGGACTTTGTCCCCTAGACGCACTTGTTGAAGGTGATGACATCTGTTAAATTCATGAAGAAAACAGTAAGCATCTTTGTTTAAATCCAATTAAAAATGAGATTCAATCTGCAGTCAGTTATGAATTTATACATTGTCAAGTTTGAACATACCAATATGGGAGAAGACCTATCAATATAGCAGGAGACAATTATTATTTTAACTTCAACTGGTTAAGTGATCTCACCTGCATTTCATTTTGGTCCTTCTTCGCAGAAACTCGACTTCTTGGAACATTTAAGTTCCTGTCAGAAGCACTGAAAGGAAAAGGGAGAACCATATAAATTTCAAAAGTGAAACCGAAACATGACGATTCCAACATGTATGAGAAGAGAAAATGATCAATCTCTTTGATTCAATCACTGCAAAACAGCCTTACCCAAGTCTTTTGATGGTCACTACTCACTAAATCTTTTTCTTCCTATTACACACATCTATGATCACATTGTTCTATGATATGCCAACAACCTTACTTAAAAATCACAAAACACAAATAAAAACTTGTAAGAAAAACAAATAAAGGATACCTAGAGAACTCAAACAGTCAAACCCCTTGGAGTGGAATTTTCTTTCCCTGATGCAGCACACATAAAGAAAATATATTTCCTTGTAATAAAATTACAGAAATCATGGGATTTAGAAAAGAAAAAAAATTCAACTAAAACCTTAAAAGCCATAACAAATAGATACTAACCTAAGAGATTATATCATCATATATCATAATACAACACACAAAAATCCATAACCATGAAATGAAGGAGATAGAAATGCAAATATCCACCTCATAGAAAAACAAAAGATGCACTTAACAATAATAATAACAACATTGATTTGAGTATTAAAACTGCACCTCTTAGAACGCCTGTGCTGGGCATGAACAGCTGAGCGTGCCCAAGAATCTCCATTCTCTCGCTTCCCACCTGCTTGTTCTTCAGATTCTTCTTTTTCTTCAGCTATGTTACACATAAAACCAACCATTCTCCTATTATATATACTTTTTCTAAGAAAACCCACAAAGCATTCACGTGAATCCTTCCTTCTTCAACTATCAAATACTATATATATACACACACACTTTTCCTGTGCACAAACTATGAATAACAAGTCCGAGAGACAAAAAGGAAACTTGGCAGACAGAGATTATGTGAAAAATATGTGAAATGGGTTAAGATGGAAAGAGAGAATAATTATAATAGAGTATTTCTGAATGGGTATTGCTTGAATTTATGAGCTTGAACTTTGAATGATTCTGAAGAATTGAAGAGGTTTTCATAATTTGAAAAGCAAATAATGTACAAGTACAACAAAGGTAGCTTGCAGGGCCACTGCTGGGACATTAATAAATTTTTTTACTTTTGGGTCGTTGAGAGCATTCATTTTGAGTAGTTAATTTCAGCTGATGAGTCAAGTCTCTCTCTTGATTTTGAATCTGCGTGGTGGGCCCGGAGGTGACGGTGGTCGTGCCTACTTCCCGCCAATTCAAGCCCAAGAACAAAAAACCAAAAACACTTGATTTGGCCTGCCACAGGACCCTGATGAATTCAAGGATCGGCTAAAGAGTTTTCTTTTATTCTTGTTTTGGGCTTGAGTTGGATAATGCACTATGCAAAACCAATCCAATTTAGTTGAGCTTGGGTTCAAAGTCCATGGCTTTGCTTGGTTGACGGACGTTAAGCCCATACAGGAATTTGAAGGACCTAGGTAAACAACTTCAAAGTCTATCGCATTGCTAGGTTGAAGTCAATGGTGTACATGTTAGTATGAAAATTGTATTGGCATTTCTTTCCTAGACTCTAGCATAGGTTGAGAATTAGTGTGTGAATATCTTTTACTGGAAGTTTTGCCGCAACACATTCAATCCCGGATTTTCGAAGTATGACTTGATCGATATGAGGAACTTGATTTCAAGTAAATCATAACATAATCATGCATTAATTATAAGATTCCTAGTTTGAGTTATTTTCACTCAAGCACTTTTATGTTAGTCCTATTTTTAATAGGATTAGATTTTATCTCTTGATATTACTCTCATAGTTGGACTCTATTTTAATTTAAGTTAAAATATTATCGTTTCCTATTATGACTTGCATGTTGAAATCAGCTCATACTTGATTGATCTAATTAATTTGTTTAGGTAGATATTGTTTTAAAAGATTGGATATAGTGGAAGTCATTAGATTTCCTCACATCTTGCATTAGTTGGCGTCATCACATAGCATCTAAAGTGAATGAAAGACCATGTGCCTCTCTTTTATTAACACAACTTTCGACATATTTGGTTTTGAGCATATAGATTTTTGAAGAGAAAGTTGTTGTGCATATTTTTTTAGATAAGTCATCAACTGTTCCATATTTACTTGGTGATGGATCAAATCTTTTCATCATTCATATTGCATTTATATGCATGTCGGTGACTCATATGGTTGAGGGCACCAAGACTGTGGTGGCGGCTTTCCTCCGGCGAGCTTGAAGCAATTGCGACCAATATTGCATTCAACATAAGGAGTGTCGAATATCATCCCGTGACAGAAGTTGAGTTACGAAGAAGTCGGTAAACATTATCTAGAATGTGTCTAGGATAAGTGTGTGAGTACTTCTTGTAATCATCGTTCTATAGTGGATTTGTTCTGGACCGAGGAGTCCCGTGGATTTTCCCCAGAGGTGGGGTTTTACCACATAAAATAATTCTCTATGTGTTCATTTACTTTTATGCTTAGCATGTTTCAAGATTGATAAGCCATATCAATTATGCTACCGAAGTTTAATTTTTGTTTTTTGATTTTAGTCTTTAATTGGCCTATTCACCCCCTCTAAGCATTCTTAGTCATCCTATAGGTAATGTCAGTATCAACCTTTGGGAGAAAATATTTACATGCAACAAGTGTGTACCACTTCGCTCTAACAACATGCCCTTGATGCGGCTAGCATGTGATTTTTCGGGGAGGTGGATTTGAACTTGAATGTATGGAGGCAGGTTTATTGCACTGACCAATTGACATAACTTATATCCATAACTCATATCTACAACACGTGACTACTTATGTAAAAAGAGTGTCTATAACTCTTATCTACAACACGTGACTACTTATGAGAGTATGGACACTAGCTAAATGAAGTCCCATATAATTGAAGTCCCACAAATATACTTAACTATTTTGCCATAGAAAGATAATAATAAGAGTAGAGTGTGTGTGAATAATAATTCTCAAGAATAAACACAACTTTTAACAATAGTGATATGAACCAAACTTGGTTTTAAATGATTTCTTAACTGGAAATGTAATAACCCAAACCTAAAATTAATATTTAATTATTAATTTATTGGAGGAAAAAACAAAAATGCCCTTAGAGTTTTTATTAGGTCAAATGTTGACCTTTCGACCAAGAAGGAAATTGGAGATTTCAATTACACCGTTGCGTAGAGTGCGACGAAATGAGTCCGTAGACACGTATTAGGCTCGAATTGGAATTATAATGAAGAAAATACAGTCAAAATACGCTCAAGGGCAAAAAGGTAATTTTGGAAAGTCAGATTTTTAAACCCTCAGTTTCTCTCTTTCTTCGGGGGGCACCCCGAGCCCTCCCCCCGATACTTTTCTCCAGCCGGTGGCTTCTCCAAGCCACCGTCGCCGCCACACCCCACCTCCGGCCTTGGGACCGGATCGAAAAGAACCGGGAAGTGTCCCTCTTCCCTTCCCGGCCAAGCCCAGCCGTCGAAATCGCCGGAATCCGCCGGATTTTGCAGAAACCCGATCGGTTTCTGGAGAAAATTTCAGGAGCTCGTTCTCCGTCATCCGGCCACCATTTCCAATGAGTGAGGTATGGTTTCTCACCTATTTCTTGAGCTCTAGCTGCCTGTTGGATAGGAACTAGTTGATTTCACGTGTAGGAGAACGATTTCGAAACCTAGGTTTTGACAGATTTTTCGGGCTACTATTCCGGCCATTTCCGGCCACTTTTTGGGGTAGGTCCAAGAACAAAAGTGGCTCCAAATGGGGTGTTATACCTAGGATAGGAGTCTTGAGCCTAGATGTTGAGCTTTTCCGGCGATGCGTTATCGCTTTAGGCACCACGCGCTGCCAGCGCGTGTGGCGGCGCGTGGGCAGCAGGGTGGGGACCACAGTCAGTCCTAGAATGATCTCCTAGTCCTCACGAACGCGTAGGATTTCGTGGATCTTAATTCGGATATCGTTTGAACCCCGAATGGGTCTCGCCTACTGTGCGATTTCCGGGTTCAATACGTTTGAACCGTTAGATCGTAGTTAATTCCAAGTATGTTGATCTAGGTATTTCCATGATCGTATAGTATTTGACGGATCGTAAAACGGAGTCCTGGATACTCTAGGAATGTCAGATCTAGAGTGAGGTTTATAGATAATTAAACCAGTTACAAAATAACGAACTAGTTGCAGGTCAAGAACAGAGGAAAGAACTACGTGTGGCTTGATCCCTCAGTAAGGGTACGTAGGCAGCCTATAGTTTTTGGGCGCAGCCACGAGTTAGGGTCTCAGGGTTTATGTTACTGTTTTCAGGGTATTTTGGTCATTTACGACCCACAGTTACCAGGTGTCAGTTTTAAATAGGATTCGACCCGGATTTCAAAGTGGAAATTGGGTCGGGTCGTTTCAGGAAAAGCTCAAGCACAATAATTAATTAACCATGAAACAAAAATAAATGAACACAAGCACCATCACAATTGTTCATTATAAAATGCCAAATCATGCCTCAACTCGAAAGTCTAGAAGCTGCTTCTTCAATTATCACACTGGATTCCTAAAGTAGTTGAGAATTAAAACTAGTACTGCTGCAGTGCAAACTAAAACTATTATAACTCAAATTTCCATATATTTGTTTGAGTAATATTCTAGGGGGAATGCTAGCAACCTTCTCTTTTGGACTTTCTCCATTTTCCACATGACATGGGTCACATTCCTTACACTTAAAATAATGTCATGAATGCATAGATTTTGTTTTCCAAGTTTACCCTTATTAAATAAATTTTTTTCCTTAATTGGCTTCCATGTTTCTTTCAATTAATCCTTTTTTTTTCACATCTTTCTTATCGCCTTTTAAAATAATTAAATAAGAAAAGGGTAATGTCATGGCCTTTTTCCATAATTAAAAAACAATTAATTAATTAATTAAAATTATTTTAAAAAATAAGTATTTCTCCCTTCGTCTTCCTCTTCTATGTTAAACCCCCACCCCAAAACTGTTGGGGGTCGTTGGCTTGGTTTGGACTGGCTTAGACTAAATTTAGTACCATGTTTGTTTCATTTAATTCTAGTCTTAGATGAGATTGTTAATACCAGGCCCACCAAAAACACCTCCTTAGAAGGGGACTACTAAGCCCATGTAGAAAGGGAGGATTAACTAGTCCTATGTTCACCAATGTATAAGATGCATATATTATATTGTAACACTAATAACATATATTACTATTACTACTACTACTTGTTGATGCTCTTTTTCGGAGAGGGTCAACTTAGAGAAAAAGGGGTTTGCCTTCAGTAGGGAAAGGGTCTGGGCCTTCAATAAAGGCTAGCCTGCAGAAGACAAAAATAGGGGAAGCAGTCGTCAAGCTCCGGGCACCGGTGTGGTGCCGGCCGAAGGCTCTCCGATGCTTAAGTCAGCTAAGAAGGGTAACTTTTGCAGAGTAATAGTAAAAGGCAGAAAAGTAGTTACCCCTCTTACTAGGGTACTGTTCCCTTTTTATAAGGAAGTGAAAGTTGGAGGTTGGTGTAGATTTCCGATGTGGGACTCTGTGCAAGTCGCCGCGGTGGTGACACGTGTCACGAGAATTAGGTTTAACAGTTTGTGAGCTTTGGCAGTCGGGAGTTTCGGCAGGTGCTTGGCACCTCGGAAGAGTGTCTTCCTTCGGCAGGAGAGAAGGCGTGTCTGCCTTGGTGCTAGTTGTTTTGAGACTGGATATGCTCGGTTGATTATGGTGTAAACAGTAGTCCCCCAAGTTCGCGGTCAAGAAGTGACTTCTGGGTTGGGAACTTGTAAGCTTTTGCGTGATCATGACCGAGCATTCCAGGTTCAGTGGGAGCCGTAGGGCAGTCCCTAGTCCCCCAAGTTGTCAAGCTAGAAGTTGCGTTAACACTTGGAAGGTAGAATAAAAGCTGTGTTAGCCTCAGTGATTGTTGGTAGCTGGGTACCTTGAAAAGAAAAGTGAGCTTGGGTTGTCGAAGCTGCAGTGATTGTTGACTTAGGTCCTACCGTTTGGTAACCAAGTGATGGTTTTAAGGAGCAAAGGCCTGGGTCCCAAAAGATTGGGCTGAAGCTTGAAGGAGGAAAGAATATGGGCTTCAATTTTCCATTTTCCTAGCCCCCTTGCCATTCCGGACCCTTTTTTTTTTTTTTTTTTGTTTTTTTGTTTTTTTTTGTTTTTTTTGTTTTTTTTTGTTTTTTTTTTTTGTGTGAATGGCCAAGTGGTATGGGCTGTGGAGAAATTTAGGTTGGGCCATTGAGGCATCTGAAATTAGGGGCTGCCATCTAAAAAGTGGCCCAAGGTGAGCTGGGGTATTGGCAAAAAAGGGAAAAAGGGAACAAGGGGCTGAACCCGTGAGTTTAGTTGTGAGGCCAGGTTTAGAGGAGGATTGGTGTGCCTCCCTTTTTTTGTTTTACGGAACCTGCCGTTCGGCAAGTTGAAATGAAAAAGGGCTAGGTACATGCTGGGTTATGTGTGGCTAGGCCTTGTGATATTGTAGCTGGGACCTTGTACCTTCGGTAAGGAGGCCAAGGCTGGGATAGAAGGGCTAGGGTCTGGTCTTTTTTAGAGAGGGGGGTATATAAATAGGTGTTAACAGCTCTTGCCGTTCGGCAAGCAATGGTTGGGATATTTTTTTGGTAGCTTCCTCTTCCTTCGTTAAGGCTGAGCTGGCTAGGAGGTTTTGTGTTTTTGGCAAGGTAGCTGGGCTTTTTAAGTCTAGCGAAATTGAAAGTAGCTGGGGCTTAGAGCATCCAGGTACCTCGTGAGCCTTGGTTCTTCTTGGAGTGTCGGCAAGGCATCCACGAGCTTGGAATCAGACTTTCACAGCCCTTGCCGTTCGGCAAGGGTGGGTTAGGGGCTTTTGTGAGACCATGGTGGGTGTGCACGGCTTCAGCCAGGTTGAGTTTTCAAGGAGGGGTCGAGTCTGCCATTGATTCCGGTGAGGTGGGGCTGAGTTCTCTTTGCCATTGGGGCGGTTTGGCTAGGAGTTGGAGCCGATCCGGAACCGGGTGCCGGAGTTTCGGCAAGGTTTCGGCTGTCTCAACCATTTCGGCAGAGCTGGGCTTTGGGAGCTGGGCTATCCGGTTACTTCGGCAAGTGCCTGGGCAAGTCTTGGCGATTTTGGTTTGGGCTCGGGGACTTGGTGAGCAGCTGTGTTGAGCTGAACCTTCGGCAGGGAGCAGATTTCTCGAAGGGTTGGCTGGGTGCCTTGAGCTTCGGTAAGGGAGCAGCCAGGTAGTTTTAGTAGATGTTCGTTCCTTCGGCAAGCTGAGCCGGAGCTGGGCAGATCGGGTGTCTCCCTTTCCGTCCGAACGGTGCTTGCCGTTCGGCAAGCAGAGATTTGAAGGTGCCTTGAGCACTTTGGTTGAGCTGGGCACTCGGGTCTAGGCCCTTAGTGGTTCGGCATCTTTGCGTTTTGGGTGTCTTGAGCAAATCGGAGCAGGGGCTGGGTGATTAAGCGAGTCGGGACCTCTTTGTGCACGGGTATGTAGCTTGGGTCACGTTCGATAGCTGAGCTCTTGGGCTTGGCCTTTGGTGAGTTTAGGAATTTGCGGTTACTTCGGCAAGTGCCTGGAGTTGAAGCACCAGTTTTGAGGAGCTGGGTGCCTGGAAAAATTGTTGATGCAGCTTGGCATTGGGTCTTTGCTGGGTTCGAGCTTGGTGGTGTCGGCAAGGTGATTTGGCATTGTGATTTTCGTGAACTGTCAGCAAGAGTGGAGCTTGGCTTCGTCAGGGTTGTGTCAACAAGGGGCCGGGCACCGTGGCTGATTTTGAAGAGGGACGTGGAGTTGGTGGAGCTGGAGCTGTGAGGGTGGATCGGAAAATTGAGATTTTTTTTTTTTTTTTTTTTTTTTTTTTTTTTTCGGGAGTCTTGGAGCTGGGCAGATTTGATAAGTGGGTACCTGGGCTTGGGAGGCTGGGTGCCTTGATCAAATTGCTTGAGGTAAGTCTGGGGCTGAAATTTAGAGCTGGGCTTTCGGGAAGAAACAGCTGGGAACTTTGTGAAGCCCTCGATTTTCTTGCTCAACCCTTGATCAAATTTTTTGACTCGTTCCGACTTGAGCTGGTCGTGCTTCAGCAGCTTGGAGCTTGGCCTGGGCAATCCTTGTAGACGTGGAGCTAGGTCTTGTGAAGGTAAGGAATTTTGGTTGCCTCCATTTTATTGCTGCCCATCCCTTACCGTTTGGCAAGGGTGTTCGTAAATTTTCGCTGGCTGACCTGATTAGAGCTGGGTCTTTCGGGGTTTGGAGCTGGCCCAAATTGTAGCTATTTGGTTGGGCAAATTTGGGTGGATGTGGGGGTTGGGCCCGTGACTTTGGGCCTGGACTAGGACCAGTTTGGGCTTGGGTGTGAATTTAAATGTAGGAAAGCTGGGCCTTTATATTTAGAACTGGGTTTTGGGCTTGGCTTTTATCCAAGGCAATTTTGGGCCTAGCCTTGTACTGGGCTTGGGCTTCTTAAGAGCTAGGACAAGGGTCGGGCTCCAGCCATCTTGTTGGGCAAAATTGAATTGTGAGCTAAACCTTGAGCTGGTCCCTTCAACGTCCTCCCTTTTTTTTTTTTTTTTTTGTTTTTTATTTTGAAATTGCAAATGCTGTGTAGGTACTCTTGTAAACCTAGGGCCTAGGGTTTGGGAGGGAAGGTGAAAGGGTGCTAGGGTTTCTCTTGTAACCCTAGGGCCTTATAAATAGGAACGTGGAGTGACGTAGGCATCATACTTGGAGATTTTTTTGAGAAAGATTGTTAGAAAGTGAGAAGGAGAAAAAGATTTCTGGTGAGATTTTGGTGGTGGTGCAAACAAGGTTAGACCTCATTTCCCTTGAATTCTTGAAATGAAATTCAACTTTTTTGTATGAACATGTTGAAGAGTATGATGAACACCTTGAGCATGAGTATGAACATGTTGAATGTATGCATCTAGATCAAAAAGCATGTAGAGGCTGTCCAATTTTGTGTTTTTGTGCTTAGATCCTCTTTGCATGTGCATTAGTTCCTTTTTCTTGTTTCTGCATGTTGTAGATGTCTGAGAGTGAAGAGGCCAGTGAGTATGTTTGTTCTGAAGAGGAGAGTTCCCAGACAGATAGTTTTGTAGAAGGGCTTATAGAAGCTAGGATGGGAGTTCATGAGGGTGAGATGGCTGGGCCATCAGTAGAGTCTGGGTCAGAGGCATATAGGAAGATGCAGAAGAAGTATAAAGTGTTAGAAGCCAGTGTTGATCGGGTTCTAGCCTTGGCACATACACCGGAGGTGGGCTCGAGCAATCAGACATCACCATCAGAATCTGTGGGTATAGCCATGGTTTCAGCTTCAGAGGGGGTGGACATCCGGGTTGGTGTTCCGTTGGGAAATCAGAATACACTCACAGAAGCCAAGTTGGTTGAGCTTCGGACAGATTATAGTGTGCCATCCTATGTGG
This sequence comes from Prunus armeniaca, assembly GCA_903112645.1. Lineage (NCBI taxonomy): Eukaryota > Viridiplantae > Streptophyta > Magnoliopsida > Rosales > Rosaceae > Prunus > Prunus armeniaca. The sequence goes on along the minus strand of CAEKDK010000005.1, from coordinate 6,016,339 downwards.
GCCTGAGGTTACCTAGTGCTGCGGATGTAGTGAGATATCCTCCGGAGGGTTCAGTGATGATATTCACCGATATGTACCAGCATGGTCTCAGACTACCGTTTCATCCTTGGGTACAGATGATGCTGGCCAAGTTGGGGTATGCGCCGGGGCAATACAATCCCAACTTTTGGCTACTTCTTCATGGAGTTTACATTGCTTGGTGGTTGGTTGGGTTGGGGGAGCCAACATTTGAGCAGTTTATGTACTTGTATTCGATCTCCAAGCAACAGGGGACCTTTGGCTGGGTACAAGCCAATTGCCGGAAGGCAAAGGAGAGAGGTTACTTTATTGGGCATAAGCCGAGTACGCAGAAGTCTTGGCGGAACAGGTGGTGCTTGGCCTATGGTGATTGGGAGTGTCCTCCAGGGAAGACCGTCTCCAGACATATTCCAACCCACTTCCAGTCGATAGGTCCTTAGCCCCATCCTTTAAGACTAGTTGTGTTGTAGTGTTTTGACGCTTGGGTCTTTATTTATGTTTTATTGTTTTGCTTGTGCAAGCATAAATGGCTAAGTTGATATCTGAACTGTGGTGCAGGTTCGGTGAAGTGGGGACCGATCTCCAAGGAGCGAGAGGACGAGGTTGAGAGAGTGAGGTCACTGTTGTCGGAGACCCAGCGTGAGCTTAGAAACTTAGTCACCCAGAAGAACCTGTACGAGTCCGGACTCTTGCAAGGGAGTAAGTACCTGGGTCACTGTTGTTGTTTGTCTTATGATTTATTTTGTAGTTGAAACTGACTTGGCCTTTTGATGTGCAGTGGCAGGGATCATAAGGGGGAGCACGAAGGTGGCCATGGATCTGGATGATCCCGAGATGCAGAAACGGCTGAGGGAGTCTCGGGCCAAGAAGGCAGAGAAGGGAGGTGCCCAACAGGCTGCTGGGAGGCGTTCCAGAGATGAGGAGGGCCTAGTCTCTGATGTGCTGGGAAAGAAGAGAGCGCTGGAGGAAGCTCACCGGAGCGTGATGGGGACAGGGCCGAGGCTTCCTCCCTTTGACCCGCAGGCGCCGCCGAAGCTCCCCTTTGGTATGGATGATGTTTACGCCGAGGGGGTAGAGAAGGTGGACTTCTCTGGACTGCGTCGGCAGAAGAAGGAGGTGAACCTGGCCATGCATCGGCAGGAGGTTCCCTTGGTGAACGTCTTCCTGGAAGGCGTGAAGAGTGACCCAGAGGTTCTGGCGAGGACCCCGGCTACCTCCTATGCAGATCGGGCCCAGAAGACGCTTCTGACCCAGGCCTATGTAAGTTGGCTTGCCTTAAGACTTTGTTCATATAATTCGAATTTGCCTTGAACTGATAATGTTGTGTGTTGCAGGCTTATGGTGAGATGTACGTGAATATGGCCAAGGCAGATAAAGAGATCCAGAGGTTGAAGAGGCGCAATGAGATGGCCAAGGATAAGGTAGCGGAGGCGCAGGAGGCCATCCGAGAGAAGAACACCCTGGTGCTGCAGAAAGCGGCGATGGCCAAGGAGATGGAAGAGCTGAAGCGGTCGAGGGCCGAGGAGGTAGCTGCTGCCCGGGTCGAAGCGATCGAGTCGTTTCGGGGTTCGGATGAGCTGAGGAACTACATCATGGATCAGATGGTGGCGATGCAGCTGGGTTGGGAGGAGAGGGTGGCGATGTTCAACCCTTCAGTGGAGATTAACTTTGACACGAGTGGCGAGCCTCCCTCATCTAGTCGTACCACTGATGTCGTTCCAGAGCCAGAGCCAGAGCCAGCCATTACGGATGCTCCATCGACTGAGTCCTGAAGGCGTTGCCTTCTTTATGTATTCTAGCTTTTTAGTTTAAACACTTGATGTTTATTTTGGTTATGTATGAACATTTTGCCTTGCCTGGGGCAAGGTTATTTTGATGTGCTATGATATGAGACTTGTTGTCATTTGATATCAATTGTGCTTAGCAAAATGGGAACCATGTGATTGATGAAAATGAGCCAGGGTCGGGCGTTCATTAAATATGTGCCGGAAGGCAAAAAGTACAAGAGTTGGTTGAGTCAAGGCTCGAGACCAAAGTAGGAGAAAACATAATAGCCTAGAGTCTAGGTATGTTTACTTATAGTAGTACTTGAGGTGATCAGCATTCCAAGGATGAGGCAAGGTCTTGCCCTTGGTGTCACGAAGCTGATAAGTGCCGGGGCGGCAGACTTTGGTAACCTCATAAGGACCTTCCCATGTTGGGCCCAAGGTACCTTCAGTGGGATTCTTGGTGGCCAAGGAAACCTTGCGCATGACCCAGTCCCCAAGTTTGAAAGCACGGGCTTTGACTCGGGAGTCGTAGTACTTAGCGATGCGCTGTTTGTACGCGACATTGCGCATGTTGGATTGGTCACGAAGCTCGTCAATGAAGTCGAGGTTCAGGGCTAGCTGCTCGTCATTGGCCTCGGCCTCATAGGTGGAGGTGCGGTATGTGGGCTGGCCAATCTCCACTGGTGCCACTGCTTCGGTACCAAAGGAGAGAGAGAAAGGTGTTTCTCCTGTTGAGGTCCGGAAGGTGGTGCGATAAGACCAGAGAACTTCTGGGAGTAGCTCCGGCCAGCAACCCTTAGCTTTGTCAAGCTTAGTTTTTAGAGTTTTCTTGATGATCTTGTTCACAGCTTCCACCTGGCCATTAGATTGAGGATGGGCTGGGGAGGCGAAGCAAAGCTTTATCTTGAGGTTGGAACAAAATTGCTTGAACTTTGCGTTGTCAAATTGCCGGCCATTGTCTGTGACGATGGTGTTGGGGATGCCAAAGCGACAGACGATGTTTTGCCAAACAAAAGTTTCAATGCGGGCTGCGGTGATGGTGGCTAAGGCCTCAGCTTCAACCCACTTGGTGAAGTAGTCCACAGCTACAACTGCATACTTGACTTGGCCCTTGCCCTCAGGCATAGGTCCAATGAGGTCAAGTCCCCATTGGGCGAATGGCCAAGGACTGACCATGGCTGTCAATGGCTCAGCTGGAAGTTGTGGGATGTTGGCAAATCGCTGACACTTATCGCACTTCTGGGTGAAGGTCTGGGCATCAGTGTGAAGTGATGGCCAAAAGTATCCCTGCCGAATGATCTTGTGTGCTAGGGAGCGAGCGCCTGAGTGGTTGCCACAGATACCCTCATGAATCTCTCTCAGGACATAGGTACCTTCCTCTGGGGTCAAGCACCGAAGGTAGGGGAGGCTGAAGCCGCGCTTGTATAGGGCACCATTGATGATCAAGTATCGGGCGGAACGATAGCGAACACGCCGCGCTTCAGCAGGATCAGCAGGTAGTGTCTGGTTCTGCAAGAACTGAGTGATGGGGTCCATCCATGTAGGGCTTTGATCAATGACACAAATGAGTGGTGCCCGTGTACTGGGCTGGTCCAAGAACTCGATGTGGATGTTTCGACCTATGCCCTGCTCCATCGCCGAGGCTAGCCTTGCCAATGCATCAGCATGACTGTTCTCAGAGCGTGGCACCTGGCCTATGAGATAAGCATTGAAAGTTGTAAGCAGGTGGCGGGTATGTTGGAGGTAGGCTGTCATGGAGATGTCCTTGGCCGTGAAGTCCTGGTTGACTTGGTGGACAACAAGCTGCGAGTCGCTGAATATTTGGATTTGCTTGGCGCCCATTTCCTTGGCTAGGCGAAGGCCGGCTAAGAGTGCTTCATATTCGGCCTCATTGTTGGAGGCGTGGAATTTGAAGCGGAGGGCGTACTCAAGGGCAACCTTGTCTGGGGATATGAGAACGAGGCCAGCTCCACATCCCTGGGCATTGGAAGAGCCATCCACATACAAGGTCCACAAGGGCTGAGTTAAGTCTAGGGAGCCGTTGCTGGCGACATGGACCTGGTTCGAGGTAGGAGTAGGCGTGATTGCAATCTGAGGACTGGCCAAAGTATGGGGTTCGGTGAATTCAGATATGAAATCAGCCACGGCTTGGCCCTTTGCGGCTTGGCGGGGTTTGTAGTGGATATCAAACTCACCAAGTTCAATGGCCCACTTGACTAACCTCCCAGAAGTCTCTGGCTTCTGCAACACTTGCCTGAGTGGTTGGTTGGTTAGGACATGGATGGTGTGAGCTTGAAAGTATGGCCGGAGGCGTCTAGCCGAAACCACCAGGGCGAAAGCAAGTTTCTCAATGTCTGGGTATCGAATCTCCGCATCTTGCAATCCTTTGCTCACATAGTGCACCGGATGCTCAGCACCTTCATGTGGTCGAATGAGCACTGAGCTAACCGCCGTAGCCGAGACAGAAAGGTAGATGGTGAGGACGTCCCCAGACTCAGGGGTTGACAATAAAGGGGCTCGGCTCATGTATGCCTTGAGCTCGCCGAATGCCTGGTCACATTCTGCAGTCCAGGTGATGTTGCGCTTGCTACCCTTAAGTGCCTTGAAGAATGGGGCGCAACGATCAGTGGCCTTAGAGATAAATCTGGTCAGGGCTGCGACACGCCCAGTAAGGCTCTGAATGTCCTTGACCGTCCTGGGTATCGTCATGTCCAAAATAGCCTGGATCTTCTCTGGGTTGGCCTCAATACCTCTTTGGCTGATCATGAAGCCAAGGAATTTGCCGGAGGCCACCCCAAATGCACACTTGGTGGGGTTGAGCCGCATCCTATACTGCTTCAAAATGGTGAACGTGGCAGAGAGGTTGGGGATGTGCTGGTCGGCAGTGCGACTCTTGACCAGCATGTCATCAACATAAACCTCCATGGTGTTGCCAATGAGTGGAGCGAAGATGCTATTCACCAGACGCTGATATGTAGCCCCGGCGTTCTTGAGGCCGAATGGCATGACTTTGTAGCAGTAAAGGCCACGGTCGATGATGAAGGATGTATGAGCTTGGTCCTCAGGATGCATGAAGATCTGGTTGTACCCTGAGTAAGCATCCATAAAGCTGAGGAGGGCTTGGCCAGCTGTGGCGTCAACTAGCTGGTCAATGCGGGGTAGGGGGAAACTATCCTTTGGGCAGGCCCGGTTGAGATTTGTGTAGTCTACGCACATGCGCCAACCCTTCTTTAGTTTACGTACCATTACCACATTGGCTAGCCAGGTGGGATAATCCACCTCCTTGATGAAACCAATGGTGCTCAGCTTATCCACCTCCGCCTTCATGGCCTCATACCGCTCTGGGTCATAAGCACGACGCTTCTGCCGAACGGGTCGGACGACAGGATTAATGCTTAGCCTATGGGAGATGACGTCAGGTGATATGCCCGGCATGTCGTTGTAAGACCAAGCAAAGACTTCAGAGTTAAGGCGGAGGAAGGCAATAAGATTAGAGCGAAGCTCTTGGGAGAGGGAGGTGCCGATCCTGACCTGTCGGTCCGGGATATCCTCATGGAGAGTGACCAGTTCAAGGTCCTCCACAGGTTCGGCCTGTTGGGTGGCGGATTCCTCCCTGGGGTCCTCTGGGCGCTCAGTGCCAGCTCGAGGTGGGGCTAGGGCCTGGGTTACTGCTAGGGCCTCACCCCTATGTTGGCGATTAGTAGACTTTACTGCTGAAGCATAGCAGCTTCGGGCGCCCAGTTGATCACCGCGCGCAGTGCCCGTGCCATAGGGGGTAGGAAATTTCAACAGTAACATATGTGTGGAAATGAAGACCTTCATCTGGGCCATGGCAGGGCGTCCCAGGATAACGTTGTAGGCTGTGGGGCAGTCAATGATGAGGAAGGGAGTGGTGACCGTCGTTCGCTGGGGAGCTGCTCCAATAGAGATAGGGAGATGAATGCTCCCAATAGGCTGGACCACATCACCCGAAAAGCTCACCAGGGTGTGACGCTTCGGTCGAGCAAATGAGATGGGACCTGGAGCTCATTGAAGGCATCAGCAAACATCACACTAACTGAGCTGCCAGTGTCTACCAATATGCGCCCAACGTCAAAGTTAGATATGTCGGCGCGGATAATGATTGGGTCATCATGAGGGAGGATAACGCCGCGCTCCTCCTCCTCGCAGAAGGTAATGGGGGCCCAGCCTGTTTTTTGTGTCTTCGGCAAGCGTCCCTGCTCAGTACTGAAGACCTGGTGCGCATAGGTAGAGCGGACATAATGTTTGATGGAGTTGTTGGAGGTGCCAGCCATGGTTGGGCCACCACTGATGGTTGAGATCATGTTGATCTGCCGTTGGTGAGGGTTAGGTGGGAGGTTGTGCACGTATTTATCCAGCTTCCCCTCGCGAATAAGTCCCTCAATGATGTTGCGCAAGGCAACACAAGATTCGGTATCATGGCCACCGAACTGATGAAAGCGACAGAAGACTCCTGTGTTAGGCATAGGCTTGCTGCCTGGTTTCCGGGGTGGAGGCTGAGGTATGATAGGTGCCTCGTGCACTAGGACATTCTCATAGGTAGTGTTGAGGGTGGTGAAGACCTCGAACCTGGGTTTGGGTGAGAATGGGAGTGGGGCCCGGTCACTTGGCCTGGGGGGGTTGCTTCCACTAGACTGGTGGTGGTTCCCATGTCTGCCCCGCTTGTTATTGTTGAAGGTATGCTGGTAGCTATCCTTCCTCTTGGGGTGTTGGGCACCCTGGGTGCTTGGTGCAGGGGCAGAATGTTGGGGTGGAGCTGGGATGGGTACCGAAGCAGGTGGAGGATCAGCAAAAGGATTATGTGCCGGGATGGCTGGGCTGCGCTTGGAGTTGAAGTACTCAGCCTTGGCATGAACTGCTGCTTGCTTCATCAGCTCGGCATATGTGTTCCAAGGGTTGCTGTGGACCAGGTACCGGAAGTTAGACTCTCGGAGGCCACTCTTGAAAGCACCGAAGGCGGCACGATCATCAGTATCTGGGCAGCGGGAGTATTCGTGGCTGAACCTGGCTGCATACTCCCGAAGGGGCTCATCCTCACCCTGTCTAAGCATGTATAGGTCGTCCGCGGAGTAGAGGCGATCGGTCTGGATCATGAAATGGTCCAGGAAAGCCTGTTTCAGACTGTCAAATGTATTGATAGTGCGGGGGTTCAGCCTGTAAAACCAGTTCAGGGCCGCGCCACTGAGAGTGGAAGGGAAGAGGAGACACATGCCTTCGTCAGTGAGGCCCTTGCACCCCAAGGCAGACTGGAAAGAATGTATGTGGGTGAGAGGATCCTCTGTGCCAGTGTAGAAGGCAATGCGGAGTGGCTGGATGTCCTTCTCCTGGTGGTAATTAAGGATGCGTTCGGTAAAGGGCCCAGGTCGTGGCTTTGCCCAGAGAGGTTGGTGGTTGCGCTGATGTTCGCTCTCCAGGCGCCGGACTTTCTCGAAGAGAAGCCTCATTGCCGGGTCGGTATGAGGGAGAGTCTCGGGTGCTGGGGGTCTGGTGTGTGGGTGGCCATGGGCTGGGTAGAATTCTTCGAACGCCTCGGTGTGATAAGACTCGTAGTCTTCTGAGTAACCCTGGCCCCAGTTCTCTGAGTCCCCTATACCTTCTCCAAGGGGTAGTTGGGTAGGCTTTGGCGGGGGGCCCAGGTGTTTCATCTTTGGGTCTTGGAGATTAACAGAGATAAGATGGGGTTCCGTTTGACGGTCCAGGATACGGTCCCTGCAATCCCGGTAGACCTTTGTTGGTTCATGAGGCCGGTTCCTTGGTGGGGAGATGCGGAGAAGCCGCGACTTGGTCGTGTCCGGATAGAGGGGGCCTTTACCCTTGCTGGGCCTAGGCTGGGTTGGGACATTGTGGTGGGAGTGCTCGGCTGGTTTGGCTGTGTACGCTCAGGTACCTGGGTAGGGCTGTGTTGGGAGCCTTGGGTCTGATTCATCTCCCAGTTACGCTTCAGTGTGCGGTAGTCATGCTCGAGCTCGACGTTCTTAGCATGAAGATTGTCATATTTCTCAGACATCTTGGTGACACTGGCGCGGAGGCTCTCCAGTTCTGCCTGGAGATTGGCATCTGCTGAAGGTCTTCTCTGGGAGGTACCCCCATGGGGGATATGGTGCTGAGTCCCCTGGCTATCCTCAGTAGGCATAGCTGAGTGTGGAGTGAAGAAGAGGCGACGGGGCCGGATAGGAGAAGGAGCCAGCTGGGCTGGTAGAGAAAAAATGGGATTCAAGTATCGCTTCCCACAGACGGCGCCAAACTGTTGATGCTCTTTTTCGGAGAGGGTCAACTTAGAGAAAAAGGGGTTTGCCTTCAGCAGGGAAAGGGTCTGGGCCTTCAATAAAGGCTAGCCTGCAGAAGACAAAAATAGGGGAAGCAGTCGTCAAGCTCCGGGCACCGGTGTGGTGCCGGCCGAAGGCTCTCCGATGCTTAAGTCAGCTAAGAAGGGTAACTTTTGCAGAGTAATAGTAAAAGGCAGAAAAGTAGTTACCCCTCTTACTAGGGTACTGTTCCCTTTTTATAGGGAAGTGAAAGTTGGAGGTTGGTGTAGATTTCCGATGTGGGACTCTGTGCAAGTCGCCGCGGTGGTGACACGTGTCACGAGAATTAGGTTTAACAGTTTGTGAGCTTTGGCAGTCGGGAGTTTCGGCAGGTGCTTGGCACCTCGGAAGAGTGTCTTCCTTCGGCAGGAGAGAAGGCGTGTCTGCCTTGGTGCTAGTTGTTTTGAGACTGGATATGCTCGGTTGATAATGATAATAATAATAATAATTATTATTATTATTATTATCATTATCATTATCATTATCATTATCATTATCATTATCATCATCATTATCATTATCATCATCATCATCATTATCATTATCATCATCATCATCATTATCATTATCATTATCATTATCATTATCATTATCATTATCATTATCATCATCATTATCATTATCATCATCATCATCATCATCATTATCATTATCATTATCATTATCATCATCATTATCATTATCATGATCATCATCATCATCATTATCATTATCATTATCATCATCATTATCATTATCATTATCATTATCATTATCATCATCATCATTATCATTATCATTATCATTATCATTATCATTATCATCATCATCATCATCATTATCATGATCATGATCATGATCATTATCATTATCATTATCATTATCATTATCATTATCATTATCATTATCATTATCATTATCATTATCATTATCATCATCATCACCATTATCATTATCATGATCATGATCATCATTATCATTATCATTATCATTATCATTATCATCATCATCATCATCATCATCATCATTATCATTATCATTATCATTATCATCATCATTATCATTATCATCATCATCATTATCATGATCATTATCATCATCATTATCATGATCATTATCATGATCATTATCATTATCATTATCATTATCATTATCATGATCATCATCATGATCATTATCATTATCATTATCATTATCATGATCATTATCATCATCATGATCATCATCATGATCATGATCATTATCATTATCATTATCATTATATCATATTATCATATTATCATATTCTCATTATCTCATTATCATATTATCATATTATCATATTCTCATTATCATTATCATTATTAATGATATCATTATCATTATCATTATCATTATTATTACTATTACTACGTACACATTTACCATAATGTACATATATACACGTATATATATAAACACATATATACATATATAATATATATAAAGACATATAGATATATACACATATATTATTATTATTATTATAATATACCCATATACACATACATATTAATATTATTATAATAGCATACATGTATATATGTAATATATTATATTATATATTAATGTACATTGGTATGCTCTAGATTTAGCTGTTCTTGCTGTTGGGGTGATGGAAAGGTCTATGACTGGTGAAAGAAAAAGTTTTCATCAAGTTGCATTTGACCATTTGAAAGATCTACAGAACCATTTGGAGGCTGGCAATGACATTCCTCGCAAGGTAGTCTATTCTGAATATGGTTTTCTTTTAGCCTAACATTTCAATCATACCTCTTTTTTGTGGTTGTTAAAATTGTTATTTTCTCATGTTTATGCTAGATAAGTTCAACTTGCAATTACACATCTAACATGGTTCCGAACTCATGCCCGAAAGAAGCACAGCTTTATACTGTCATCATAACTAAGAACTTCGATCTTATGTGAGACAAGGCAACCAAGAAAGTTACAAGTTAAAAGCTGATCCAATGAGAAAAACTGTTGATAGAATGCAAAGACTTAGAAATTGTTATGTCATAAATTCCTTGAAAGCGTAAAAAGCCTCTTGATAGCAACTTCAAAGTCAAGAAAACAACAAAGCAATGTCATGCAGCACATATTAACAACACTACATGAAGAAATATAACTTCAACTTTGTGTATGTTGCACATAAGCTTAAATGATCAAGCAGAAGAAACGAGTATCAGTTCCTAGGGGCTTGGGGGGTCCTGTTTTTGTAAAAAATAAATAAATAGTATAGCCGCGCGGCTATACCTTAAAATATAATATATTTAAATAGTAGAGCTAGCCCAGCGGCTGTACTGGGGTCCCTTTTTTTAATTTTTTTTAAAAATAAATAGTATAGCCGATCAGCTACACTCTTTAAATATATATTGGGATCCTCACTTTTTTATTTATAATTATTTTTTCCCTTATTTTCGTTTATCGATAAGGTTAGTTTAGAACATTATCCAATTCTATTAGGCCATTAACCGAGTCTCTATTGTCCCCTTTTCATTTTTTACTTTTCCAGAGTTATTAGTCGTATAAAGAATTTAGCATTTTCTTGTTTAATACTCGTATTATACACATACGTGCATATTTTTCAATAATACTTCCTTTTTTCGTACACATCTTAAAGACTTGGTAAAATACACGTTTTTGTTTAATAAGCAAACATACAATACACGTATCTACGTATTCTTGAAATTCAATACGCATGTATTATACAAAATTTTCAATAACACACAAAATTCACGTATTGTACACATAATTTTCACATATTCTTGAATATATTTAAATAAATTATATTAAAATATTGTATAGTGGCTAAACTTTTCAGTTCTAACTTGGTAAAATTTTGTCGAATAAAACACATACGCCTAATAGTAATGGATAATCCTCTAAACTACTATGATCATGTTGAGCAGTGGTACTTTTCATACTGTTAGTTCTTACTGCGGATTTTTCTTTAAAGTTTTTTTAGTAAATAGTATAGCCACATGGAGTAATTTTTTATAATAAAAAATACGGAAAAAGGAAAATTACAAGTAGAAACCACGTAGGCACGCAAGCCCAAATAGGTCGAAAAAGAAAGGAACATAAAATTTCAAAGGCACCCTCGTCTCCCATAGCTTGGAAGGATTCAGCCCATAGCCCAAGTTAGCAACGACATGTGCCGTAAAGTTCGCTTCGAGGTAGACATGATTGAAAGAAAGAGTGCGGCTATGGCGGCTAAGAAACAAATTAAAAAATCGACTGCCTAGTGCTATGAGGCGGGTCCTTTTTTTATTTAATTTAATTTAATAAATATTACAGCCGCACGACAATACGGCTAAATGTAATATATTTAAAGAGTATTGCCGCTCAGCTATATTGGGGTCCCTTTTTTTTAATAGATTTTTTTCCCTTATTTTCGTTTAGAGCATTATCCATTACTATTAGGCCATTACCCAAGTCTCTATAGTCCCCTTTTGATTTTTTACACTTCTAGAGTTATTACCCGTATAAAGAATTTAGCATTTTCCCGTTTAATACTTGTAATTGAGAAGAGAAAATGATCAATCTCTTTGATTCAATCACTGCAAAACAGCCTTACCCAAGTCTTTTGATGGTCACTACTCACTAAATCTTTTTCTTCCTATTACACACATCTATGATCACATTGTTCTATGATATGCCAACAATCTTACTTAAAAATCACAAAACACAAATAAAAACTTGTAAGAAAAACAAATAAAGGATACCTAGAGAACTCAAACAGTCAAACCCCTTGGAGTGGAATTTTCTTTCCCTGATGCAGCACACATAAAGAAAATATATTTCCTTGTAATAAAATTACAGAAATCATGGGATTTAGAAAAGAAAAAAATTCAACTAAAAACTTAAAAGCCATAACAAATAGATACTAACCTAAGAGATTATATCATCATATATCATAATACAACACACAAAAATCCATAACCATGAAATGAAGGAGATAGAAATGCAAATATCCACCTCATAGAAAAACAAAAGATGCACTTAACAATAATAATAACAACATTGATTTGAGTATTAAAACTGCACCTCTTAGAACGCCTGTGCTGGGCATGAACAGCTGAGCGTGCCCAAGAATCTCCATTCTCTCCCTTCCCACCTGCTTGTTCTTCAGATTCTTCTTTTTCTTCAGCTATGTTACACATAAAACCAACCATTCTCCTATATATATACTTTTTCTAAGAAAACCCACAAAGTATTCACGGGAATCCTTCCTTCTTCAACTATCAAATACTATATATATACACACACACTTTTCCTGTGCACAAACTATGAATAACAAGTCCGATAGACAAAAAGGAAACTTGGCAGACAGAGATTATGTGAAAAATATGTGAAATGGGATAATAAGGAAAGATACAGTAATTATAATAGAGTATTTCTGAATGGGTGTTGCTTGAATTTATGAGCTTGAACTTTGAATGATTCTGAAGAATTGAAGAGGTTTTCATAATTTGAAAAGCAAATAATGTACAAGTACAACAAAGGTAGCTTGCAGGGCCACTGCTGGGACATTAATAAATTTTTTACAGCACTTGATTTCTTATGTGGAAAGATCTGTAACTCATATTTACAGCACGTGACTACTTATGTGAAAAGAGTATCTGTAACTCATATATACAACACTTGACTCTTTACGTGAGGGGAAATGCTAGCAACTTTCTCTCTAACATTCTCCTTTGGACCTTCTCATATTGAATTTAATTGCAATTTTACTTACAATGGTATAGATCAATAGCTTCATATCAATAGTTTTATTTACTTACATGTTTTTTTTTTACATACTGAAATAAAATAAAAGGGATAAATTTAATAACTATAAAAAATTGTACCATTGAAATATTCTCAAAGAAATCTTTAAAAAGAGACCAATTTTGAATATATATGAAAAAAATTAATTGTTGTAATTTTTCTATTGCATTGAACTATTGAATAACTATTGCAGATGCTCTTAACAACATAATGCATTAATTGCTGTATTTTCTATTTTTTATTGGCATGTGGGTCCCAAAATTAGTTTATAGAGGATTTATCACATAGCACCCTTTGTTGCAATTTCATCTATTGCAATGAACTAAATTACACAATTGCGAGTGAGATTTTACTATTTTAGTTCAATTTCATGCAATTTGCATTGATCCTAACCATTGCAAGTGCTCTTTAGTAGGAGTCTAAACTGGTATGGTTATTTTTTTATATGTTAAGTTTCATTATTAGTTTTATTTTTCTTTGAAATAATTAGATAGGAAATGGAATTTGGTCCATAGTTTCCCCTTTCGCTTAGGGTTTAGAAGATTTACTTCCTAGTTGTGTAGTTAACAATTCCTTCTACAATTAGGACTTTTTCGTACTTTCCTTTTTTTTTTACATATGTAAACGCTATATAAACCTCATTATAGAGAAGAATGCAATACAGAAAATTCTCCAAATATACCACCAAACCAATTGAAATTGTGTTTTAGCCCAGCCATCTAAAAGAATATTTTATTTTGATAATGGGAAGCGCTTGGATGCTTTTGTTTTCTTTGTTTAGCATTCAAATCCTTGCAGCGAGTGTGGTTGCAAGGAATATAGTGAGTGTGCGGCATGACGAGGAGGGAAATAACTTAGCTTTTGGGAAGGGAGGGGGATTTGGCGGTGAAGGTGGTGGTTTTGGAGGCTTCATTGGTAGTGGTGTTGGGAGTGGTCTTGGTGGTGGCATTGGTAAAAGTGGCGGGGTACACGGTGGTGGAGCTGGTGGTGGCTTTGGAAAAGGACGACGCATTCTCAAGGGGGGTGGGGGTGGTGGTCGTGGTGTAGGAAGAGCTGGTGGTGGCGATCGTGGTGGAGAAAGAGCTGGTGGTGGCAAGCATGGTGGATTCCATGGTGGTGTACATGGTGGAGCTGGTGGTGGCAAGCACGGTGGAGCTTGGGGTAGAGCTCACAGCGATGCTGATGGTGGATTTGGAAAAGGTGCACTACAAAAGACAGTGTTATTAATGGCATTTTACTGCACTTTTACCATATTCCTATAAAAGATAAGCAGCAGTTCGGCACTGGTTGACCAAAACAATTGCTATAAGAAGAAACAAAAGCACTGTGCGTGGGCGTTACAAATTGGAGCGGGAGTCTGAATCGCTCAATTGATTATTATTATTAGTTGTCCAATCTAGGTCCCTATAATTTCTATTTCGTAGACATATACCCATCATTCTATAAATCTATGTGTAAAACCCAACTTCAAACTTAAATGACCAGTAGAATATAAGATGTCGTAGTATTCCTATGTTTTTACATCCTTGCCATCAGACTTCATATTTTATTTATAATTTATTCCAAGCATTTCATTAACTGCCATAATTGTAATTAAAACTCCCTATTAATAGCATATCAATCACCCCATTTCTTTTGGTTGTCATTCCCTATAACATATGGCCCCTTAAAATTGAAAATAAAAAATATATGTAAATTACATATCCAATAATGTACATATGAAAAATATAAATATAAATATATATGTATAAAAATATAGGTATATTATTTACCAAAACAATTTAACAAAAATAGGTCAATTACTTTGTAATTGAAATTTCCATACATTTTTCATAAATTAAAAATAGGTACATAATAATTTATAGAAAATAGGTACATTGTATAATTGAAATTTATATACATTTTTATAAATTAAAAATAGGTACATTACTTAGAAGAAAAAAAATAATTTCATTATACTAGGTAAATTGTTTTACTGGGTATACATTATTAGAGAAAAAAAAAAGGTACATTATTTAGAGAAAAAAAAATAGGTTCATTATACCAGGTAAATTGTTTAGGGGAAAAAATAGGTACATTATTTTGAGAGAAAAAATTAAAAATAGGTACATTACTTTGAGAGAAAAAATAGGTACATTATTTTGAGAGAAAAAAATTAAAAGTAGGTACATTACTTAGAAGAAAAAAATAAGTTCATTATACTAGGTAAATTGTTTTACTAGGTATACATTATTAGAGAAAAAAAGGGTACATTATTTAGAGAAAAAAAAATAGGTTCATTATACTAGGTAAATTGTTTAGGGGAAAAAATAGGTACATTATTTTGAGAGAAAAAATAGGCTCATTTAAAAAAAAAATTGTTTTCATAAAACAAACAATAAAAAGATGATCAAATTATTTTTTATAAAACAAGTAATAAAGAAAAAAAAAGTACAATATTTGGAGAAAAAATAGGTTCATTAAAAAAAATGTTTTAAAAACAAAACAATAAATAGATTATCAAATTATTTTTCAACATAATTAGAATGTACACTATTATTCATAAAATTAAAATAAAAAAGAATACTAGTCGTATAATTCATAAAAAGAAACAACATTAATTCCTAAATTTAATATTGAATTTAAATTATTAATACTTTAAATAGATTACTAGTCGTAATTCATAGAAGGAAAACACCATTAATTCAAAAATAGATTACTAGTCGTAAAATAGATTACTAATACTGTAATGTGAAATTTAATATTTAATTTCAAATAAGTTTCTAAATTAGTTCCTACATCCATTACAACTATTTGGAGATATTTCCAAATTCAACGGGTGTCATTAGTTACACCCCCCATAATACATTAACTTATAAATAGGGGTAGTTTTGGAATCCAAAAAATACAATAAATCAGATTTTAAGTTATATTAGGTAACTTACTTAGTTGGATCCTAGTCATTGGGTATTATTTGAAAAAATTGGGTATTTTACATAGAAAACTAAAGGAAAGGGTTGTAGGTGATTTAAAATGAATTTTATGGGTCTAAGCTCAATTTACTATTTTTTTTATCAACCTCAATTGATTCTTTATGCAACAATACTCATCGCTAAGATCTTTTTTATTTTTTATTTTTTATTTTTTAAGGTGCTATTGTAACCATGTTCGAACATACGAGCAAGGCCGGTCTTGAGATTTTGAAGGCCCTGTGCGAACCTTAAATTGGGGCATCACATAAGCTAACACAAACTTACACCATTACGTAATGCCATACAATGAATGTTTTTTTTTTCCTTAAAGTGACCAAAGTACCCCTATTCCCAAGGACAAAATTGAAATTTCACAAAAGAATTAAATTGGATTAAATCGATTAAATATTCATATATTAAATATTTTTTAACACCTAATTTATTTTGTATCAATATTCCAGGACCATCATTAATTTGATGCAATTATTTTGGTTGACTTAGTTGGATGCATTATTTTTGCGAAAATGAATATATGAGCATAATTACTGACTAATTCCTTGTGATCGGGTATTTATTATTTCAGTTTGTGGTTGTGAAAGTAGATGAGATATTGAATGTTGGTGTTGACATCGGACAAGCCTTTAACACAAGCAAGTTTTGAAGTCGAGCCCTGAATAGAAGTTGAGGCCCTACAAACCAACACAACTAGAAACGTCTTTGTGTCAACAATTTGCTTGAGTCTTTGTCATCATAGATCATATTCAGATATTAAATATTTTTTAACACCTAATTTATTTTGTATCAATATTCTAGGACCATCATTAATTTGATGCAATTATTTTCGTTGACTTAGTTGGATGCATTATTTTTGCGAAAATGAATATCTTAGCATAATTACTGACTAATTCCTTGTGATCGGGTATTTATTATTTCAGTTTGTAGTTGTGAAAGTAAATGGGATATTGAATGTTGGTGTTGACATCGGACAAGCCTTTAACACAAGCAAGTTTTGAAGTCGAGCCCTGAATAGAAGTTGAGGCCCTACAAACCAACACAACTAGAAACGTCTTTGTGTCAACAATTTGCTCACTCTGTATATATATAACATTTGTTATACATATGGAGTGCTGCTATTTGTTCTATTTTCTCACCCACTATGTAAATTTGAAAAAATAAAATCCTACTTTTCCACCCACCATTATTCCTAAAATACCATTTAATTATTAATTCAACCAAACACCATCAAAAAAAAAAAAAAAAAAAAAAAAAATTCTTCATCTTCTTCATGTGTTTTCAACATCACAACCTTACCCTACCATATTAATATTCTCATCAACCCCTTAGCAGTACTGGTGGCTTCACGACCGCGACACCACCACCACAACAACACACGACCAACAAGACTACAATGGATTTTAATTGAAGTGATGTTATATGAAATAAGGACCCGCATGTGGGTTAATCAGACTAAAAAATCTTTAAAATAGAATAAAATTAAAGGACAATTTGGCCTCTATTATCAACACCCACCAACCCAGCCACAATATTAAAGGTGGAGTTGAGAATTTGATTTTTTTTTTTTTTTTTTTTTTTTTTTTTTTCTTTAAGGAATTGAAAGGATTGGGTAGATCAGTGCTTGCTGAATTTTTTGAGGTCAGGAAGATGGAAAGAATATGGAGAGTTAAAAGAAAAAATTTAGGGAGATTTTGGAAAAACCCAAAGGAGAGAGAAATTTTGTAAAAGAAGCCAAAATGGACAAATTTGCCCTTATTTATTTTTGGATTTCCTAAGAAATCATTTACACTTGCATGTCTTTGATTTGAAAGTTGAGAGGTTTTTCTGTCTTTTTTGAAAAAGCTTTGGCTTTTTCCAAAAGTGAAATTTTTTTTTTATGGCTAAAACCTAAATTTACTAAAAATTTATTTTATTTTTAAAATTTATTTTTAGGGTTTTAGAAGTCGTTTTACAAAGGGATAAATTTGTCTTTAAATTTTTAAAAATAAGGTGGGTTGAAAAATAGGACAGGTGAGTGAAAATAGCAGCACTTGCACACCCTCAGGGCCACCCCTGCATACGAGAACACTCTTCTCGTTTCAATTTTAATACCAAAGTCACCAAAAGAAAGACAAATTTGAGAACTGATCAAAAGGATTCATTCTTGAAATTTCGTCCAAGTTTCCTTTATGCTGAGAGAAAATTTGCCTTCCAATGTTTTATCTTACTAGTACTTGGCTTATGCTCTAGTCATATCTAGCTGCCTATGCTAGAATGTGTGTATTATTGTTATTGTTATATTATGCCTTCATTCAAGTGTATTTTGTCTCAAATGTATTTTTATAAGAGATGAGTGTAGAATATTTATTTATTTTATTCAGAAAAAACAATAATAATTATTGATAAAACAGAAAAAAGGACAAACCATAATGCCGAATATGGATACAATATCTTCTCCTAGTTGAAAAAGGACTTAGGGGGTATAAGAGAGAGCTGTTTTGGATTTCAACTACCTACTGGTTTATAGAATAACTATTTTGCAAGTGTCAATAAAACGCGGTAATTGAATTTGAGCTCAACTCCAATATTATGAGTGGTGCCTATTCTCACCTGTAATTTTTATTTTCCAACCCGCTATAATTTTTTATATATTATAAATATCTTTGTTTACGCATACCATATTGAAGTCACGTTCTAATCTGGTTGGGTGTTTGGCAGACATAATGAGGCCAATAACCATTCCAATGAAACTCCATTGAGGCCAATTCAAGTAGGAAGATATACGTACGAAAAACAAAAGAAACTCATCATGTCTGGCTCATTCTAGGGTTTAGAGCTTTCAAGTAATGTGCCCATGGTGGCAGCCATCTTATTAATAAGATTAGTGCATTAGGGTTAGACGAGCTGGGAAAAATGGGGTATTGTTAGAATAATAGTGGGTGGGCAGAGTAGTTTGATATTTGTTTCCCTTTTTCCAATACATAATTTTCCATAATTTTCCCAGTAATAATTCAAAAGTTTTACCTACTTAATTTATGATCTTCGTCCTACTCCTTTCCTTATAATGTTGTATTGTTAACACCATAGCACAAGACCTATCTACTTATATAATGGCTCGTTTGGGAGTGATTTTGGATAGGTCAAAAAAAATATTTTTATGGAGAATCACTTCTCCAAATAATCACTTTAAGTGGTTTTAAGTGATTTTATAGAGAAATGCATGGAATGTGCTTCTGCCCAGAATAACTTAAAATAACTTAAAGTGATTATATAGAGAAGCACAGAGTCACTCTCAAACGAGCCCTATATACCATATAATGATCATTATGTGTACGCATGGAAGATGTTTTATGAACTTTTCCAACATATATGCTTCCCTTTGAGATTATAGGCATTTTAGAAAAGCTTATTTACTGTAGTGCCCTCTAAAACAATAATCAAATCTCATTTTACCCCTTGAATGTTAAAGTGGCCAGAGTGTCCTCTTGACCAAGGTTTGGTGTTTCACTTTATCCCACATCGTGAATTCTATTAAAAATTCTGTTAAAAATAATGAGGTGGAATGAATGGGACCTACTCTCTTGTTGAAATCTATGTCATGTAAGTGCCACGTGTGTGAAAAAAAAAAAAAAAAAAACGTAAACTCTCTTCTCTCTGCCTATTTCTCTCTGTACCGGAACTCTTCCCCCACCCCACCCAAACAACCACCCACCCACGACAAGGCCCAACCCTTGCCCCCTCTCTAGTGAGAAAAAAATAATTCATATGATACAAAATATTCTTTTGGTATTTGGAGACGTTATGGTTCCCAAATCAAATAAAACACGGCAATATACTGATATATTCACTATTTTTGTGGTGAGAATTGAGAAATAAAAAAGTAAAGGCTGAGAAATTTTGGGAGGGGATGATGGGTACTCTGATTTGGGGGTAACAAAAGGGAGGGTGTGCGGGAGGGAGTTGTTAGGATAGGGGGTGTGTGTGTTGAGAATTTTTAGGATGACAGAGCAAAGGGGAAGGGGTGGTGAGGAGAAGGGTGAGTGGGGTTGATGGGTTGGGAAGAAAAAGAAGAAGAAGAAGAAGAAGAAGTAGAATTTTTAGGATGACGGAGCAAAGGGGAAGGGGTGGTGAGGAGAAGGGTGAGTGGGGTTGATTGGTTGGGAAGAAAAAGAAGAAGAAGAAGAGGAAGTAGAATTTTTAGGATGACGGAGCAAAGGGGAAGGGGTGGTGAGGAGAAGGGTGGTTGGGAAGAAAAAGAAGAAGAAGAAGTAGAATTTTTAGGATGACGGAGCAAAGGGGAAGGGGTGGTGAGGAGAAGGGTGAGTGGGGTTGATGGGTTGGGAAGAAGAAGAGAGAGAGATGTTTAAAAAAAAAAAAAAAAAAAAAAAAAAAAATTTATTTTTAATTACAAAAAATTTATAAAAAAATATAATTATGTTTATTATTATTTTTTACATGAGACAGCTTTTGTGGTACACATTTCAACAACAGGGAGGGTCCCATTCGTGCCAAGTCAGCATTTAATTAGCAGAATATTTAACAAAGGTAACGGTGGGGGCAAAGTGAACTACCAAACTTTTGTCAGGGGGGCACTTTGTGTCACTTTAAGTTTTAATACATATTTATAAATAAACTCAATCCTAGACATGTATTTATAAAAAAACCCAAACATTATTTAGACAAAGAAACACACCCAAAATCAACAATTGTATATTTTTTGGGTGTGTTTATAAATGGGTTTTGAGTGTGTGTAATGATGGGTTTTGAGTGTGTTTATAAAGTGTTTTGGGTGTTGGGTTTTTTTATAATTTCAGCCATCATTTTGGGAAACTCCCAAGTTTTAAAGGATAAAGTGAGATTTGACTACAGTTTCAGAGACATTACAGTAAATAAGTCTTTTAGAAATAAAATATGCTTTATAAATAACATTTTCTCTAATTTTTTTCTCCACATTCCTCACATAAAATGAGAGTGTCATTGTGCGAGTGATGGCAATTAGGGGAACTCATAAAAACTCATTTTAATGGGAAATGCTAGCAACCTTCTCTCTAACCTTCTCTTTTGGACCTTCTCCCTTCTCCTTATGACAAGTGTCACTTTTCTTACACTTAAAATAATATCATTAATGCATCATACAAGTTAGTTTTTGTTTTCCAAGTTTACCCTTATTGAATGTATTAACTCTTTTTAATAACAAGGTAGTTTTTTTTACAACTTTCTTACTACCTTGTTAAAAAATTAAATAAGAAAATAAAAACTGAAGTTTGTTTTTGTTTTTGTTTTTCCTTCCAAAGAGGACGTATGTTTTGTTAAACACAAAATAATAATGATATCACTTTTATGATAACAATGTCATGAAACAAACTTTATTTAAATTTTTTAAAAGTGATGTTTTTTGTTATCTTTTTTCTTATTTAATTTTTAACAATATGCTAAGGAAATTGTAATAAAATTTGGATAAGTTGAAGGAAATATAAAAGCTAATACATTTAATAAGGGTAAACTTGGAAAACAAAAACTCACTTGTGTGATGCATTAATGATATTGTTTTAGGTGTAAGGAAAGTGACACTTGCCATAAGGAGAAGGGAGAATGTCCAAAAGAGAAGGTTAGAGAGAAAGTTGTTAGCATTCCTCTTATGTGAGAGTGTGGACACTGGCTAAATGAAGTCCCATGTAATTGAAGTCCCACAAATATAATTAACTATTTTTCCATAAAAAATAATAATAATAAGGGTAGAGTGTGTGTGAATAATAATTCTCAAGAATTAACACAGCTTTGGGTTATCTACTGTAGACGTCCCTGAATTTGGCCCCCAATTGCAATTTGGTCCCCGAACTTTTTTTTTTAGGCAATTAGGTCATCCAACTCTCTCATCCGTTCCAATTGAGTCATTCCGTCAATTTGGCTGTTAATTTGAGGGCTAAAACCGTCCATTTCAATTAAAATATTTTAAATTTTAAAAATTAAAGAAAAAAGTGAAGAAAAAAATAATTAAATAAAATAAAAAATAAAAATCCAAATCCCTCTCTCTTTCGCTTTGTCTCTCCTTCTTTCTCGCAACCCATTCTGCCCTCCTTATCCCACCCCCCTCAAAACCCAGATCCCAACTCAACTTGCAACCCACCCCCCATCTCCCAACCTACAACCCATCTCCCCGCCCCGGAACGTCGAATGAAATAGGTCTTGCTTGGTGCTTGCACTAAGCAAGGCGGTCGAAGAAGGCCGCAAGTGGAAGCAACCGATGCTTTGGTCATTCAGTTGACTTCTTGCTGCCAGTCCGAGCTTGTTGCCATACTGGAAAAATCAGGGGTTGCTGGTGGGTTAGGGTCGCTTCTCTAGTTGAAGTATCGAGCCCCTTTTTCGTTGCCTAGGTTACAACTTTGGAATACCCCAAAAGGGAATTTTGCTCTGTTTGGAACTTTATAGAAGGAGCTGGCTCTAAGATCTGATCTTATTAATCCCTTGTTGTGCATCTATAAATAGAGCCAAGTAAATCCTATGTTGTTTCTACCAATCACAAACTGTTTGATATGGATTCGTATTGTAAACTTGTGAAGATGGAGGTGGGGTTGTTAGGGTTGATGATGGATGAAGAAGGTGAAGTTGGGGTCAATGATGGATGAAGAACCCGAAAGGACACTTTTGCCCTCTTACTTTGACAGATAAATTGACAGAGTTGGACGGTAGGATCCAATTGCAACTATTTATCGAGTTAACGGATGTAATTGCCTAAAAAAAAAAGTTCACGAACCTAATTGTAACTGGGGGCCAAGTTCATGTACGTCTACAATAGATAACCCTTTAACAAATAGTGATATGGACCAAACTTGGTTTTAAATGATTTCTTAACTAGAAAAGCTCAAGCACAATAATTAATTAACCATGAAACAACAATAAACTAACATAAGCACCATCATAATTGTTCATTATAAAATGCCAAATCATGCCTCAACTCGAAAGTCGATAAGTTGCTTCTTCAATTATTACACTGGATTCCTGAAGTAGTTGAGAATTAAAACTAGTGTTGCAGCAGTGCAAATTAAAACTAGTATAACTCAAATTTCCATATATTTGTTTGAGTAATATTCTAGCTGACCTCAAGTCCTCTACCCAAGTCCTCTACCTCAAGTCCTATACTTTTCTTCATGTTAATGTTTGTATTGTATATCAACATCACCTACAACATTTCAAATGTTACAATCGAAGGAAAACGACATGATCATCATACCTCGATAAAATCAATTTCTATTGTAATGTAGTGGTTGGTGCCCATGGCTGATAATCAAATGTTCCATCGGAATTAACATTCTAATCTCCTTAAAAGAGTTATAATACTTAATGTCGGTTCATTAATTTAGTTGTCTTGTCCTCATAATGCCTCTTTATTATACAAACTCTTTCCAAAATTTAAAAATGATCTGGCAATTGGTCGGCATGCAATCAGACGTTGCCAGCAGCTCATAGGGTCCCATGCACACAGGGTTGGCGCCGGCAGTATTGGCCCTTCTTGCATAGCCTAGTATATTTCTAAAGCACTACATATAAAGTTGATGCTCAGAGAATGTGAAGAGCATCTACTAAACTCAAACTAGCTTTTGGTTTCTTTCTTTTGATTTTAAAGTGAGCAAAAATGGTGAAGTTGGCTTTTGGTAGCTTTGGTGACTCGTTTAGTGTTGGCTCCCTCAAGTCCTATCTAGCCGAGTTCATTGCCACCCTTCTTTTTGTGTTGGAGCTGCCATTGCTTACGGTAATTAAGCTTTAAGTATAAGTAATTATGCAGGATGAAGAGTATCGAAATGGACCTCTCACTTGCACTTCCTTACAAGTGTGCACGAGTAATGCTTTCTTTTATAGATTTACTATATGAAATTACTACGTAAACCAGTTGAATAAAAAATATATCATGGGTTACAGGTACAAAGAGCAGCTTGCAAAGCAAAAGCTTATATTGCAAGACTACGAATCTGAATCATGACAGTCACACACAAAGAATAAAATGGCATAGACTTATGGATATGCTGAAACTAATATGATTATTACTTAATAGTGTAATTAATTAAAAAATTGTTTCACACATGATATGGTGGAATTTTTATGCAAACAATTCAATGACTATTCGTATGCAGGTAAGCTGACATCAGTAGCCTTGGACCCTACGGGCCTAGTAGCGGTGGCCATAGCTCATGTGTTTGCACTATTTGTGGGGGTCTCTATTGCTGCAAACATCTCAGGTGGCCATTTGAACACAATGTTATGTTTTCCTATTTAGATCGGTGCACGCATGTACGGCTACAAATAGGACCCCTTTAGGGGGTCCTATTTGTAGCCGTTCATGCGTGCACCGATCTGGTGGGATTGAAAGGTTTGTCAAGTCGGCCCTCGATGATGAGTAGAGATGACTTTACATAGCCCTATATAAGTTTAAGGCCCTGCTCTCATCAGACACGTTCTCTAACCCTATTCTAATCATAAAGAGAGAGCTGAAATAGATTCTGAGAGATAGCAGAAGTCTTGAGCCGTTCTTGTTCTTGCTAGGATTGCTGCTGCTACGGATTGGATGAGTTCAGAGGTCGTGTACTCTAGTAAGATGGCTCCATGTATGTGTTTATGTCTTTACATATTTCAGATTGTGTGAAAGATCTAGAACATGTATTATATGGAAATCTAACACCCAGCTGTCATACTTGGATTGGCCATTAGAGGCAACATCACCATCCTCACTGGCATATTCTACTGGATTGCCCAACTCTTGGGCTCCATCGTTGCTAGCTTTCTCCTCAAGTTTGTCACTCAATTGGTATATTTCTTAGATAATCACATCACAATTTACCCCAAGACAATGACCATAAAACTCAATCAAATTGGGCCAAATGAAGTTTATCTTATTGTATAAAGTAACATATTCATATTGACAATCTGATAATATAACATGTTAAATTCCAGTTTCGATATGTCTTTAATTCAGTTTTCTGATTTGGATTTTATGGCTTTGGATTTGGCAGGATGTGCCAACCCATGCACTTGCCTCAGGGGTAGATGCAATTGAGGGAGTGGTATTTGAGATCATATTAATCTCAGCCACACCTCACGCTATTGAAAGATTTATCGAAACACAATTTTGAAAGACGACAGAGAAATTGAATTCCATTTCTTACATCTTTTTCCAAAGAGGCTCTGTGGTTTGATGGCATATTCTTGTTAATATAAACGGGATTGTCATGCCAAGGACTTTGTCCCCTAGACGCACTTGTTGAAGGTGGTGACACCTGTTAAATTCATCAAGAAAACAGTAAGCATCTTTGTTTAAATTCAATTAAAAATAAGATTCAATCTGCAGTCAGTTATGAATTTATACATTGTCAAGTTTGAACATACCAATATGGGAGAAGACCTATCAATATAGCATGAGACAATTATTATTTTAACTTCAACTGGTTAAGTGATCTCACCTGCGTTTCATTTTGGTCCTTCTTCGCAGAAACTCGACTTCTTGGAACAGGTGCTTACTGTTTACACCATAATCAACCGAGCATATCCAGTCTCAAAACAATTAGCACCAAGGCAGACACGCCTTCTCTCCTGCCGAAGGAAGACACTCTTCCGAGGTGCCAAGCACCTGCCGAAACTCCCGACTGCCAAAGCTCACAAACTGCTAAACCTAATTCTCATGACAAGTGTCACCACCGCGGCGACTTGCACAAAGTCCCACATCGAAAATCTACACCAACCTCCCACTTTCACTTCCCTATAAAAAGGGAACAGTACCCTAGTAAGAGGGGTAACTACTTTTCTGCCTTTTACTATTACTCTGCAAAAGTTACCATTTTTAGCTGACTTAAGCATCGGAGAGCCTTCAGCCAGCACCACACCGGTGCCCGGAGCTTAACGACTGCTTCCCCTATTTTTGTCTTCTGCAGGCTAGCCTTTATTGAAGGCCCAGACCCTTTCCCTGCTGAAGGCAAATCCCTTTTTTCTCTAAGTTGACCCTCTCCGAAAAAGAGCATCAACAAAACTGAAACATGACGATTCCAACATGTATGAGAAGAGAAAATGATCAATCTCTTTGATTCAATCACTGCAAAACAGCCTTACCCAAGTCTTTTGATGGTCACTACTCACTAAATCTTTTTCTTCCTATTACACACATCTATGATCACATTGTTCTATGATATGCCAACAATCTTACTTAAAAATCACAAAACACAAATAAAAACTTGTAAGAAAAACAAATAAAGGATGCCTAAAGAACTCAAACCGTCAAACCCCTTGGAGTGGAATTTTCTTTCCCTGATGCAGCACACATAAAGAAAATATATTTCCTTGTAATAAAATTACAGACATCATGGGATTAGTTTGAGTTATTTTCACTCAAGCACTGTTATTTTAGTCCTATTTTTAATAGGATTAGATTTTATCTCTTGAGATTTACTCTCCTAGTTGGACTCTATTTTAATTTAAGTTAAAATATTATCATTTCCTATTATGACTTGCATGTTGAAATCAGCTCATACTTGATTGTTCTAATTAATTTGTTTAGGTAGCTATTGTTTTAAAAAATTGGTTGTAGTGGAAGTCATTAGGTTTCCTCACATCTTGCTTTAGTTGGCATCATCACATAGCATCTAAAGTGAATCAAAACTCATATTCATGATAGGATAGCATTTGTGGGCTGTTGTGCTTTTGTCTTACTAGAGAGAACAAGTTTTGTATAAAAGACCATGTGCCTCTCTTTTATTAACACAACTTTCGACATATTTGATTTTGAGCATATAGAATTTTGAAGAGAAAACTAATGTCCATATTTTTGAGATAAGTCATCAAGTGTTCCATGTTTGCTTGGTGATGTATCAAATCCTTTCATCATTCATATTTCATTCATATACATGTCGGTGACTCATATGGTTGAGGGCTCCAAAACCATGGTGGCAGTTTTCCTCCGACGAGTTTGAAGCTATCGCGATCAGTATTGTGTTCAACATAAGGAGTGTCGAATATCATCCCATGACAGAAGTTGAGTTACAAAGAAGTCGGTAAATATTATCTAGAATGTGTCTAGGGTAAGTGTGTGAGTACTTCTTGTAATCATCGTTATATAGTGGATTTGTTCTAGATTGAGGAGTCCCATGAAATTTCTCTAGAGATGGGGTTTTACCATGTAAAATAATTCTCTGCATGTTCCTTTATTTTTATGCTCAGCACGTTTCAGGATTGATAAGTCATATCAATCCTGCTACCGAAGTTTAATTTTTGTTTATTGATTATAATCTTTCATTGGCCTATTCACCCCTTCTAGGAAGTCTTAGTCATCCTACAGGTAATGTCAGTATCAACCTTTGGGAGAAAATATTTACATTCAACAAGTGTGTACCACTTCACTCTAACAACATGCCCTTGATTCAGCTAGCACGTGATTTTTCGAGGATGTGGATTTGAACTTGAATGTAAGGGGGCGGATTTATTGCACTGACCAATTGACATAACTTATATCTGTAACTCATATCTACAACACGTGACTACTTATGTAAAAAGAGTATCTATAACTCTTATCTACAAAACGTGACTACTTATGTAAGAGTGTGGACACTAGCTAAATGAAGTCCCATGTAATTGAAGTCCCACAAATATACTTAACTATTTTACCATAAAAAGATAATAATAAGGGTAGAGTGTGTGTGAATAATAATTCTCAAGAATAAACACAGCTTTTAACAAATAGTGATATGAACCAAACTTGGTTTTAAATGATTTCTTAACTGGAAAAGCTCAAGCGCAATAATTAATTATCCATGAAACAACAATAAACTAACACAAGCACCATCATAATTGTTCATTATAAAATGCCAAATCATGCCTCAACTCGAAAGTTGAGAAGCTGCTTCTTCAATTATCACACTGGATTCCTAAAGTAGTTGAGAATTAAAACTAGTACTGCTGCAGTGCAAATTAAAACTAGTATAACTCAAATTTCCATATATTTGTTTGAGTAATATTCTAGCTGACCTCAAGTCCTCAACCCAACAAGTACCATGATATACTCAGGTCTTTTTTCTTTCTTTTTTCCTTTGGATGCGTTTGGCATGAGAAGAGAGGTTTTGGGATGGGAAATCAATTGTTTTTCATGTTTGGGAAGTCCAGGCATGAGAAATGGTTGCTTCTGGCACATGGAACAAATTTAACCCTCCTTCCCCCTTGGGTTTCATTTTCCTTTCCCATAGAAAATTGGGCCAACATTAAATGCAAATTTTTCATGACTATTTTGTCCTCATAACAATAGCATAAGGCCTTTTGGGAGCTCACTGGATTCGGAGTCATGGGAACTCCGAAGTTAAGCGAGTTGAGGCTAGAGCAATCCCAGGATGGATGACCCACTGGTAAGTTGCTTGTGAGTTCTTAGAAACAAAACCGTGAGGGCAAAGGATGGGGCCTAAAGCGGAGCCGATCCCGGGATGTGACATTAAATGCGTTCTTCTTTTATTTGATTTCATATGGGTATAATTGAAAAATTAAATCAACTTTATTTTATATTCATACTCAAACCAAACATGGGAAATGAAATAAAGTTGTATTTCCTAATATTACCATGAGAAATTATTTCCCATCAAATCTTTTCCACAAAACAAACGAAGCCTTAATGTAACAAGTATAGATTGATAATTAATATTAAGAGAAAATAGTAACGGATTTGCTCGAGAGAGAATCCTTATATAAATTTGTTTGTCACCTCATTATTTTAGCTCGTGAATTAATATTAAACTTGACTTACTTTAAACAATAAACATGAAGTGACAACAAATCATGTTAATCTTTGTATTGTATATCAACATCACCTACAATATTTTAAAGGTTACAATCGAATGAAAACGACATGATCATACCTCTATAAAATCAATTTCTATTGTAATGTAGTGGTTGGTGCCCAAGGCTGATAATCAAATACTCCATCGGAATTAACATGCTTATCTCCTTAAAAGAGTTATAATACTTAATGTCGGTTCGTTAATTAATACAAGTAATTAATTTAGTTGTCTTATCCTCATAATGCCTCTCTATTATACAAACTCTTTCCAAATTTAAAAAATGATGTGGCGGTTGGTCGGCATGCAATCAGACGGTGCCAGCGGCTCATAGGGTCCCATGCACATAGGGTTGGCGCCGGCAGTATTGGCCCTTCTCGCATTAGCCTGGTATATTTCTAAGCACTATATATAAAGTTGATGCTCAGAGAATGTGAAGAGCATCCACTAAACTCAAACTAGCTTTTGGTTTCTAGCTTTTGATTTTCAAGTGAGCAAAAATGGTGAAGTTGGCTTTTGGTGGCTTTGGTGACTCGTTTAGTGTTGGCTCCCTCAAGTCCTATCTAGCTGAGTTCATTGCCACCCTTCTCTTTGTGTTTGCTGGTGTTGGATCTGCCATTGCTTACGGTAATTAAGCTTTAAGTATAAATAATTATGCAAGATGAAGAGTGTCGAAATGGACCTCTCACTTGCACTTCCTTACAAGTTTGCGCGAAAAACGCTTTCTTTATAGATTTACTATATGAAATTACTTACATAAATCAGTTGAACAAAAAAATGTCATGAGTTACAGGTACAAAGAGCAGCTTGCCAAGCAAATGCTTATATTGCAAGACTATGAATCTGAATCATGACAGTCACGCATAAAAGAATAAAATGGCATAGACCTATGGATATGCTAAAACTAATACGATTATTACTTAATAGTGTAATTAATTAAAAAATTGTTTCATACATGATATGATGGAATTTTTATGCAAATAATTCAATGACTATTTGTATGCAGGTAAGCTGACATCAGCAGCCTTGGACCCTGCGGGCCTGGTAGCGGTGGCCATAGCCCATGCATTTGCACTGTTTGTGGGGGTCTCTATTGCTGCCAACATCTCAGGTGGCCATTTGAACCCAGCTGTCACACTTGGATTGGCCATTGGAGGCAACATCACCATCCTCACTGGCATATTCTACTGGATTGCCCAACTCTTGGGCTCCATCGTTGCCAGCTTTCTCCTCAAGTTTGTCACTCAAATGGTATATTTCTTAGATAATCACATCACTATTTACCCAAAGACAATGACCCTAAAACTTAATCAAACTGGGCCCAATTAAGTTTATCGTGTATCAGGCATGTTATGACGGCAGAGTTACATATTCATATTGACAGTCTGATAACATAACATGTTAAATTGCAGTTTCAATCTATCTTAAATTCAGTTTTCTGATTTGGGATTTATGGCTTTGGATTTGGCAGGATGTGCCAACCCATACACTTGCCTCAGGGGTAGGTGCAATTGAAGGAGTGGTATTTGAGATCATCATAACCTTTGCTCTTGTCTACACTGTCTATGCCACAGCCGCTGACCCCAAGAAGGGTTCACTGGGAATCATAGCACCCATTGCAATTGGGTTCATTGTTGGGGCCAACATTCTTGCTGCCGGCCCATTCAGCGGTGGCTCGATGAACCCAGCCAGGTCGTTTGGCCCGGCCGTTGCCAGCGGAGACTTCACCAACAACTGGATCTACTGGGTCGGCCCACTAATTGGTGGTGGGCTGGCTGGGCTCGTCTATGGTGACATTTTCATTGGGTCCTACAGCCAAGTCCCAGCATCTGAAGATTATGCTTAATTTGATATGCTCATGCTTTGGGGTTTCTCTTGTTGTTTGCTTTCTTGTTTTTGTTTTTGTTGGCTTTATTCTTGCTTTTGGGTTGAGTACCTACGATTGCACTCATCAATTCCATGAAGAAAAAAAAAGTACTTTGAGCCGTGAATAAGAATTGTACATATACTAAATCAAATGAGTTTTGTGAATTGTGGTGCATCATTTTACGGTTTTATCGCCTTTCACATAGTTTTTTAGGGAAAAATTTAAAACTCCTAATCTAGAAATCTCTAATATGGTCACTATAATTTAAATGTCCCAATCACTTTTCGAGTAAGTCCAAATATTTAAAGATTTTTTTTTTTTTTTTTTTTTTTTTTTTTTTTTTTGGTTGATTTAAATAGAAGAAAACGAGAGTTCAATGCTTTACGTATAAAAATAATAGAAAGCTCCACCGTTTGTTTCTAAATTTTTTACACAAACGATACTAAGAATGTGAAAAATCTAATTTAAGACCTAGTACATGAACAAATGTTCTTAACGAATTTAACTAAATCCAATTTCTCCACCATTTAAAGTTATAAACCCTACCAATATTTAATTTCAACTTATGCTTAACCCAGAACCCAAAAAACAAAAATGAATTTCTCACCACAACTATTTGCATGTCTCTATCTTTGGTGGGTGTGGGTCCAAAATTTGCACAGATATATTAAAGTCGAGGCCACTATGCTATCTCTGCTTTATTTGATGCAAAGTGCTGTACGTTTCATGTAATGAGAGGATAAATAGCACTACAACTTAAAACGATAGGTTTTTTAAGTCTTCTCTGCTTCCTTTTCCACTCTTTTTCTATGATGTGGACATTGATCTCTTCTGTAGTATGTAAAGTTAAACCTAATTTGGTGAAAAGTCAGGGAGGTTGTAGTGGAAGGTGACAGGACAGCCCATATTCCTTTTGCTTTCTCATCAGTGTTTCTGTTTCCATATGAATTTTATGCATTTTGGTATTACTTTTTATATAAAAAAATGTCATTGGTTAATCAAATCAATTCGTTCTCGGAATGAGATGCCTCCAACAAGAATGTTATTTGTCTTTATTTTTTGAGAACTGCCTCGAACAAGATTGTTAAACATAGTAAATTATGTTGCACGTGCGGGATCAATATGAACCGTTGATGCATGTGAGTTTCATATTATAGTAATAATTTGTTATTGTTTTAGATATAACCAACTGAATAATTGATGCTAGCATTCCTCTAACACACATCTATTCATGCTTATATGAGCAAGTGTGAGGTATATTGATTAAAATCTGCCCAACTAATTTATTGATACAATTTCTATATTCTATAATCAATTTTCGATATCATTGTGAAAACTCAATGTATTGGTCCGATTATGCGTATAGAAATTTTTTAAAATTTAAAATTAAAATTTTGGGTCACTTTATGAGTTTCATTTCAACTTTTCTCTCACTAGAAAGACTTTTAAAACTAGTCAACTTCACCCATATGGTGTTAATGCCAAAGGTAAAGGCCCAATCAGTTTGAGTAAAATGTCATACTAAATTTGGGGCGAAATTTTTAGAATTGGTTGAAATGATGGCTACTTGATATTATTTTCCTTTTCTAGAGTGCCTTCATTCTAGTTTGGCACAATTCGGACAATACTCTTGCATAACCAACGGTGTGGAAAGATAGACCTAATTAAGTAAAGCTTTTCTTGAGAAACAATATCTTATTGAAGAAAATTAATCGTTGTTTCAATTCTCAAATAGAATGGCTTGAATAAGAATAAGAGAACTCTTCGACAAAAAAATAACAAGAGAACTTTCATTCCAACAAATATAACTTTCAGTAGACGAAGCAAAGCGAGCCAAACAATAAGCAACCCCATTGCAATGGCGAGGCACATCTCTTTTAGAAAACCCCAATCAACTATGTCATCACTATCATACATAAAAGAAAGGAGAAGAATATAAGAGGGAACATATACAGGATACCTTTATGATAATTGATACGTGCCATCCCACAAAACTTCAAAATTTGATGAGTTTGGAATCTTTGGTAGGTAAGAACTAAGAAGTGATCACATATCCATTCAGAAGCTGAGGCTAATACAATGAAACTAATAAAAAGGCATTGCTTTTGCTACCAAAAACATAGCTGTCGAGTGGGACATTCACTAATAAATGTGTAACATAGTTGTCAATTGTGGCACATGTTTTTGTTGGATATCCAAATCCAACCCATACTTCAATTTATTAGGTGTCTTGGATGGCAAAGATAGAGCTAATAAGTGATCAATGTCCTCAGCTGAGACATTTGGTCTGTGCACGGCAGCCTACCTTGACCATGATGACCAAATCATCGCGTTATTCTCTCCTCACAAACAAGAAGTAATGCAAGTGATCACCTTACCTTGGCATCCTGCATAACAAAATCCGTAATGTCGCCATTAGGAAGTACTAAGCTCAATACTACGAACTTTCATGGTGCTTTGAAGAATGATATGTTGATTCTTTCATTAATTTGACGCTTAATTACTGTGGTTCCCCTTTAAAGTATGGACATATCTCATGTTATTCTCGAAAGTTACAATAATCTACTTCATCTTTACGATTGGACGATTATTTCAAAAGTCATGAAATGTTATACCTTGCGTGAAGGGCTTCAATAGATTTTTCAGTTTGGATACCTAAAGTTCAAGTTAAATGAGACTCTAAACTTTATTAAAGCAACAAACTTAACCCTCCGTGTCAGGCACATTCATTGTTGGCAGATTTAATACGCCAATATCAAGAGATTTCATTTAAACATAATTGCCAAAATGTCTAGCACAAGACTATTTTGACATCTGCTCTATTGTTAAACTTGGGCGAAGGTTCACCAACTATTATTTCCGCCATTGTTAAACTTGTTCTATTTGCCAAAATGATGATAAAGTTCTTCTAAAATGTTAGAAGAGATACCATGTTCAAATCCTTCATTTTTCGTCCTCAAACGCGTTTTATTTACTCCTATCCAGAGTCTAATACGGTGTACCAAACGAGTCTTTATTCCTTTCCTTTTTTTAGAGTCATAAAAACAAAAAAAGAAAAAAAAGAAAAGAATTTGATCTTAGCCAGTCAAACAAACACTCCACGCGTGGCCCGCAAAAGGGAGCGTAGGGAAAATTCTATACCAAGGGTCGTAGGGACCAGGACCTAGGAAGAAGGAAGAAGGAAGGGAATATGAGAGATAAAAAAGAAAAGCCCTGCCTCCCAAACCGTCCCCACCGTCCAGTCAACCTTCATGCATTGCTATTGGCCACGGCTGATCGACCACAGAAAAGAAAAAAAAACACAACTTTCGTCCTTTCCTCTAACCTTAACACATTAACATTCATAGTCTAATCCATCCCTTATGGGCTCTTAATCATATTTATGGGTTCTTAATCATATTTATAGGCTCTGGTGTTTTTCTGTACGTGCGTTAAGAAACCATTCCCCCCCTTATCCAGGATTGTGTTTTGTCCCCTGTTTGTGTTTCCAAGTTTTCGAGTTTCGTGAATCCTAATTTCATAATTTTCATTTCTTTGTTTTTGGTTCGTAATCTTCTTTTTTTTAATGCAAGCCCGACCTGAATTCATGGGAGCTCAAAGCACTAGGTTCCTGTATGTGTTCGTGTAACATATTCTGTCTCTCACTTTTTCTGTGTGTGGCTGGCTGGCTCTCATTAATGTGTATATATATAAGGAGTTTTGTTGGCCAAGAAGAAATGGGTTGATTTGTTCTTTGCATAGAGCTTTCAAGATTGGAAAATTTGGAAGGTTAGCAATCTATCTCTTTCTAATTCTCACTTGGGTTTTTCATTTTTTATGAAGCCTCCATTTCCAAAATCCAAGCCCATTTTACAAAATTCCCAATTGGGTTTTTGTTGTTGATTGTTTCCCAACAGTCTTTTTCAACTACATATGAGAGAGAGCGGTGCTTTATAATAATATATTTTTTTTTAGTATAAGCGATTGAGGGGAGGGGGGTTACACAAATATTCATTGGGTGTGTGGAAGTTTCCACACTCTGCCGGTGCTTAATAATATTTAAGTACGTGTTTTTGGCATTTGGAAGTATTTTGCTTTGTAAAGCAGAACTTGAAAAGTAGTTTTGCTTCAAGAAGGAAAAGGGTGTATGCTTCCAAATTCAATCCAAAACTAACCCTCATTTTTTTGGTAATCTGAAGTAGATTTTAGTGTTGCTTTTGTTACACCAGTCTCCATAGCAGTTCACTTACTTTCTTTTGTTTTGGCTGAACAACCAAAACCAATTTGGTAGAAACTTTTTTGTTCTGTTTTTAATGGTATCTTAAGTATTTCTACTGTAGTATATGCTAACTTTTACCTTCAATTGATTTCCACAGGAGCGGGCCAAAGCCATCAATTGTGGAAATTTTGATAGGACCTAAAGGCATATATAACTGACCACCACCAATGATCACAAAGAAGAAAGAAGAAAAGCTTTTCTGATTAATTAGTTAGAACATTTGAAAAAACTGTCTGTAGAAAGACACAACTTGAAATTAAGAAATGGAAAGTGGTTATTTTTCAGCTTGGAAGAGTTCTGGTTCTTTGCATGGGCTACAACATGTAGAGGAAGCTGAGGAGATGAAAATAGTGCCAACCTTGCCTGCAATCCCTCAGCCACAAACACCACAGGAGCCTATGGAGTTTTTGTCAAGGTCATGGAGTCTTTCTGCTTCAGAAATCTCAAAGGCTCTTGCTCAAAAGCAGAAGCAATTTTCTCTTGAAAAAAGTCCTGAAAAATTCCCAGAAGCAACTGTTGTGCCACAACTGGTAAGCTAGTCTCCCTTAACTCCAATGAATATATGCATGTGCAGTATTTTCCTAATTTGGTCCTACAATATATTGAATTTTGTTCCCCTTTCTTCAAGGCTTGCTATTGAATTGCCTAAGTATTCATGAAATGAAACTAAGGAGTGGGATAGCTTTTAGATAATGAACTTTGTGCTTATGCTGCTTTGAAAATAAGTATTTCTTGATACCTTTGTCCTCCACCATGACATTCCATCGATGGTTGTAAGTCTGGATTTCAGGTTCAGTTCTGTTTTCTAATTGTTCTGATTCTTTCTTGCAGACAGGAAAGATTATAAAGTCTGTTAATAATCGGAGAACAAAGTCAATGGGCAAATGGTTCCACCATAAGGAGTTCACTAGTAGCACAGTGAAAAAGAAAGATAAGGAACGGGTAGAAAGAGCACGAGTGCATTCTGCTGTCTCCATTGCAGGAGTTGCTGCAGCCTTGGCAGCTGTAACTGCAGCAGAAAACTCCAGTGGTTCTGGCTCAAAAACGACCATGGCTTTGGCTTTGGCTACAGAGTTGCTGGCATCACATTGCATTGAAATGGCTGAATTAGCCGGAGCTAATCATGACCATGTGGCATCTGCTGTTAGATCAGCAGTGGACATTCAAAGTCCTGGTGACCTTATGACTCTTACAGCAGCTGCTGCTACAGGTACTTGCTCATATTTAAAAGTAAACAAAAGAAAGCAAAAATTTCAGCTTTCAAATGAAAAGATTCAGAGAATTTGTGAAGAATCATCACAATATGCACAGACATTTACCAAGTAATGAATTTCTTGTCTTGCTTGTTCACTTTTTGCCAATGAGTGACAGTGCATACATATATCAAAAATACATTGACATGCTCGTCTTCCTGTTGTTTTAAGCCATTGATCATTAAGTAATACAAAGTATTTCTTTAGCTTTGCGAGGAGAATCGGCTTTGAAATCAAGGTTACCGAAAGAAGCAAGAAGGAATGCTGCTATTAGTCCCTATGATCGGGGAATGGCTGAAATTCCTTCAGCTGGTGCTTTTTATAGTCAAGTAGAGGAGCAGGATCCTCCCTGTGTTGGAGAACTACTGCAACTTACAGGAAAAGGTAACTTAACAAGTACAGGATTCATTCATCGATATTAACTATGTAAGAGACCCCGTATGATATAAACAGATTGCATTGCCTGCCACTTGGCTTCTAGTAAGGTCACAAACTTTGTAATTTCATAAGTTCCGTTGACATTGGAAAGTTTTGTACAGAAATCCAAAACATTAAGTACCAGAAGCTTTAATTCTTGTAGTTCGTAGAAGTTTACATTAATCAATTCCTCTGTGCTTGTAAACTTGATGTTGCTTCTCTTGAGTCATGAATTCAGTTAAACCTGGAAGTGTCAAATGGACTTAACTAATTCGTATGGCTTTGATGAAATTGTTGTATACAGGTGTTTTACAATGGAAACGTGTCTCTGTCTATATCAACAATAAATCTCAGGTAAATAAATTTAGTCGAAGGAATGATCAGGAGAAAGCGTTGGATAGAAAAATTGAGTTTCTGACTTTTATCTTTGTCTTTTCAGGTTATTGTTAAACTCAAGCGTAAACATGTTGGAGGAGCATTCTCCAAGAAAAATAAAAGTAAGCTGGTTGACTTTTTAACAAATTGTGTGTTCTATTTACACTACTATTCTGTCTTCATTCTTCTCTGATTTTGGAAACTAATCAGCACTGTTCGTAGAAATTTTGTTGAACGATATATTTTTTAGCAAGCATTTCTCATCTATAAATGTACATGTGTTAGGTGTTGTTTATGGAGTCTGTGATGAGACTTCTGCTTGGCCATATAAGAAAGAAAGGGAAATTTCAGAAGAGGTCTATTTCGGGCTCAAAACTGGACAGGGTCTACTAGAGTTCAAGTGCAAGAACAAGGTTCATAAGCAGAAATGGGTTGATGGGATCAAAAATCTTCTTCGTCGAGTCAACTACATTGAAGAAACTGAGCACTCTCTGGGATTTTTAAATATCAGTAATAGTATATAGTCACTTCAGCACTTGTGTATATGTAGTCCAAGCATAGGACAGATAAGACCTTTGATAATGCAAACGCAATATACTTCTGTTACAAGTAAGAAGATTTATACAAGGGATCAAAGACATTAGGGAACGATGCAATTTTCTGTTCTTATACGCTACAAGATATGCGAATTTCGTGGTCACATATGAATGCTTGTGCATAGTGCCATGAGAAGTTTTGTGTGTGTTCTATGAAAGTCAGATTCCAAACTCAGATTTTGTATTAGCCAGAAACTTTATTTCATGTCTATGATAAAGTAACATCAATTTCATGTTTATTTCCTGGAGCGGTTTTTAAAACTGAAAGTTCGAAGGGGCGATTGAAGCCAAGAAAGCCGAAGGTTGGCTTAAGCACATTAAGAGAAAGTTAGACTCTATGCATGCGCCACTAGAGTATTGTGTACGGTTCGCAACCCAAATGCTGGAGAACGAGACAAGCAGTTGGTAGGACACAATACTCCACCAAGAGGGCGAGTACGCTGAACACATCAGCTGGGACGAGTTTGAAAGATACTTTCTCAACCAGTATTTTCCTACCGCTTTTAAACAAACTAATCTAGGAATTGTTCACCCTTGAACAAGGCAAGATGACGGTGGCAGAGTACGTAGCAAAGTTCACTGACCTAGTACGCTTTGACCTAGGTTTCGACAAGGCCTTGGGGACGATATTTGCCGACTTGTGACAGCTCAAGGAGATCAAACATACCAAGAGATGGTGACTAATGCACAAGTGCTGGAGTAGGACTATCTCTTAAGCCAGAGAAGAAACCTACAGCCCGGGAGATTTGAGGATCGAAGAAGAAACAATTCCAAGAAAATGAGCTTTGGGGAAAAGAAAGATGAAGGTTCTAGTAGCAAGGGACCAACTCCAAAGAAGAACCGTACCACTACCTGCAATGCGTGTGGCGAAGAAGGCCACATTAGACCTAACTGTCCACATCGGAATCAAGCTGGTGGAACAAATGCACCATGACAACAGTCGCTGAGAAACGATGCCGGAAACCAGGCTGATCGACCTGCTCAATAAGCACCACCAAGAGGAAACCAGACAGGACCAGGTAGGAGACCTGAAAATCCACAACCAGGAAGGAATGGAGGACGAGTGTTCCTCGTGGCAGGAAGGCAGGGACAAAGAAGAAGGAATTGCTCTTGACAGTACTATTATTTTATCCAACACTCAAGTTAAGCTTTTGGTTGATACTGGTGCATCCTATTCCTTTATTTCTGTGTGGTCAGCCAAAATTTTAGGACTAACCAGTAAGATGTTGGATGGAATATTAGTATTGACTGTTCCTTTGGGTGGAAATGCTAATGTGGATTCCATTTACTGAGATTGTCAATTGTTAGTTAAGGACAACATATTAACAGCAGATTTATATCCACTAAAGATGGTGGACTATGATTTAATTTTGGGCATGGATTGGTTGAAAAACCATAAAGCCATAATAGATTGCGAGAAGAGGAAGGTTAGCATTACCATTCACGAAGAAGAAAAGGTGGACCTTAGTCTCGATGAGCGTATCGTACAACCAAGCCTGCTTGTTTATACCAAAAGGAATAGCTTATAAGGACCGGACACATGGACAAGTTGAGCCTTATTATGGTTGCCCTCGGCACCTTGCCTACCGATCCTGCGATTAGAGCAACACCCTTCTCCACGACACGTGGCATGCCCATAATCGACGTCCACAGTCCCACATCGAAATTCTAAACAATATGCACACCTCCCAAGGCCTATAAAAGAGGACTACTATCCCCAAATGGAGGTAATTAGAACTTACGGCATATAGCCTATTAATCTGTCAATCTAAGTTTACTAAATCCGTACTTACTTAAGTATTGAAGAGCCTTGGGCCGGTATCACACCAGTGCCTAAAGGCCTTACTGAGCGTTTGTTATCTTGCAGATCACACGCTTCACAGAAGCCCGAGGCATACCGAATGCCCAACATCACTAAGTTGAGTCCAAAAGTGCCGAACCACTTTTTTGCATCAACACTACTCATAAGAACCAGCTACACAGGCAAGAGAGTTTTGTCGTGCTATTTTATGATAGCATCTGCAAAACTGAAGAGAGGAGAAAAGCTAGCAAAGCTAGTAGTCGATGACTACCCAAACGTATTTCCTGACGAGTTACCTGGATTACTACCAATAAGGGAAATCGAGCTTCGCATCAATTTCGTACTTGGAACACAGCAAATCTCAATCAGACCTTACCGAATGGCACCGGCGAAATTGACAGAACTTAATGTGCAGCTCAAGGACCTGTTTGCAAAAGGGTTCATTCAAGAAAGTACATCACCTTGGGAAGCTTCGATTCTATTTGCCAAGAAGCATGATGGTTCACTTTGACTGGGCATGGATTACTAGAAGCTGAATCAAGCAAAGATCAAGAACAAGTATCCTTTCCCCAGAATTGATGAATTGTTCGAACACCTACTAGGTGCCTGATACTTCTCAAAGATCGACCTGCGATCGGGATACGAGAATAGGACATATCAAAGATAGCTTTCCGCACTCGGTATGGTCACTATGAGTTTGTGGTGATGTCATTTGGACTGACAAATGCACCTACCGCATTCATGGACATCATAAACAACGTATTCAGACTGTATCTCGATAAGTTTGTCATTGTGTTTATCGATGACATTCTTGTTTATTCGAAAACGGAGGAGCACAAACAACATTTGAAGATTGTTTTGGAGACCTTGTTGGAGAAACAACTTTATGTGAAGCAGTCTAAGTGTGATTTCGAGTTAACGGAGGTACAATTCTTAGTTCACGTGATTTTCGGTGATGGAATTCATGTT
Organism: Prunus armeniaca; assembly: GCA_903112645.1. Taxonomy (NCBI): domain Eukaryota; kingdom Viridiplantae; phylum Streptophyta; class Magnoliopsida; order Rosales; family Rosaceae; genus Prunus; species Prunus armeniaca. The sequence goes on along the minus strand of CAEKDK010000005.1, from coordinate 5,976,181 downwards.
GGTCCCAGCAAGATCAAAGCAATTTTGAAATGGGAACGACCCTAGAACCTGACGATGTAACATCCCAACCCAAATTTAAGTATTCGTTTAATTTAATTAATTAAATGAATTATGAAATTACAATTTTGCCTTTGTGGATAGGGGCATTTGGTCACTTTTTAATTCGAAAGGATTTTGGGGAAATGAATGGTACTATTGCGTAGATTAGGGTTTAGGGTTCGTAGACACGTAGTGAGCTCAAATCGGAGTTGTAATGAAGAAGTTACGACCTACGGAAACCTGGTGGCATAATCGTAAATATTTCGAAGTTCAATTTTTAAAAGAGAGATTCACTATTATACCTAATATTGGAGCCCAAATTATTTTAAAAAAAATCTTATAGAAATGGACTTTAGAAACACACCCCAAGCCCATTTACAACATAACAAAGAGACTCTTAACTTCTTATAAATTAAAAAATTGTCATCAATTTCTTAAAACAAGCTCAACCCCAAAACCTCATAAAAATACCCAAAACACTTTTATCTATATTATTAGTGCTAAAAATGGGTATATGATTAAATATCTCTTTTTAAAAACCCAGATTTTTCTTCTCTCTCTCTCTCTCCCTCACGAATCTGCCTCTCTCCTCCTTCACAAGCAGCCAAATACAGACGGAGATATCTCTGCCGTCCGGCCACCAAAAATGGTGCCACAACTTGCAAACTCTTCATCTCTCTCTCCTCTTTCCATACATACCCATATCTAGCCTTGATTCCAAGCAATTAAACCAGAAATTCGAGCCAAAGTGAAGCCCAAAACGGGCTGTTTTGAAACCGAAACTTTCGAGGGTTTTTCCTGCCAACTCCGGCCACCACCGGCTGTGCTATCACATCCAAACCACTCCCTATAGAAGCAAGCATATCAGCGGCAGAGTTACATTCCCTGAAGGCATGTTCAATGCGACACACCCCACCCGTCATGAGGGCTTTACAACAAGAGATAAGGCTAAAGAGAAGGCGTAACGGATCACAACTAGAAGCATTCACCAACACAACCACCAATTGAGAGTCGGATTCCACAATCAATGGAGAATAGTTGGAATTGCTAGCAAGCCTCAAACCATAAAGAATGGCCCACACTTCCGCCTCTAACACAGAACCAAGCCCAATATTAGCAGAAAATCCACCACACCAGTCACCATTAGAATTTCTGATTAACTAAAGTGAAAACTAACGAGAGTGGGAATGAGAGAGAGGATGAGAGGGGAGGATAGGAGGGAGGAGGAATAACAAAAGTGAAAAAAAAAACTAAAAACTGAAATCTATTTGAAATTGTTTTCACTTTTGTTACCCCTCCCCCTCCCATCTTCCCTCTCAATACCATCTCCAATCTCAATCTCACACTTCCATCCTCCAACTTTTTCCTCTATAATCTAGCACAACAAATGAAAACTAAAATTGAAATGGTTATCAAGCGTGCCCTTAGAATTTTAAAAAAGAAACATGCAGATCGATAAATAAAAGAGAAACAGAGAGGGAGAGGCAGAGGGAGAGAGGGGGGCCTAGGAAACCAGGTTGAGCCAAAAAATTCAGAAACCAATTTTGTTAAACCAGGTAAAAAGACGTACTCAAAGACGTTAAACATCATATATAGGATTTAGACGCAAAATTTTGAGGCATCAAGCTTCTGCAGGACTCCATACATCGCATGGACAAAAGAAGAAAACCTCCAAAAGCATACCAAACAATTGTCTCTGCATACAAGAAGTTCAGAAATCCAACCATTTGGTGAAGTAGACACAAGTCCTTGGGGAAATAATACCATCTGGTGTACATTGACTTATCCGTGGACAAACTCCACATGGAATGGAAGCCATGGCCCCTACTTTGGGTTCCCGTTTAGTACCTCCCTTGCTTGTGGATTTATAGCAAATTTTCCCAACAGGAAACGAACCAAACTCCCCCATCCCATTGCTCTTCACTTCCGTGACCCGTTTGTCCAAAACCAAAACCCTCAGAATCTCCTCAATTTGCTGTTTTGTGAACGAAGTTTTGAATATTCCACTCTTTTTAACTTCATGTGAAATTCCCTCCAAGGTAGAAACCTTGAGCTGATATATGATCTTTGCAAACCCATCTTTTACACAGGTTATGTAATATTTATCGAGGGTCCCATTAGAATACCAATCCCCGCCAGTTAACTCCTTGGAGGGCTCAAACTCTGCAGCCATATAATGCTTTCTCCCCTTGCTTTGGACATTTACAACCTCTTTTATCAGGTTCTTGGCTTGGAGTGATTTTATGGATTTGCCAACCAGATTGTCGGGGAGGTTCGCTTCTTTCTTCATGTCTCGTGTCCAAATTCCCATATCTTGCTTGCTTCGGATTACAGTATATATGATTTTCTCATGCTCTGTCAAAGACTCCGACGGAGAACTTGAGTCTGGCTGTTTCCGTTTGAGTGCTGAAGGTCTGCTCATCTTATGATCCTGTCGAGGGGTAAAGAAAACAACAGAAGAAACTTTATTGACGCTTACATCACAAAGCTCTATAACTTGTTTCTTTTCTGAGGTGTTAACAAATTAAATCATTACTTTCTATGGGATAAGATACAACAAACATAAAATCCGAAAATGTATTCACTTATATTAGAAAGACTATTTTTGGTGGCAGAGAAACAGGAAAAGAAAGCAAACAAAAACACTCAAACAAGTTAATATCCTTCTGTTTATAGCCGTAATTTATTAGGAAAAGTCTGGTATTGTTTATCCTATAAATATATTTTATTCAATAGAGCTTTCTGTGCTGTGCAGAGCTTGGATAGTTTCTCCCAGCTGCTTGAAAGAAAGCTTTCGTCAAGGAAGATATGTGGGTGAGTTGAATTGACTATGGTTTTGTTGTATTAGTAACACCTTAAGCATTTTCTTTTTCCCATTGTTGGATGAATCATCTTACATATTAGATGACAGAGAATATGCGCTCAAATATAGAACTGAGTTAAGAGGTGCAGTTCTCAGAGCGAAAGCAAGTCCCCAAGGCTTGCTTAAAGGCTATGATGTATACATAGCAGCTCATGTTGAACCCACTGCTAGGATGTTATCTTCCATTGTCAGGTCTGCAGGAGGAAATGTAAGTTCCTCACTAAATGTAAATATTGGATAAGCATGCTTGCGATTGAAAATGTGAACACTGTAATGGTCTAGGGGAATGACATCTTGCTTTTTGTATGTCATACTTGTAAAATGAGCAAATGAAACCTACCAAACTGGCAGGATTAATATATTCATACAAAATACATGCAAAATTACCTGAGAGATTGGCGGTGGATAGAGTCGGCCAGAGAGATTCGCCGTCGCTGATGTGGGCCTGAGAAGGTGACTGTCGCCGTCGCGATGTGGGTGCGAGAGAGAGAGAGAGAGAGAGAGAGAGAGAGAGAGAGAACAGAAGAGAGGAGAGCAGAGTGACTGAGAGCGAGCGAGCGCGAGAGAGAGAGAGCAGGGCGATGTCGCCGCCGATTTGGTGACGTGGGAGAGAGGGACAGAGGCCGCGTGAGTGAGAGAGAAGGTGAGGGTTACTGAAAAAAATTATGAGAGCGCTTCTATCTAGTGCGTGCAAACCCACCATAAATTCTTCCCTGGACCAATCATTCAACGCCATGTGTCACATACATATAATTAAATATTAGGCGGTTCGGGTCAGGTCCAACGGTTGAAATTTTTTTACCCGAAGCCTGAACCGATCCCAATCGGGTCGGGTCTGTTCTTGATGTTGACTTCGTTATTGTTCTTTCAAAAAATCAAATTTTCGGTTTGATTCTGTCGGTTTAATCAGTTTATCGGTTTTTATGCCCACCCCTAAAGAAGAAAAGCTTTTCTAATTAATTAGAACATTTTTGTTGATAGGGAGACTGGTTTTGTTGGATAAGGGTCCTAACTCGGGTCAAGACTTGAATGTACCCCGGGCTGTTGGGTTGAATCAATCTTCTAGGATAACCTGCACACTTCAAGCAGCTAGACTATCAAAAGGGGGGAAGGACTGGTATGGTACCAGCCAAATCCATTATGATGCCTAAGTTAGAGATAAAATTGATGATCTTCTTTTGAGAATGAATAGATGGAGTTTTCTAGAGAATGGAGTTATTACCCTTGTCTCAATGTAGGTAAAGAGTATTTATAGAGAGAGAAGGGGAGATCATATCTCCTTAAATCTAGCAAAAGGCGAGATCTTCAGCCATTCCAATCTCCTTCAATCTAGCAAAAGGGGAAGATCTTTAGCCATTCCCAATGCTGGGAGTAGAGAGTGGTTATGGGCACCGGTCACTATACTGATTATCAGGGACCAAGTAGTAAGACGACACCTAGCTTGGATGTGAAACGCATTAAATGCTCTCTTTCAGCCACCATGCTGCTATTAAGTGCGTGAAGTGACTTGGTCTGACAAGAATCTAGTCCAGTCGGTATACTAGCGCTTCTACCTTTCTGGTCACATGATGTCACAGTGGATCTAGGGCAGTCAACCTGGTCAGGTCGGTACATGAGCACCCCGACCTTACTTGGCCACGTGGCGTCCTTTGATAAGCTCAGCTATAAGACCTATAACAGTACCTCGGGCGATCAACCAAGTCGGGTCGATATATGAGTGCTACAACCTTACTTGGTCACGTGCCATCCTCTGATAGGCTCGGCTATATGACCTATTATTGAAAACTGTCTGTAGAAAGATACAACTTGAAATTAAGAAATGGAAAGTGGTTATTTTTCAGCTTGGAAGAGTGCTGGTTCTTTGCATGGGCTACAAGTTACAACATGTAGTAGAGGAAGCTGAGGAGATGAAAATAGTGCCAACCTTGCCTGCAATCCCTCAGCCACAAACACCACAGGAGCCTATGGAGTTTTTGTCAAGGTCATGGAGTCTTTCTGCTTCAGAAATCTAAAGGGCTCTTGCTCAAAAGCAGAAGCAAATTTTACTTGAAAAAGGTCCTGACAAATTCCCAAAAGCAATTGTTGTGCCACAACTAGTAAGCTAGTCTCCCTTAACTCCGACGACTATATGCATGTGCAGTATGTCCCTAATTTGGTCCCCTTTATTCATGGTTGCTATTGAATTGCCTAAGTATTCATGAAACTAAGGAGTGGGATGGCACATTCTATCAATAGTTGTAAGTCTGAATTGCAAGTTCAGTTCTGTTTTCTAATTGTTCTGATTCTTTCTTGCAGACAGGAAAGATTGTAAAGTCTGTTAATAATCGGAGAATGAAGTCTATGGGCAAATGGTTCCACCATAAGGAGTTCACTAGTAGCACAGTGAAGAAGAAAGATAAGGAACGGGTAGAAAGAGCACGACTGCCGTCTCCATTGCAGGAGTTGCTGCAGCCTTGGTTGCTGTAACTGACTGCAGCAGAAAACTCTAGTGGTTCTGGCTCAAAAACGACCATGGCTTTGGCTTTGGCTACAGAGTTGCTGGCATCGCATTGCATTGAAATGGCCGTGTGGCATCTGCTGTTAGATCAGCAGCGGACATTCAAAGTCCTGGTGACCTTATGACTCTTACAGCAGCAGCTGCTACAGGTACTTGCTCATATTTAAAAGTAAACAAAAGAGAGCAAAAATTTCAGCTTCCAAATGAAAAGATTAAGAGAATTCTTGAAGAATCATCATAATATGCACAGAAATTTACCAAGTAATGAATTTCTTGTCTTGCTTCTTTACTTTTTGCCAATGAGTGACAGTGCATACATGTATAATAAAAAAAACACTTTGCTACGCAGCGTGGTCTTGTCTTCCTGTTGTTTTAAGCCATTGATCATTAAGTAATACAAAGTCTTTCTTTAGCTTTGCGAGGAGAATCGGCTTTGAAATCAAGGTTACCGAAAGAATGCTGCCATTAGTCCCTATGATAGGGGGAATGGCTGAAATTCCTTCAGCTGGTGCTAAAGATTGAATAGATTGCATGCCAAAAAAAGAAAAAAAGAAAAACACAGAAGAAAATCTCTCGTTTTATAGAAACAAAATAAAAGGGATGGTTCTAAATTAGACCCTACTATTTGCTTTTTTGCCTTTTAAGTTCGCGCAGTTACCTACGCAAATAAGGAGTTCAAACAAAATCATCCCAATAAGATGACTCCTCAAAATATGATTATGACATGCATAAAGCCAATTTCATAATCAACCTGTCGGCCCTCAATAACTATCATTTTCATTTGTGTGCCCTTAAAGGCAGAAAATATGTATTTTCAACTTTTTAAAAGAATGATACAATGTACAAACAGATGCCAGGCACTTCTCCTCAGAAGTATGTTCTTTTTTCCCTCAAAATACAACAGTCTTGTTATCCTCATAAGGTAACACTCGCAGCTCACAGTACGATTTGATTGCCTTCGTAAGGCATTGTTTTTCGAGGTTCTCTGACTTCTGCACAAAACTCTGCAAGTTATCTATGTGTGAAACTCTTGCAACCTGCATATTGAAGTTGAATGTATTGTAAACTTTATAAGCTGCTACAGTTACAATATACGCATCATTGAATATCAATGCTTGGTAATAAATCTAATTTCCAGGTCCCACAGATGGGCATTGCACACAGAACACATAATCTAAAATGCAAGCATGTCTGTCTTAAACAATTTACAGAAGCCAGAAATCAGCAGGTTTGCACAAGTTCTTCAGCAGCATATACTTTTCTTTCAACCACTAAATATTAAACTCTACAAAAAATTTATACAATGCAATGCAATAATCAACAAAGCTGAGTAATGACGTTATCAGGGTATGAGATAAAATTTTAAAATCATGCTTCATATTACCAGAACAGAATATTAATGAGGGATCAAGGCATTGAAAGCATTTCACTTAAAGTTTTAGGCTCACATAAGTTTGTGTTTTAGTAAGATTCTGACTATCGAACATTTCAAAGCACTGTAACTTCTAAAAGTAAGATATATAATCTGAACTAAGACTATCCCACCCACCATGCTCTTGGTGGGTAGCAAAGTCATCCTTTTCAATGTGATCCATGTTCTATGTAACTTGGTTCAGTTGTTTAACTTGATGTCATCATGTTCCCATCTCACACTTGCCCAGGAAAAACCAAAGCTTTCTATGGAAAAAGTAAAAAAGGGTGTAACTTTCAAATAGCAGCAAAAATGAGAATAATCACCACAGAAAATCAGCATGTATGGTCAGAGATTCAGAACCAATAATACAGCTTTTACAAGGATGTCAAAACTAAACAGGGGCAAAATTAAAAGCAGCAGTAAAAAATTTGTATTTACCATCTGTTCAATAATAGGACCAGCATCAAGTTCTTGGGTGACAAAATGACTTGTTGCACCAATAAGTTTCACCCCTGCATCAAAAGCCTGCGAACATAATCTACCAAATTAAACATGCATAGACAGTTAGGATGTAAGCATAGATATACTAAATGGCAACAATATGTTTTAACACATAGAAGGACAAGAAGTGTGAACCTGTTTAGATGGTTTTCCACCCTTGAATGATGGCAAAAGGCCATGATGAATGTTAATTACATCCTTTCCGTAGCTCTTCAAAAAATCACCAGATAATATCTGTGGAAATGAAAACAATGCTTTAGTTCATAAATACTACGATACTAATATTTTACAACAAATCTGCAATATGTCTACTTTGCTTATTCTTTTGTTTTCTTCCTTTAAGTAGCGGACACTAATGGATTTGATAGATTTCAAGCTTACTATCCTTTTTGGTACTAAAGTTTACTGTCCTTTGACTTCTAGTTCTAGAATGAAAGAAGAAGAAGAAGCTTTGTTCCTTCAGTCAGCACTGCAAACTTCAATTTCAATACCTTTTACCCATGGCCGTTTTAGAAAGTTAAAAGTGATAATTGAAATGAAATGGTGAGAACACAGAATTCTGTAACCTGATTTACCTGCATGTACCTGGCAAGAACTAAAAAATCAGTATTTTGAACCAACTCCAATATCTCCCCTTCTCTTTTGTCAGCGTTGGTTGTTTGCAGATAATGATAAGGTATACCATGTCTTTCAAGAAAGTGAGACACATGGGTGTTTGGACCTCTATCATGATTACTGGAATGAAAAGAAAAACGAGGGAATGCAACCATGGTCAAAGTTCTGAATGAAAACCAAAATATGAACTACAATAGTGAAACTTCCAAAAACCTCACCTTATAACACAAGTTATATCTACTGGAAGTCTGCCTTCCTGCCACTGATGTAACAAATCAACCAAACAATGATCCTGCAGCAACATAAAGACAGTTTTAATATACACAACATTAGAACTTATAAGAACATGGGTGTCTAGGTGTGTACATATATAAGAATATTTGTGTGTGGTACACCTGCTTTGATGCAAGGATACAAATCTTATACTTGGGGTCGTGATCTGGAACCCGGACAACAGATCTCATCGCAGAGTACGTTGTCAACAGCTTATGGAAATCCTCATCCATTTCTGATCTTGGCCATTTAATGGGATCGAAAATAAATTCACTGCCAAGTTGCAGACAGTTAGATTTTCAGCTGTCTCATGGTTCGATCTAATCAGAGAGTTCGTACAATTCAACATATTGCATCAAACAATAGCTGGCTCTGGAAAAACTAATGTTGGATAGTTGGAAGCAACCTGTCAAATCGACATGCTCCATTTCTTTCGAAGTCATTATTTTGAAAAGCTGACTCTGCATATTTTAATCTTCTTCTTCTTCTTTGAATAAATATAATTAAAAAAAACTAGCAAACTTCATTGGTTGAATCACTAGATTTTTCATCCTAAGAATATTACACAGTTCCAAAAACAATAAAATGAAACTCATTCCAAGCTTTGGCACTTATAATCAATCAATCAATCCATCCAAACAAAACCAGACAAATTCCTTATTTATTTATTTCGGTTTGCAAATGAAATCTGAGAAATTTGGCAAAAAATATCAAACAGCAAAAGCAAAAGGTACCTTCTGGAATAGAAGACGTGCTTGTTTTCGGGCACGAAGACACTGGCGCCGAGTATGTTTCCACCTTTAGAAGCAATGCAATCCGAGAGCTTGGCCACAATCCCAACTGCATCCTACTTACAAAAAACACACCCATTTTCGATTTTCTCATCCCCGTTTGGTTCCCGAGAAAAAAAGAAGACAAAGGAAAATGAAGCTACTGCGATGCGAGAAGAGATAAAGAGGAGAGGACTTACGGGGGCATGGAAGACATGGATTCCGTAGGAAAGGATGGGAGAAGACGAAGGGTCGAGGGGCTCACCCGGAAATCTCAAGGACTTGAAGGACCTCTTTGCAAATCCAAAAAGCTTGGGGAGGCTTGGATAGGCTCTTTGGACAAGGCTCATTTCTGTCGCTCGCTCTATCTATCTGCAAATGCAAATGGTGGCGCGCTTGGCCTTCACTTCCACAAATACGTCGTCCAGTTAGGTGTCGTTTGGTTTGCAACCGAGTCATGAGTCAGTAACTTGCCAACTGCCACTTGCCAAAAAAAAAAGGAAATTAACTAATATTTTTGTTTATTCCAAAAAAATAGAGACTACAATTGTCCTCTTCCACACCTCTCTTCGATCACCACTTGAGCTAACACCCATACACCCGAAGTCTTCCATTAATTTCCTCTCTCAATATTACTTGTTCAAGAAAACACGAAGAACTTAGTAATACTATACATAATTAGAGTGATTCACTTATTCAAAATTATATCCACTATGAATTTCAATTGTTTGTCACAAATAAGATATTGAAAAATCACTTTTGGTAGTTTGATGAAGAAATTCAACGATTCTAAAAGGGTCATGCTAGGGAGACCAATTATAGATACCAATTTATATATCATCTCTCTAATAAAGGTGGAGCCCATCAATACAATAGGTCCCATCATGGTATACAATAATCCTTAGCATTCTCCATTCTAAAATTATTCCACATTATAACGGATCACATGATTAGCATGATTTTGGCCAGCCATTAGTTGATGCAAACTATGGTTCATTATTTATTATAACATACAACTACCACATGACAAAGAGCAAAATCATAGATGGGAGGAGTTTTTTTATTCAATAATTATCGTTCATGATATTTAAACTTAGAATTTCCTCTAATAAAATATAAACTAATGTTGTTGAATTAAATGATCATTAGCGGAATGCATATTACTTGATACAAAATGACTGCCCATGGAATTTTGAAACACTTAAAAAAAGGATAAAGCATATCTATGTTTAGTACATCCAATAAACTATTTGGTTCTGTGCCTACTCCATATTATGCGTTTGATTCTTCCCTCCTCCAATATCGTTTGCATAAAAGAAAATTACATAAAAGAACAACAACAAAAAAAGGCAAGAAGAAAACAAAGTTGGGCTTGGTAGAGAACTGACTAAGGTTGCTATTGGGCTCTCCCTTAGCCCCACATAGCTGGGCCAAGCCCATCCAACGCTCCCAAAAGTAAGACCACAGTACCAAACAACGAGAAGTCACGACTTGAGTTGAGCAACTATGAATTGATGAGCGATTGATACCTGACAAAGGGCTCAAGGCCGATCCTTTCCTTCCCGTCGTCAAAGTAAACGATCCTCCGCCACCGTTACCGTCGGACGGCCTCTCGCTCTCTCAATCTTCAGAGCCCCAACAATGCCTGTAACCTTCTCTCTCTCTATCTCTCTATCTCTCTCTCTCTCTCTCTCTCTCTCTCTCTCTCTATTTTTCTCCTATGATCCAGATCTATATTTATTTATGTATTTATATAAAATTAAAAATAATGGCGGGGCTGTGATCCTGTGCGGTGCAGTTCAGGAGATTGATAGAGGTGGAACCGCCGAGCCCACTGAGGTACGTGATCGGAGCGGCCATCATGATGATCGGAGTAGTCTTACCCGTCGGTTACATGATGTTCCGTAACAAGCGTGTTCCTTCTTCCTCTTCCTACTCCAAACAGACGTAGGTGTGCCTTTTTCAGATTTTTCATTTTCACCATTTCCCCTAAATTTCCCATATTTCTCAAATTGCCCGAGTCTCCTAAATTTGCAAACTTCAAGTTTAGGTATTTGTTCTGAATCTAATTTGAGATTTTTGTTTTGATTGGTATTTCAGGAACAAAGTTTTGATATAGAGAGATACTGAGATTCCAGGAATTTCGGATTCGATTTTTCGTGTAATTTAGTGGTGAAGTTGAAAAGCAGCAAAGGCTGGATCCGTCATCTACAAATGTAAATTCATTGAAACTTCATATCTGTTATATGGGTTATTTGGAATTTTAACTAGATTTTGTACAATGATATATGCATCTGGTTTTCTGTTTTTGTACCTCTTGATTTAGTTATGCAGCTAGAATTGATGCGTATCATTTATCAAATACCCATTTGCCTGGAATAATTTTTCACATTTTTTTAATTCCACTGAACAATCATGTCATATTGCTATAAGGTTGTGTAGATAATTTGTTGGATATACTTTTCGTTTTGAGCCGTATGATAATTTAGATCTGAATCTGTTTGGGTATGAGAAACGATACTTATGATTAGAATGTCTTCTGTCTATCATTGTATAATGCAGCACATGCTTTTTGTGGTTCCTTGTGTGTTCTGGTATGCTTTTACAAGTTGCAATTTGAATTGGTTTATTACTAAGAGAGTGGATACATTGAAATGTTTGATGTATAAGTAATTTTTGGTTGATGTAAAGTGGTGGGATGAGTAAGTAATGATAGGAAGATCCACGAGAGAAGATACAGTTTGGTAATTCCGAGCAGCAATAAGCAGTAGATGACTCCAATAAGTCGGGATAAAAGTGTTAGCTGAGTTGAGTATGAAGGTGGTGGGTGTGACACTACTAATCTCACCAATATACTTGAATGTAGTTTTGTTTGGATTTGATCAGCTGGTGGACTGAGATGAGTATCCTACTTGTGTGAATACCCAGTTATCGACTGGTCAAAATGAAATTTTCTGAGTAGTAGTGGCATTCAGCAATTCTAGGTCTTGTCATTGCTTTCATGTTTTTGGTTTTCGTTTGAAATGCTAGAAGAGTTTATTAGAATAAGTTGAATGGTTCTTGTGAGTTGTATATTCTATGCTGGAGAAGAAGAGGGAGAGAGACCAAAATAAAATGCATGTTGCGGTTCTTGTGGTTGTCTATTTTATCATCTTCGTCCGGTTCAGTTTAGCTGCAAGACATGCCTGTAAGAATTGACAGTTTTAAGTTTTTGCTGGTAGTTAACCCAAATTGGGAGAAGTATGAATTGGTTGTTAAACAGGACTGGGAGGAATTGTAAGAACAATGTTTGCATTGTTTCTTAAGGTTTGAAAATACGCTGGTCCGTTATTTACTTAAAGATTCATGCTTAGTTGGTTTCGGTTTGCAATCCGGTGGTGAATCCTTGTTTCCATCAATTGAGTGGATGAATCCAATTGTGAATTCTTATTTCCGTCAATTGAGTGGACGGCATGAATTCGAGTTGCGCACATGTGAAGTTGCATAGAGTGACCTTAGTGTAAATTTGGCCAAACTACATGAACATGTGCGCAACACGTGACTACGCTGTGCACTCAATTAACAGAAATGACGGTTCCAACGGCGAAATTGATAAATTTAAAATAAAATTGCTAAAATTGAAACTACAATGACCTTGGTGGAACACATGCCTAACTGTAACAGTTTCTTAGCAACTGGCTTTCATGTGATTATAGGTACTCTTTTCTTTTGGGTAATTTTGCCTGGAATATATAAGGTATGTTAACAATGGTGTTAACAAGTCGAAATTTCAGAACCAAGCGGGCAAAGCACCCTGTGCATAGTCAAGGCCATGGCTATAGCAACACTTTAAGGCAATAACGAGTGTGATGGCAGGCATTAATATTTTGTATTGTTAAAACAAGTTCTTAAAACAAGTCCAGCCCTAAATTACAAAACTGCTACCGATTTCTTAAAACAAGTTCAACCCCAAAACCTCATTAAAAAAAGCTCAAATCACTCAACATAGCATCAAAGTAATTTAATAATCAAAATTAAATTCAACATGGCCAGCTATCATTTTTTGGGTTTGTTTATAGAAATTAAATGGTGTAGGATTTATCTATATCTCTAGTGCTAAGAATGGGGGATCTTAAGCCTCTACATTTAGTCACAATACATTTACCCGCATTTCGCAAGATCTTAGCCATTCTAATAATCTAACGACTCAAGATATGACATTTCAATTTTTAACTTTTGACACCTATCTATTTAATTAACTCCAACTTAACAACGTTTAAGTCTAAATAAATAAATAAAACTTAAACCTATCAGCCATCGATGACAGTGACACACCCCACCCCACTAACGGCAAACCCCCCTTCCCTACTCACAGCCAACCTTTCTCGTTCTTTACGAATTAACAACCATGTTAACAAACAACCAGCTAAACTGTTTTTCATAATAATGCAATAAAAAGCAAGAACTAGGTCTTATCATGGTGGCCTTTTACCCAATTAACCCAGACCAAATTACCTAACACTTATAAACAATTATGAAGCGTCTCCACCCATCAATTTCTGGAATATTTCAAGTTTGAGTTAATTATATGGTTTTTGATAGGAGGGAAGGGGGTTGCCGTGATTGGGGGTGGGGTGTGTCATGGGTGGTTACCGATAGGTTTATGGGTTTTTTTATTTTTTATTTTATTGGGTAAATTCCACGAGGTGTCCCCACACCTGAATAGTATGATTAATCCTTGCTTAGGGTTTGGCTTACACCTAGGCACAAAATGCTCCCAACTGGTTTTAAACCCTTGCTAGTTAGGCACTAGGAGATGACAATTTACTAACCGCACCACACCTTGTGGTTTAGGATTTAGGGTTAACGATGTTAAGTTGGAGTTAAATAAATAGGTGTCAAAAGTTAAAAATTAACATGTTATATCTTGAGTCGTTAGATTATTAGAATGATTATTGCGAAATCCGGGAAAATGCATAGTGACTAAATGTAAAGGCTCAGATACCTCTAATTTAAATTGGGTTTAATTGCTTACTAGGTGGGCTTGAGTTATTTCTTTATGATGAAGATTAATAAGTGCTTCCATTTGCATGCAATTTTTCACTCATCAAGTAATAAATAAATGTGACTAATAATACTAATAATTTAGCTCCAAATAGAATTTCCCATGAAGAAGATGTAACTCAATCAACTTTGAGTCCATAACAATTTTCTTATTTTTCATTAATCAATATACTTTGTACTTGAGGAGATGCATAAATTTTATTAAATGAAATACAAGAAATTATTTTTAGAGTGAAAATTCCTTTTTTGTTGAGATTTTAATTTATTTGAGGTCGTGTTAGACAAAATTAAAAATAAATTATGTATAGAAAAAACATTTCGATAAAAATGAAGAAAAAATTTCGATGGAAGAGGTGCCAAGCCAACAGACCCCCCTACAAACCGAGTCAAAATTCCAAGTGTTGCATTTTCACCAGAGGTTGAAAGTTAAAATAAATAACTGTGGTAAAAGCTGCAGCGAGATTCACTGCCATCCATTTAAACAACTACATTCATTCATTCACAGTCGCAGAGAGAGAAATTTGAACTCTTTAAATACCTCCATTTCGCTCCATTTCTTTCATAGCTTTCAAAAAGACATCAAAGAAAAACAGTGCAAAAGTTTCTATATATTTCTTTATTAAAAAAAAACAGAAGCAAATATGTCTCACGAATTGAGCGATGAGCAAGTCGAGAAGCTCAAGCAAGCCTTCGACAATTTTGACAAGGATGGCAATGGTTAGATCCCTCTTTATATATATATATATTTATTTATTTATTTATTTGTGTGTTGAAATGTTGAATTAAATTACTAAATCAACCTTAATATTTAAATTTCATTGGTTAGTTAAATTTCATACTTTTGATTGACAAAAAAGATGTTCAAGAAAATGGTTCATGTGCTTTTTGAATAAAATTTTCTTATTTATTTTTATTTATTTGCAGGCACTATCACTACCGATGAGGTGAGCAATGTAATGACCTCAATAGGGCAGCAAAGCCCATCTGAGGAAGAATTGGAAGAATTTATTCAACAGATGGGCGGTGAAGATGGGAGGGTTCGCTTTGATCAATTCTTGAAATTCATGGCAAAATTCATGAATGCTCAGTGATTATTATTATGCCCAACATAATAGTCAAACCCCTCTCGGATTATTTTCGTTCAAATACTCACATTTGTCAAAATAATGACGAGTACATCTATAAATTTCTCACTATTTCTAAGATAGATTTATTTGTTCATAATAAAAGGGTAAGTGATACTCTTAACATTTTGTAATCATTCTACAAAGCTTTAATGCAATTTTGTTCTCTCTCTCTCTCTCTCTCTCTCTCTCTCTCTCTCTCTCTCTTATTTTTGTAACAAAAAAAGATCTCCTTAATTTCGTCCAAGTACTCAGAAAGAGGAAAAACGAACTAATAATCCTAGCTTAGTTTTGGGGGTGGGTGTTTGTGGAATCTCAAGGATGAGAAAGAGTAAGGAGCTGAGAAATAAGATGAGAAAAGGGAAGGAGCGGAAGGGTGCAATGAACAATTGTCGTCCATAAAATTTGTACTCAAAATATCCTCAAATAAAATAGACATTAAATTGTCAATAGACCAAATGGTCATTGTCGTGTAATGTGCTTACATAAGTATGTACTAATCACAAACTAATAATTGTGACAAATAAGAGTTCATGCACCAAAACGAGACACAAATCGAAGTTCATGGGACACTAGTACAAAAACCCAAAAGTTTTATTATATGTTCGAATTATAAACTTGATTTAAAAATAAGGGATTTCACGATGTTGTAGTAACCCAATTATGAGATGATTAATGAACAGACCATATTAGTATCAAATCACCTCACATAATTAGATGGACAAGTCTGTAAGAATTTCCTAACATTCGACGCAAACGACGACACATCAAATCACTCTCATTCAACAATCACCTAGCCATATGGTAGTTTCTTATCTAATATTCACTTCCTAATCTCCAAGAAAGTGCTAGCTTGGTAGATTGTGGAGGGGCTCTATGAACATCCAAGTTTCTTTCAATATATTCCCATAACTGGAACCCTGTATTGCTCTGATTAATCGAAAAAATTAAACCTGTAAAAGGCAGCATTGCGCTGATTAATGATACATTACTTCAATTTCAGCAATTTGGTACATGGCTAACATACTTTTTTTTGTTTCATCATGAAAAGATTGAATACACCATATATAGGCTAGCTACCCGGGGCTTACTACTGATCCTGCCACCTCCCTAAGGGTTCCCCAACACGGACTCTATCCCCACGTTGGACCGAAAACCTGAACTCTGATGAGGAATCCCCATTTTCTTGTGATAGTGATATGGGAGCCTGGAAGACAAGCACAACAGTTGATCCCATGTTGAATGCGGCTACCTGAATAAATGGAAGCACACAGACAGTAACCGGTAAAATAAAAACCTTGAATGGATAGATGCACAAAACATTAACAGATGAAGATAATAAACCAATGGAAGAGCTCATAAGTTTGGTGATGAGGAGCATAAGAATCTAAGATACCAATTTTAAAAACCACGTAAAGACTGGTTATGTATAACTGCTCTCTCTCTCTCTCTCTCTCTCTCTCTCTCTCTCTCTCAAATGATTTCCATCTTTATGCTTGGAAGTCAACAAAAAAGGGATTCAAGGCAAGTGGAACCATTAAAATAAATCTTTTATCCAAGGATTTCTAGGCCAGATGTTGGCAAAAGTAAATAAGTAAAAGTATGAAATATCATTTTAAAATTCCAAGCAGCTTTCTTTTGTTCTCTTTTTATATCTTGGACATTACAAAACTAACCAAAGCATAAAAATCCTGGAAGACAGTCAAAATACATGTCTAACCTCATCTCCTTTCTTGAGCGTCCTACCAATACCATCAGGTTCATATATCCGTTCTTCTGGAGGCTCTGAGTGCAGTAACTTCTTTCTTGCCTGGTTTGTCCAAAGTTCTGGTTCAATGGAAAGCTGCCATGTCCAAGATCAGATAGATTCAACGACAATAGAAAGATAATCAGTAGAAACTAGTACTCCAATGACACCCAAGTCCGATGAAAAAATAAAACTAAAAAAATACAACCCATCAATCTGGGTTTGCTTCAGTTGGGACAAGGTGCAACTCATGAAATTTGATTTTCATTCAGTTTTTTGTCTTTCGTTTTTGTGAAGGAGGGAGGTATTGGATTGTTATAGAATCAATTGTGCACTTATTAAAAGAGATGCCCGTTTAAATACTTTCTTGAAACACCACCCTATGCACTACCCAGCCCTTCCATGCACAGTATTTGATTGTGTCCTAAACCTCCTTCAAATTCAGCCTTTTCAGGTTAATTGCCTACATTATTTTAATTTAGTAAATGCCAAACCCAGAAGTGAGTAAAAGAATTGTTTCTATGTGCAAGTGTTTCCATGTTTGGTTTGTGAGTGTGTGCGTGCAAGTGTGTCCCCTGGGAATTCAACTCATCATATGCAAAGAAACACTTTACCTCAATTGAACCAATATTCGTTGCTCCAACAGCAGCAAGTGCCATAAATCCTTCTTTCCATAAACCTTCAAGCACAACCTGATCGCATAAGAATTGCAAAGACAACTATAAATCAATAAAAGAACAAAGGAAGAATTGCATGTTGACCCATAATTACCCTGGAAAAGATGGGAAGACCAAACACAGCAAAGCAAGTTGACATATTGATATATTAAATTATCTGACACTGGGAGAACTTTTGAACAATAGGATGATTTGACAGTACAGGAGAAGGCCAGATATTTCCAAGAAATGCGAGTTTTTGTTTGTAATGTGTCACCATGTCAAATTCCATTTATATGCATTGCAGCATAGCATCCAGAATATTTAATCTCATACACGCCCTTATTATGTCTAAATTCATCCCCTGCATTTTCGTTAATTGGTTTTTGCATATCTTCTCATTGATTAGTTTTTGTCCATCACCATCCCAAAAATGAAAGAATAAATGAAGAAGAAAAAAAAACCAGTATTTAATTTGTTTAACAAGTAAGCATCTCTCATAACACGAATGAACGCGATACTACCAAAAACATAAATAGCAGCATATCTTGATAATTGTTAAATTCCTGTTAATATAAACTAATATACAAAAGTTTACCCGTTCGTTCTCAACATAAAGGTTTCTGATAGTTCTTGTAGCACGTTCATTTACAGGAAGTAGACGACCTGCAAAGTAAATACCAAGATCATAAATGAAATAGCTAACTCAAGATTTTTAGAGCCAACACTGGTAATCAATGAGAGCATAAAATGAAAACTTAAAAATTGAGCAACCAATCATGTATTTGCTTTTGGTTTGCTACAGAATAAGCAAATACACAGAACGGTCCATAA
Organism: Prunus armeniaca; assembly: GCA_903112645.1. Taxonomy (NCBI): domain Eukaryota; kingdom Viridiplantae; phylum Streptophyta; class Magnoliopsida; order Rosales; family Rosaceae; genus Prunus; species Prunus armeniaca. The sequence continues at coordinate 5,957,805 of CAEKDK010000005.1, read as the reverse complement.
AATTTAAAGAAATATAAAGATAAAGAACTTTCCAAGGCTGCAAATTCCTTCATAATCCACAGAACCGTTAACCTAAGTAAGGAACCAGCCGCAATGTGTTCAACATGCAGGTCGTTGCAGCCCTAAGCTTACCAGAAAAATGACGGCGGACAAGAACATTCCAATCAGCTGGTGCATGTATGCGATGATAGTCTCCAGGCTTCAAGTAAATTACACAGTAAAAGAGGCCTTTCATAGGACTGCAAAGAAAATTTATGTATTTATTAAACTGCATTGTATTCAACTTGGTACATACATAAATATCAGGAAAAATGATGGGTCAACTAATGGCACTATTTGCATCCAAGTATCTCATTACCATGCTGATACAGGGTCCCAAACTTTAGGAGAAGCCAATGAAACTCTCAGCCATGACTTCTTACTCTTCTCCCTGGAAGCATTTTCTGGTTCACTACTCTCCTCATGCACATCTCCTTTAGCTATCAAAGGAAGAAATGAGCTTGCACCGAGCAGGGAAAAAACTGAATAAGAAAAACCTTTGACTTGCTCAATCATAGCCCCTGCTCCTCTAAGCTCCCCAAATCGTAATACAGTACCATCCACAGGACTAACCTTCACAACAGAAATGCAGTCATGCATGTCACATAATGCTAAAAACACTTCAAAGTGGAACAGATTGGACAAATAAGCAGTCCAAATTGCTGGTTACCAGTTACCAGACATCGTGGGTCATGGTCAATAGGCCGGGAACCTTCTTTCAAGGAGCGAACAAAGAACTCTCGTAAAGACGTGTATTCATCCAGAGGGAGAGCTGCTTCTTCCAAGTCTAAAATGCAAAACATATCATATTTTCAATATATTATATATCATTCAGTTTTAACTTTTTTTCATGCACAAATTTCTACCATTCTATTCAAAACTAATAAATGACTAGCTATTGTAGCAAAACATTAAAAAAGTCTGATGACAACAATAATGAAAAAGATAAAATCATACTTGAATGGAATGCTCGAGCCCAAGCTCCATAAACATACGGACGTAGAGAGACTGGGATTTCCTGAAAACATTTTTGTCTAGTGGGTAAATAATTTCAAAACTTATCAATAAGAATAAATAACTAAGACAATATTATGAGTCGAGCTACAAAAATAAATTTGTTTTCTCCACACACAAAAAAAATAAAAAAATAAATGGAACATGTAGCTTGAAAAGGAAATAGATTTGTTAAAGATGAGGAATCAAGAAACAGGAAGATCACTTACCACACTAGTCAATAAACCCCAACATCTGGAAATGGAGCGCAAAGGCAGCAATCTTAAAAATGTAGACTACAGTTGCCAATGTAAACAAAATTCAAGTCAAAGTCAGAAATGGACAACGAACTTTGCAACTAAAACACAGAAGCTATAAGTGAAAGCATGAAACTACAAAACATCAGGCAACGATTACTATTGATACATTACTTTTACATCAGGTTGAAACTCAAATTCCGTTCCCTTCTCCCGTGCCTCCTCAACCTATCAATCAAGTAGGGGGGAAATATTAAGACATATGAAATAATCATCGCAACTTCTAGAATGTGCCTAGTTATAACAACTGAGATCAATTTGGAATATAGAACACAATATAACAAATACACATAAATGCACACAGAAAGTGTTCTACTGCATATTTCAAGTGTTATGCACCAAAAAGGTAGAGATGGCATGTAATCTACTGAAATTGAATTCACCACTATGGACAGGCAGTGATAACAGTAACTACGTAACTAGACACTCGAATTCTGAGGCAAAGGTTGAATATTTTGTTCCTTCTACTCATAAGACCTTCTCAAGCTTAGATAAACATCTGACATCTGACATGTGATGTTTTTTGTTATACGGCAGATTATCCGGCATGTCTCAATCATGGTTAACGCGCATATGCTGCTGATTTCATTCATTCATTTATTTATTCCACATTTTTTTATATGGAAAAATGGAATGTAATTCACCCACATATACCTTCCTGTCATCATACATCCGACGAACATGTAGAGCACCAAGCATAAGCAATGTAGCCACCGTTGCACCAGGCAAGAGAAAAGAATCACCTGCACACAGCCTGTAATTAGCTTCACACGCTTGAAAAAAAAAGTACCTAATGATAACTTTTAACAAATAAATAGCTCATAATAGTCACAGAAACTAAATTCAAAATTTATAGTGCCAACGCTCCATCACAACGATTTGCAACTAATTCAAGATACGCCAATGCTTTATCATAAAAGAAAAAAGAAATTGGGGAATCAATTCCACTAAAACAAAGTTTCTTTCTTTTTGTCTACATTATTTTCTTGGCAACCAAACAGAAACTAAGCGCCGGAAGCGAAACACTGACCTTTAGAACTACCACCTCCGCCATTGGAAAAGGAGCGAGCTTGAGTGGGTTTATGGAGTTTTTTAAGAAATGAAGCGAAGCAGCGTCGCTGGTTATGGAGGGAATTGAGGTGTGTAGAGTGAGAGAATATAAGGACTCCATGTGAAGCCCTAAATTTCATCTCGTTAAAAGATTTGATTCAGTTTCAGGCTTAAGCCTCTCACCACTGCAGGGGAAGCAGGGTTTAGGAATTAGTGGTTTGCGATTCTATTTACACCCCAATTATATCTTTGGACACCCCTGACATGGATTTAACTTTCCGAACCAACCCACCGACAGTTGTCATCGCCGACTTTCTTTTTCCTACAAAGTGAATGAATAATGGAAAAGTTAACAAAATTATGAAAGTAAGTACCCATTTACCAAAACTATATAACTAATTTTGCTTTCCTTTTCCTTAATAAAGAAAATTCAACCATCATCAACTAGCTATTAGTTTTATGGTACTTCTGTCTCAATATATTATATGTTGTTTTACACGAAATTGTATTGTGTCATTGTCTTTTTATTTTTTTTTCATCCACTGCATTATAATTTTTCGTTATTTCATTTAAGAACAAATTTTAATTTTAAAAAAACACCGATGTCCTGAATCCCCTGCGAGTCCTCGTTACCTAACACTCGGCCCCAATCTACCCCGTTGCCATGCCTAACTTCAACCAAAAAGTACTTAGGTGTTTATGTTATTTGATTTTCCATTTCCCTAGGCAAATTCACACTTGAAAAAAACAGTGGCGGTTTCAAGATTCGAAAGCCGACCGGGCAAAACTTATTTAACAAACTTGACGAAACAAGTGAATTTCATTAATAAACATAAAAAAGAAATGAGCCTGGACAAAACTCTCTCGAAACGTTATTATACATAAGCATGCTACATGCAACATATTAGCAACTATCACAATCCCAAATTCACGGTGGATTTTTACTTAAAACTCTCGCGAAACGTTCGTACTTTTGAAGAACATGTCATGCCATGATTCATGGTGGATTTTTACATAGCAAACTTGAGTGTTGCATTTTCACCAGAGGTTGAAAGTTAAAACAAATACATGTGGTAAAAGCTGCAGCGAGATTTACTGCCATCCATTTAAACGACTACATTCATTCACAGTCGCAGAGAGAGAATTTGATGAAACTTTAAATACCTCCATTTCGCTCCATTTCTTTCGGAGCTTTCAAAGAGACATCAAAGAAAAACAGTACAGAATTTTATATATATTGCTTTATATATAAAAAACAGAAGGAAATATGGATTCCGACTTGACCGATGAGCAAGTCGAGGAGCTCAAGCAAGCCTTCGACATTTTTGACAAGGATGGCAGTGGTTAGATCCCTCTTTTTGTATATATTTATGTGTATATTACGCTTTACCATCTCAACTTAAATTTCTCATCTTTATCACTAATTGTATATGACTAAACACATGATTGCACAGGAAAGATCATAACATGTTATACACGTGGTGACCGTTACATACCAATCGTAGAAATACAAAAGGGAATACGTGTGTTGAAATGTTGAATTAAGTTACTAAATCAACCTTAATATTTAAATTTCATTGCTTAGTTATAAAACTTAATTTCATTGACGAAAAAGATGTTCAAGAAAATGGTTCACGTGCTTCTGAATAAAATTTTCTTATTTATTTATTTACAGGCACTATCACTACCGACGAGCTGCGCAATGTATTGACCTCACTAGGGCAAACCCCATCTGAGGAAGACCTGGAAGAATTTCTTCAACAGATGGGTGGTGATAATGGGATTGTTCGCTTTGATCAATACTTGATCTTCATGGAAAAATTAATGTACCCTAATGGTGCGGTTGAATGAAGGAATTCTAACTTTCATGCTCCGTTTGGATGAAAGAATTGCAAATTACATAGAATTCTAAAATGACGGAATTTAGATTTCCGTTATTTCAATGTCTGGCAATTGAAGATTTTAGTGTTTGGATTGATATATATTGAATTTTGTAAGAACGAGTAAAACAAGATAAAGAATCCCCTTCATTCTTTGAACTCAGCTTCTATGAGTTGAATTAAAAGACGTCTACATTTGACTCTTCAGCCAAATTTGGATTAACCTAAAGCATACAATTGTAAAGCAAGTAACGTTCAAATCCCTTAAAAAAAACATTCATTATCGACTACTGTTATTACTCAAAATTGTAATCAAGATAAAATCATCTATATTAGTCAAAAAAACAAGCGTAACAGCTAAAATTGATTCAAACATATATGAATCTTAGCTCAATTTTAGGAGATAATAAAGGTGACTTTGAAACATGATTCAAACTAAAATTGAGCTAAGGTACTTAAACAGACATGAATCAATTTTAAACAGATATGAATCAATTTTGACAAACCTCAAAACAAATTCTTAAACCCAAAACTTAGTCAAACAAAGAGAAAAAGAGACCATAACAGAAACTACAAGAAATTATGCAGACTGCAAGAAACAATATTTTCACAACATATAATCTAATCCTTTATTGGAACAACACATATTGAAAAGCAAGGATAGGTTGAGACTATACCTTTATTGGAGCAACACAGAGTCTTAGACTAAAATATGATAGAGATGGCAAAATCTGAAAACCAAACACTCTGTATCAGATAAAAAAAGATGATTAACTTCTGTTTTTTGGGTCGAAATCTAGTTTAAAAAAGAAACAAGAAGAGATAGAATACGAACAGAGCCCGATCAAACATATTAGATAAAGAATCAAATAACAAAAACAAAGTAGAGATAGATCGATCAAACCCATTAAATTGAATACCCATCAATAATATCAACAACAAAAATAAAAAATTGCAACTAGATTGAAAGCTCACCCAAAAAAAAATGCAACTATTGCCGCTAGGCTATATTATTTATTATAAAAAAAAACTAGTTAACGCCGCCTGGCTATACTATTTTTCAAACAAACATTAATAAAATTGAGTATAACTGTACCATTTATTAAAGAAAATTATTTTTTAAAAACCAGGTTAAGCCGCACGGCTATCCTATTTAAAAAAAAATTAGAATAAAATCGAGTATTGCCGCCTGGCTATACTAATTATGAAAAACAAAAACAGATTTGCTGCATAGCGCCTAGTTGCTCACGTGTCAAAATAGTATAGCCGCCGGCTATACTATTTAAAAAAAAAAAAAAAAAAAAAAAAAAAAACAGGAATCTAGCGATTAGACACCACATACGTATAAAGTGTATATCCGCTCGGCTATACTATTTTAAAAAGGGAAAAAAAAATGCGTCTGTACTATTTATGAAAAACAAAAACAGATTTGAAGCGCCTAGTTGCCTATGTGTCCAAAACAGTATAGCCGCACGGCTGTACTATTTTTAAAGAAACATTAATAACACCGAGTAACAACTATATTCGCCTTCAGTGAATGCAGTTTGTATATTTGCATTCACTTATGGTTGCAGCCTGTTTGTGTTAGATGGAATGTTTCATTAGATGTCTATATTTAAGCCTTTTTCAATCTAAGTTTTCACTGACCTTTCGCGAGTTGATTCATATTTTTCTTTCTTATCTTGTCCAAACTATGAAATTCCCCTGCTCATAATTTGCATAAAACGAGGTTTGTTTCACAAGGCCTGTGAGACGTACGACTTAAGTCGTTTTGTCAATCTTCATTATGTGGCATGAGCAAAAAGAAACTTTGTTTACATAACATATGCATAGTCTTCATTATGTGGCAGTGGATTTTTGGGAAGACAGTCAGTAGCATAATTTTTTGAAACGCTGGTCAAGGTGAAGGATTTGTTTGTATAAGTAAGGCATTTTTTGTGTGTTTGTCATTGAAATTTTCAGAAGAGAGAGAGAGATAACAAGATAAGACTATGAAATGAAGCAAGATTGTTTTGAAAGCTAGATATTTTATTTGGATAAGCTCAATTTTGCTTTCATTTTCTACATATCTTACTGTTTATGATAAGTCTGCTGTTTTTTTATAGGAGCCTACGAGGCTAGAGTTTGGGAAGAATAATTCCACATATGGAAAGGAATTATTCTTCCCTAATTTGGGGAGATTGATCTAATTAGGGATTTGATTTAAATCAAATCCCTAATTAAGGCAAAAATCAAATAATTCCCAATTAAATCAAATAACTCCCAATTAGGTCAAATAATTCCCAAATTGATCGGCTTAATTATTTGACCTATGATATGAGATATTTTGCTTCCACAAGTTTAGATTTTACAGATAGATATTATATGAGTTTAGTTTAGGAGACAAATTGCCTAGTTGATTGCTTGCAACACATTCCCAGGGATTCATTCTCCAAAAAAAAATGTTTGTTTGACTTTGCCTTCTTTACGGTGCCTAACAAAATTATATGTGTGGTAATTATTCAAACCTGCCTTTGAGTGCAATGCACGTTGAGACTAATACCGAACTTGTTTATCAAGATCCACAGGGGTTTTGTATACCAAAAGCAACTATTTCATTGCCTTTACCTATTCACCCAATAATATATTTTTTTTCTTCCGGATATAATTAATTTATTTTTGTGCTCTATAAATCCAACCCTTTGAAATGGTAATTGATAAAATTGTAGCACTTTTGGTTCAAAGATGTCTGGGACAAGAGTTAAAGCACAGAGCAGAGCTTTGGTCATCATATTTGGCCTTCTCTGCTTGCTTTTGCAAAGTGAAGAAGCCCACCATGGAACTGAATATGTAGTGGGAGATGACAAAGGCTGGGACCTGTATCCTGAGGTATGCAACTGGGGGAAAGACAAGCACTTCAAGGCTGGAGATGTCTTGGGTAAGATTTATTCTCTTATTATAATCTATTCTTCAAAGAAAATTTTAACTGAACTCATCATGTTCAACTAAGTTTGAGGTGATATTCCAGTTTTGGTTATAAGTTATTTCATCATGTAGCCAAATCTTAAGGTGCATTCCAACTTTGAGTAAGACTTCTGTTAGTTTTGTTTTCAGAGAGTCCAACTTAGCTGCTCATACATTAGTACGTTTTCGCCTTATATATCTTTAAATGATGCATCTTCATGGTAACTGATTTCTTGTAATGTTTCTTTGGTTTAGAACTGCTATGAAAAAAGTTTAACCTGAAAAGTACACGGTCTAGAACAATTCATATGTCTGGAACTATTTGCATAACATTTGTTTTTGGTTTACTGTACAGTTTTCAAATATAGCAACCCATTATTTAGCGTGGCGGCTGTGGATGCAAAAGGGTACCAATGTTGTAAATCAAAAGGCCATCTTAAGAAGTTATACAACTCTGGGGACGATCATGTGGTGTTAAAGAAGGGTCAAAACTACTTTATTTGTAATGTTATAGATTACTGTGGTTATGGAATGAGAATTTCTGTTCATGCAGAGTGATTCATCTAGCTATATATATGCTGCTTGTTACAGTAGTTTGTCTTTGCAATAAAGAGTTTCTATGAAGGAAATGTTGTAATATTAATCTTTTGTATGTTATTTTTCTGAATGTAACCATTTCTTCTTCCTCCTTCCCCTTGCTTCTTCTCCATCTCACACTCCATCCCAGATGATTTATTTATTTTCTTAAAACCAAGTTGATATAGAGGAAATCGCATTACGGGGATTGGCACAAAAGTTGTTGTACAAGATGGACAACTTGTTGTTTCGCCAAGTCCTCCCGTAGACATGTCTTTAATTAGGGACGGAGCTAGAATTTTAAGTTTACGGACCAAAATATAAAGTGCAATCATTAAGTAGATTGATTTTTACAGATTGAAAGAGTCTGATACCACATCTTTCTTCTTTTGAAAAACACATCATCTAAAATATCTAAACATTGGTAATTGATAAGATTGTTGTAGCACTTATGGTTCAAAGATGTCTGGGACACAGAGCAGAGCTTTGGTCAATATATTTGGTCTTCTCTGCTTACTTTTACTAAGTGAAGAAGCCCATGGAACTGGATATGTAGTTGGAGATGAAAAAGGCTGGGACATGTATCCTGACATCTAATTTGATCCTTCAATCAAAATCTGAGGTTATATTCCAATTTTGGTTATAATTTATTTTATCATGTAATCAAAATTTAAGGTACGTTGCAACTTTGAGTAATACTTCCGTTAGTTTTGTTTTGCCTTATCTTTAAATGATGCATCAAAGTTATGAAATGTTTCTTTGGTTTGGCGACTGTGGATAGAGAAGGGTACGAAAGTTTGCACCAAAAGGTCATTTTCAGAAGTTATACTTCTCTGGGAACGATCATGTGGTGTTAGAGTAAGACAAAGACCAGAACTACAATAGAATACATCAACACAGAAGTTACATGAAAGCTAAACTCTATAGATACAGATATGAACCAGTAAATGATAATAAAAGTGAATCAATGTATATATATATATTCAGCATTTGCACAATATATGATTATGAACTCTCTTCACAAATTCAATTTAATTGTGTAAAGTAGAGCTAAAAAATATTTCAAATACAGATGAACTTATAATATTTGCTGAGTTATGACATTACTAGTCTAGACTAAAATGCCACCAATGTTAGGAAGAATATGGGGATGTCTCTCAGGAATGGCACGAGGAATGGCACGTGGAATACGGTGGGAGCCGACGAAAAAGGGATGCTTAAGTGCCTCTGCAGCAGTCGGCCTCTTAGCAGGATCCCAAGAAAGCAGCGAAGTAATAAGCTTAATTGCAGACTCACTGGCAGATGGGATGAAACATGAGAGACCAGACCCAGAAAACTGTGGAAACTGATACTCAGCCTGCCCTGCAAGAATTTGCCCTTCAGGCCATGACTTCACGGTTGGGCTGCCTAGCACACTACAAATCCAAAACAGCTGCTCCTCCGCATTGTTACCCGGAAGTAGAGGGCGGAGGTTGAACATCTCAGCCAAGATTACACCCACAGCCCACATATCAACCTTGGAATCGTAGAAGCGTGAGCCCAGCAACACCTCTGGGACTCTGTACCAGCGAGTTGTGACATAATCTTTGAAAGGAATGCCCGGCTGAATCTTCTTAGCAGAACCCAAATCCCCAATCTTGACCACACCTTGTTTGACCAACAAGTTTTCCGGTTTGAGGTCACGGTGGCACCACCCATTCTTATGCATGTGATCTAGCCCAAGAAGAATTTGATGACACACATTCCTGATTTGTGCCTCATTGAATCTCTTCTTGTGCAGTTGCATAAATTGCAATAAGTTGCCCTCCATGAATTCAAAGACAAGGGAAGCAGTGCCATCAAATCCCATGAAAGCTTGTTTCAAATTGACAATATTCGGGTGGTTCTTCAACTGAGACAGAGACTCAACTTCTGCCATTTGGAGAAACTCCTCCCATGAAGTCAACCTCGATACCTCATTCTTCAGTTGCTTAATTGCAACAATCTCACCAGTCACCTTGTGCAAAGCCTTCCATACAACCCCGAAACTTCCTTGACCGAGCGGCTTAAGGAAGCAATAATTCTCCATTCGAACTATCTCAAGAAAACAACACAGACCCAACAAAACTCTCTCTTTGTTAATGGAAACTCAAGATTTCCTAGAAGCAAAACCTAACTGATTTCTTACTGGCTTGCTCACTCACTCAAGGTAGAAAATGCAAGGTGCCCAACTATTATTTATAGGCTAAATCTTTCCCAATCCTGTAAGGATAGCCTAATCTTTCCCAATCCTATAAGGAAAAGGAATTTTTGTAGTTGAAACTGTTCTATTTTACTTGGGCCCAAAGTTTTTCCACAGTCAACATTTTTATTTAGAGTCAAAGCCTTTCAACGGTAGAGATTTTATGGTTTAAATTTTAAAGTAAAAAAAAATGCATATTGAGTGTGCGACGAGTCGTTGTTGGGCTGGCCCCACAAGTATTATCCACAAACGAAACGGAAGTCGTTAAACCGACCCTCAACCCTTTCAAGGACAAAAACAAAAACAAAAGGAAATTAGAAAAAAGCAAAACAAAACCCAACGCTCAGAGCTCTCTCTCTCTCTCTCTCTCTCTCTCTCTCTCTCTCAAATTTCTCTGAACCAAACCCTAGCAGCCTGGCTGTTTGTAATGATTATCAGCCTACTACACAGACTTCCTAGTGCTTGAAAACCATCACCAGTTTCACACATTTCAAGGGGTTTCTCTCTGAAAGATTTGGGTTTTCTCGGTTTTGGCGTTTCAGAAGCTCTCGGAATTCGTGAATTTTCCTCGGTGCTATATACGTACGGCCAACCAATCGGCGATTTTGGAGCAATTGTACCATCCATTCGCTCATCAGAATTGGTTCCTCAGCCTAGGGTTTTCTGATTCTCTCAGGCTATTTGTAAGGATCGGTGCGAAGACAAGCGCAGAGGGCTTTTTCTAATTTCACTGAGATCTGTGAAATTTGATTCGAATTGCGACGATCGGCGGAGGATTGAATCTGTGGTGACTCTCGGAACCTAATTTGATTCGAAGCATCTGTTCAATGATCGGTTTTTGAAGGAATTGAATTGAACCGAAGAGAGAAGATTGGCGTATGGTCGGCGAAGAAGCTTCTGAAGAGCTCTCTCTCCCTGTTCTTCTGCGGTGGTTTGATTGTTCGATCTCAATAGATTAATCGAAGAAAAAAGAAAACGAAAAGATCTTCAACTTTTTTGTACTGTTTGATTTTTGTTTTTGGGAGTTTAATACAAGGCCTTTATATTTTTATTGGCCTTTGATTATCGTTCTCCTCGGGGCGTTTGTTTGTTCTTGTTGTGGTATTATTATACATATTTCTATTTTTTTGGAAGAAAAAAAAAGTATTGACCATGGCGGTGTATTATAAATTTAAGAGTGCAAGAGATTATGATTCAATTGCTATGGACGGTCCTTTCATCTCAGTTGGTATTTTGAAAGAAAAAATATTTGAATCCAAGCACTTAGGGAGGGGTACTGATTTCGACCTTGTGGTCACCAACGCCCAGACCAATGAAGGTTGGTTCTGATTTAGTTATTCCCTTCTGAACAATTTGTAATTAAACACAAATTTGGGTCATAGCAGGTGATATGAGTGTGTGTGTGTGTGTGTGTGTGTGTGTGTTGAGTGGTAAAATCATATATGATTTTGGAGATTTCAAAATTTGATTTTTGGGTATTTGTTCAATTTTCTTTTTATGCTTGTAGCTATCTATCTACATGTTGTTTATATAGAGGATGTTACATTGCCATACTTCAATTAACGTTGGGGTCACTAATTGCCACCATGTGCCTTGAAAGTTAAGTTAGATTGACCTTATGTGGTGGTTTAGTTTTGTTATCGAATGAACAAAGTTTGACCACCTATATGTTAAATTGACTCAATCTGAGAGGGGACAGGACAGGGTGTGTGAGATTGAAATCCATCTTTTGGAATGGTTAATCTGACTTAACTAACTAGGAACCATGGGTTATGGTTTGGGGAATCGCATTTTGGTAGCTTTTATCCTTGCTTTCATGGATCAATATCTTTGCTGTGTTTTTGTAGTCTTTATGTTCTATGTTTTGCAATTTCAGAGTATCTTGATGAAGCAATGTTGATTCCAAAAAATACGTCAGTTTTAATTCGACGCGTACCTGGACGGCCTCGCATGCCAATTGTTACTGATTCAGAGTACTATCTCAGATCCTTTAAATTCTTTAGTTATGTTTTTGTAAGGTCCATTATGAATTTTGAGTTGGCAGTATCAATTGTTATTGTGTTTAACAGACCTGTGATATGGGGGTAGTACCTGTTATTGTAACTTCTGTGGAGTGTGCCCAAGCAGTGCTATGTGCTTCAATAGGATTTTTGTGTTCCTTATGACCATTAGGACCAATTTCGAGGGTTGGTTGAGTTAGGTTTTATTTCCTTTATTGCAGGCCAAAGGTGGAAGATAAGGTGGAATATACTGAACCAGAAAGGACTAGCTTTCCGGCAGCTGATTCATCTGCCATGAAATATGTAAGCTTTAGTATCTACTAGATCCTGGCATGGTTGTGCTTTGCTTTGTGCAATCAGTCAGAGCTTTTAGTGATAGTGTGTTTATTTTGGCATTACAGCCTGATGAGTCAGATTGGGATGATCTTGGAGGTGATTTGTATGAAATTCCTGAAGTCTTGCCAGTGCAGACAAGTTATCAGGCTCCGGATGTTCAGCCAACAAATAAAGCCGATGAAGATAGCAAGATTAAGGCTTTAATCGACACTCCAGCCTTGGACTGGCAACAGTGAGATGCTTTCAGTTTTATTATTTAGTTCTGTGATAAATGATAGATTCATGGTCACTAATGCTGGATGATCTCTGTGTTGTATTTGCAGGCAAGGTCCTGATGGCTTTGGTCCTGGTAGAGGTTTTGGCAGGGGCATGGGTGGAAGAATGATGGGTGGACGTGGTTTTGGTGAGTCTTTTAAAATTACATAATTTTGTTTTACTTAATATGTCAGTGCTCATTCAATCTCTCTCTCTCATTTTACATGACAAAACTGATTTTTCTTTTCTTGATTGAGGTCGAGGAGGAGGGGGATTGGAGAGGAAAACACCTCCACAGGGCTATATTTGTCACAGGTGTAAGGTTCCTGGTATGTTCCTGTTCTTATTTCTTTCTTTGTGATAAATGATTATATCAGGAATGCACTTTTATTAGTTATATTTGACATATTGTATTTGTTTAGGGCATTTTATTCAGCACTGCCCTACAAATGGTGATCCAACTTATGACATAAAAAGAGTGAAGCCTCCCACTGGCATTCCCAAGTCCATGCTGATGGCAACCCCAGATGGCTCATATGCATTGCCAAGTGGTGCAGTAGCTGTTTTGAGGCCAAATGAGTAAGCTGATCTGGTGTTCTATATTTCATAGTTGTTATGCTTGCCTTCCAGTTGTTTGTATGAAAACTTACTATAATCTTTAATATGAAAACAGGGCTGCTTTCGAGAGAGAGATTGAAGGTTTACCATCTACACGGTCTGTTGGTGATCTACCCCCTGAGCTACACTGCCCGTTGTGCAAGGAAGTAATGAAAGATGCTGTGTTAACGAGCAAGTGTTGCTTTAAGAGCTTTTGTGATAAGTGTAAGTTATGATGTAAATATTATTGCCTAAATTTTGTAGCTTTTAAGAATTTCAACTTAATCCCTTGTAATCTTTTTGGTAGCTATAAATTTTCGTTGTATTCACACTGGGTGCCTTTATAATCAGGTATCCGGAACTACATTATGTCCAAGTCAGTGTGTGTCTGTGGGGCTACAAATACACTGGCAGACGATCTACTGCCAAATAAGACACTCAGGGATACAATCAATCGAATCTTGGAATCTGGGGGTAACAGTAGTGCTGACAATGCTGGGAGTACTTTCCAAGTTCAAGGTTTGTATTTCAATAATGTTCCTTCTCTTTCTATTTCCACCAGAGTAGTCATTTTCTGTTCGTATTAAACTTGTGATTTGTAATATTCAGATATGGAGTCTGCACGGTGTCCACAACCCAAGATTCCTTCTCCAACTCAATCTGCTGCATCAAGGGGAGAAGAACTACAGATATCTTTGAATAAAGAAACCCCGAAGATACAGGAAACCGCAGATGAGGTAAAGCCTGTTGTTGCCCCACAGCAGATTTTAGAGAAAGTGAGGACTACAAAAGTGGCTGATGTATCTGAAGCTACACATGAGTCAATGAGTGTGAAGGAACCAGCATCGCAAGGGAGTGCTCCACTTGTTGAGGAAGAAGTGCAACAAAGGCTGGCTTCTGGGGAGGCAGGTAATGTAGTGGTCTGGGAATTATAGTTCTCTGGTTCTGTTGGCCTACTAGTTCTGTTTTCGCATTTTTTCATGGTGCATATCAAGTTCTATGTGTTTTCTTGCTTTCTTGACATACAGGAGTTGGATGGATGTTGAGTAAAAGAATTTTCTTAAAAATAAAGCTTAGTTTGACTCCAAAAAAAAATAGTTGGAAATGTAGTGATTACTTATTTGTTTGTCATTGTATGTGCATTACAGGAAAGAAAAGGAAAAAGAAGAAAGTTCGCATGCCTGCGAATGGTATGGCTCTTCCTCCTACTTTGTTTTGTGAACTTAAAGCTTTCTATCTATCATATAAATTTGAATTGGATACTTCAATCCTTGTGCTTTTATAGATGCCATAATGTAATTACATTCAATGCAGACATGCAATGGAGAACCTCGCAAGATCTTGCAGCTGATAACTATGTGATGCCTATGGGCCCCGGTGCATATAATCCATACTGGAATGGCATGCAACCTGGCATGGGTATGGAAGGATATATGGCACCATATGGTGGTCCTATGCCATATATGGGTTATGGACTAGGCCCATTGGACATGCCATTTGGGGGTTTTGGTCCACAGGACTCATTCGGTGCTCAAGGTTATATGATGCCCATGGTTCCGCCTCAGAGGTATACATTTGTCTCATTTGAATTTCTCTCTCTCTCTCTCTCTCTCTCTCTCTCTCTCCCTCTATAGATATTTGTACTTTCTCTTATGCGTGCAATTCAATGGTTTTTCCCCCTGGAGTCATTTTTGTGGAAAAAGTAGGTTTGCAGGTGTAACCAGTGCCCTAAGATAATGTCAATTGATGCTTGCAAGTTACAATTTAATGCTTTTTCCCTCCTTTCGGCCCCACAACCTAATGTGTTTGTAATCTTGGACTTTATTCAGGGATTTGGCTGACTTTGGCATGGGCATGAATGGCATGAATGGCATGAATGGTATGAATGGCATGAATGGCATGAATGGCATGAATGTTGGACCCCCTGTCATGAGCAGAGAGGAATTTGAGGCTCGAAAAGCTGATTTGAGGCGGAAGCGTGAAAATGAGAGACGAGGCCAAACGTAAGACTGAAAACTGGATTTTTTTTTCTTGGAATTTTTATGCATATGGTATAACTTGGAAAACATGAGTATCTGTTATATGTGATTTGATAGCCATGTTATGTGAAGATTTTTTTAATTCAGTTTCTGTTAGATGCCATTTTCTAGTGTGGTCCACCAAAGGGTTTGGATTCCATTTTAGATGCAATTCCATTGTAAGGACACAACAGATGTGAGATCTGTTATTTTGATTGAAATGTGGAATTCATTTTTAGTAAGTTGAGTTGGTACTAAGAGATAGTAAAGTGCGATGCAAGCTTCACGAATCTGATGTGTTTGTTTATGATTCTGTATGTGAAACAAAATTATGATGCTGTTTTTTTCTCTTTGGGGAGAGTATAGAGATATTTGAAAGGAGAAATCCTTCAGTAGTGGGGCTATGTATGGCTGTTTGCCCTTTTGTGTCCCACAGTTTTTAGTATATGGGCAATATCTCATAATAGGATCTAATAGTACTATTCTTCTGAGAAATGGACAACTTGCCTATAATCTTATGGCAATTGGTTGCTTTTCCTCCCAAGCAGTAGTATCTATTTTTACATGGTTGAGTAATTTATTTTATTTTATTTTTTTATATTTCAGCAGGGAGTTCTCCAAAGATCGGGAATACGGAAGGGAAGTGAGCAGCGGTGGTGGCGATGGCGCTTCTATGAAATCCAAATCTGTACGTCTTTATTGTGCCAATTTCCCTCTCTTCTTATCATTTGTATACTGCAGCAGCAGGGTTTTCTTAAGGTTTTTATCAACACTCTTTCAAGGAGAGACCAAGTTGGCAATAGGACACCAATTTGGCCAGAGAATGCCAAAGAGTCTAGGATATATTAGTCTGTTTTCCTTATCAGTTATTATTGTTCGATCAGTCTTTATTTTATTTTTGTGTCATTATATTATTTCTTTTCTTCGCAATGCTTCATTTGGTCATGGGGATATTAAATGGAGAGAACACATTGTAGTTTGGCTGCCCTTTTTCACGGTGGCTTGAATCGATCGAGAGTACATGGAAAACGGCTAAATGTGGCCGAAACTGAGGTCAATTAGAGTTCTGTTCTGTTGTTTTAGCAACATGTTCAGATTACCCTAGTATACAGCCTTTTGAATCCCATTAATTCCAACTTATATTTGCCAGGACTCAAAATTTAATAACCTGCTTCTCTGTTTTTTTTAACGTCTCTGAGTTGAATTTATTTTTTAAATAAAAAGAAAACCAATAGGAGTCATCTTGGATCATGTTTACACTGGTCTGAGATGCTAATTTATTTATTTATTATTATTATTTTTTATATATGATCCTCAAGTGCTTGCTGCAGGTTCAGAATTGAATTTCTGCACTCTGTACAGGATGAATGTTTTTAACAATGGTTTTATATTATATTTTATTATTTTTGGTTAACCATTTCTACTTCCTTTCTGAGTTCTGGCTGCAAAGTTGGATTGGAGTAATTAATGGGATCGCAGGGTGTAAAGCCAACGGCAAAAAAATAAAGTGTTATCGATGTTTTTTGTTTTCCAAAATTTGAAAACCGAACGAAAAAAATAAATAAAGGGAACAAAGGTGTTTAAGAAAAGTGGGTGTTAGTTTCGTAAATGCATTAAAAAAAAAACGTAAAAGCACTTGGCAAAAAAGAAAAAAGAGAGAAAATAATGGGTAACAGTGAAAAGTAAATGATTTTTGTGAGAATTAGTACTGCGGGAAAAGTTGACTTATTGGGTCTTTTTGGTTTTTCTTCTTGTTATGCATTGCAGAAGTCAATTGCTCGATCACCAAGTCCCGACTACAGCAACAGCCACCAGCATCGTCACAGACGCGAGAGGTCATCTCCAGAACGAAGGCCCTCACGTGATCCACGTGACCTGGAGCCACAGCCACCGCGTCCTCCCAAGAGAAAATCAGACCACCACGACAGAGATCGCGAACGCGCCCAAGACCGAGATCGAGGTCGAGACTATGACGATTACCATGAGGATGACCAGCAACAGCGCCAGAAACGACATCGTTCTGATTCGTCCTCTGCAAAACCACCACCTTCCACTGAAACAACAACAGCATCGGCCAAACCTGCCTCCTCCTCCTCTACGGCATCAGCTGCAGCAGCTGCCGCAGCGGCGGCGGCGGCGGAGCGCAAGCACAAGGCAAGCGTGTTTTCTCGCATAAGCTTTCCGGAGGGGGAAGTGAGCAAGAAGCGGGCTCGCGCGGCTTCTCCGGCGGCGACGGAGGATAACAAGCCGTCGTCGGCGCATCATCACAAGGAGTCGTCTTCGTCATTGGCAAATGGATCCGCGTACGACGAGTATAAAATGACGTCGTCGTCGACTGCCAAGGCTGGGAGTGGCGGAAGTGGAAGTAGAAAGGCTATGGTTAGCGCTGCTGCTTCTATGGAGTATGAGTCGAGCGACGACGACAGGCACTTCAAGAGGAAGCCGTCGAGGTACGAGGCGTCGCCGCCGCAGAAGGCGGAGCAGGAAGAGTCCAGGCACTCCAGAGGCAGCACCAGGGACCATCGGGATCGCAGGCATAGATAGAAAGAGAGATCAGATAAGAGTAGATCAGAAGAAGAAATCAAACAGTGGGCCTAATTGGCAATTTGCTGTTTTTGTGTTTTGCTCTCTCTCTCTCTCTCTCTCTCTCTCTCTCCTTTATTGGGCCTTGGAGGTGATTGTATCACTGTATATGTAAGATGCCCATAGGCCACGGGAGCAATTGCTTGCTTGTTCCTGCTTGAAATTTGATATTTTTGTTTAACCTCTTCTGTCATGAAATACTAAATTACAAAATATGAATAAGAGACTTCTCTCTTCAATTTCAAGGCTGCTTGCTTTATACATATATTTTCTTCACTCAATTATCCGAAAGTTCAATCGTCTGGCTATTGTTAGATGTCACAAGTTCAAATTCTCCCTCTTTGTTAATAAAAATAAAAATAAATAAAGAAAATTTCAGTTCTGACCAAAAAATAAATACAACTTAAAGAACCAAAATGAAATATGAAATGAAACCAAACTTCAAGCAAGCATAATGATCTGAATTCAAACAATAATGACCTCAAATCTTAACCCTCTAAACCTTTACAAACAAAAATTACGATCAAATTTGCAACAATAAAAAGGACAAAACAAATCATACAACAAAGGCACCCTAATGATCTTAATACAGACCATAATAAGCTAAAAATCCAAATCTTACAACTTTACCCACACACACACACACACACACACACAAAAAGTACAAAGAAGATTTTACAAGGCAAAAAAGATTTTAAAAAAACTGCAATATAACACTCTTTAAATATAATAATATACTAGCCTCTCAGCATATGTTTTTGCGCCTGCGAAAGGCTTCTTCTAAAAAAATTTAAATTTATTTAAGAATTAAAAAAGATAATGGGTAGTTGTGTTCCATAAAATAGGATCCATTATCTTATTTGAATTTGAATTTTTTTTAATATGAAAAGTGTGAATTTACCATATTATCCTCATTTAATTAATAATTTCAATTCTTAACGTTTGCATTAATCAAGAGCATTTTCTGGTATTTTGAATGTTTCACAATTCTCTACATTTTGCTTTTATATATATAGATTTAAAAGGTATAGTCACATGGCTATATTATTAAAATATTTGAATATATTCAAAGAGTATAGCCGTGAGGCTATACTATTAAACTATTCGAATATATTTAGAGTATAGCCGCGCTGCTATACTTTTTAAACCCTTCTTCTTCAATATAAATGCTATTATGAACCAAAAAAAAGCTTCTGAACACTAAGGAAAATAACCAAACCAAATACAAATATTAGGAAGATAACTAAATTGCTTCCGAGCTTTCCAACCATATTTGTTTCTCAAAACTTATGGGTAATTTGACCACTCAGAAATCTTGTAGAAGGAAATTGATATCTTGGATAATCGTTGAGGAACATATGCCAACGAGGTCTAGTCCAATTGGAAAAAACCTTGAATTATAGACCGATAGTCTCAGGCTTGAACTTGTGACACCTTGGTAGTGTGATTGTGGGAAAAACACCCTCCTCCTTGACTATGGCAAAAACAAAACAAAATTATTAAGCCTAACAAATATTGAAATCACATTAGTAACCACAAGTAATATCTAGATACTTTAATCCAATTAATACCCAAATATCTTAAGCCTAATTTATACCCAACTAAATAACAACTCTAGTCCTACTTTTTTTCCTGTTCGATGAACCATAGTCGTTCTTCTTGTTGCGTTTACGTATTTCTCTTTTTTACACCGCTCTCTCTTCCTCTTTATTGATTCAACTTTTTCTCTATTCTTTCTATTTCTCTCTTCTTCACTTCTTCCTATTTTTCTCTTATTCTAAAATGCAAACGGAATGAACCGAATTGAAACCGTATAGGTTTGATTCGGTTCCTCTAGACACTTGGTATAAAAACCATACCGTATGTAACTATTGGTTTTGATTCCAATTCAAGGGGTAAACCAGACTGTGCCCACCTTAAAAACACAGTATCAATTATATTCTCTTACATTATAAAGACTTATAGGTCGGAAATGATTAACTCATTCATGAGGATTATTTTTTGGAATTAAAGTGAAAAAGTATGATTAATTTGGGAAATAGAGTGTCCATGAAAGCATTAACCAAATTAGAAAAGAATTTTTAAACATTTTTTATTTATTTATAAAACCCGGGGATGGTGGTTTCTCACACACACTACCAAAATACCTGTAGGGTTCTAACTTTTGATCATAGGTCTCTAAATCAAGGGCTTTTTCTACTAGGCTAGACCTCGTTTCTCAATAACAATATCATATTTAATTATAGAAATAGGAATTGTAAAAACGCGTAAATAATATTGTCTAGTTTTGTTTTGTTTTGTTTTTTTCTATCCCAAAAGAGATGATGTAGTTTGTGTTTTTTTGACAGGAGAATGAAAAAACCTACTAAAATCAAGGTATTCCGTTCTGATTCCGGGGTATATCTCCGATACCTTCCTAACTGTGCTTGCTTCACCTACTTTCAGGAAATGTTTGCAACACAACTTTTGAAAAAAACAACTCATGTTTTTATTTCTAAATTAGCATAATACACCAGTAACCATTAAGCTTAAGCTTCAACATACAAAAATACAAATCATAATGCAACGCCTTTTCATAGTAAAACCCAACACAAGACCTACCAAATGGCAAAGACCCAGATACTCAGAAGGAAAAATCTATGAAGAAGTCAAGGTGGGAATCATTCCAGCTTCTCTAGCATATGCAAAAATCCCACCAGCCTTAATAACAGGGCCCGCATCCCCAATGGGCTTCAACGTGTACTCTTTCCCAGTCGTGTGATTGATCAGACGGCTCTCGCTCAGCTCGATGCTCACCACATCTCCAGTCTTGCACTCCTCGCAAACCCTAACCTCCGACTCCAGCGGGTACACCTCGCCAGTCGCCACCGAGTTCCTGAAGAAGATGCGCGCGTAGGACTCCGCCACTACCGCAGCAACGCCCGCCGCCCCTAGGGCCACTGGCGCGTGCTCGCGCGATGACCCGCACCCGAAGTTTGCGCCCGCGATTATGATCGAGTACTTGGACTTGGTCTCATCCGGGTCCACGAAGCGCGTGGAGTAGGCGTCCGGGAGACCGCAGAGCGCGTAGGATCCGAGCTTCTCGTACTCGGAGGGGTTGGAGGGGACTAGGGTCAGGTACTCGGCGGGGATGATCTGATCGGTGTCGATGTTATCGTTGAGGACGTAGCAGAGGCCGTGGAATGTGGTGGATGGGGTTGTGGATGCGGCGGCACGTGTGGAGAAGGTGGCGCGTAGGGTTGGGGTTTGGAGTAGGGGCGCGTGGGTGAGGGATTTGATGGTGGATGGGGATACGGTTGGGAATTTGAGAAAGGTGGGGGTAGAGAGGGGGTGGGAGGGCTTGTGGGTGGTGGTGGTTGTGAAGCTAGGGTTTGGAGAGAGAGAGAGTGAGATGGCGGCCATGGCTGGAGCTTGGAGCTTGAAGCTTAGTGTAACAAACAGGAAATGAATTGGGGTGGGTTTTTCGTTTGATTTTTAACTTGGTAGGTTTTAAGTGGTGGAGTGGAGACTTGGTGTACGACGGTGAAGATGGTGTCGTTTTGATGTGGGCAGGCAGACGTGTGTGAATTAAACTCTCCTACATTTTTATCGAAGAACTCCCCAACATTGAAAAATAACACCATCATCAATAATCAATCAATTTCATTTCAACCATGAAGCCTATATAACTTTAGTCATCTGCCACTGCATACCATAAACTATTATCAGCCAAACTGTATTTTTTTTTTTTAAACAAAAAAAAATTCTTATAAAAGAAACTGATTTGTTTTGGTTTGCGGTGAAAATGGAACTGATCCTTCAGAGAGAGAGAGAGAAAGAGGGGTACCGGTCCGGGTAGAAAGCTGTCACGTGGTCATATTATCGTAGTATTTTAAGTGAGAGTGAAGGTTTGTGGTGATGAACTCCCGCAGTATATTTGTTTGCCTTTATGGCCTTTGAAAACGGGGAATTTTCAAATTTGGCCCGATTAGGCCAGGAGCTGGGCTAAAAGGGCATTTTCAAGTTTGGGCCTATTAAAAAAGAGCCTGTCTAGAAACCAGGAAGGAAAACACGATGTCGTTTGCCGTAAACGACACATCGTCTTTTCGAGACAATTTAAAGATTAGGGTTTGTAAAAAAGAATGGACGGCTCAGATCCGAAGTTCACGATACCTTCCAACGCTATAAAGTCCCGGTTTCATCACAAACCCTCACTCTTCGTGTGGCGAAAACCCTAGCTCAACTGCCGAAACCTGTGCCTTGCAGCTCATTTCTGATACGATGGGTACCTCTCTCTCTCTCTCTCTCTCTCTCTCTCTCTCTCTCACAGATTTTGTTCCATTTTCATTTTGAATTTTATGCATCTGTTTCTGTTTATATAACAATGAAACTTCAGCTGAATCTGTTTGATATGCATTTGATTTGTCTGATGCTTAGCTTACCGAGCTTCTTGTTGTTGATTTCCAAGCTTACAGAAGATGAAAATTTTATGAACTTAAAATCTTTTGTTATTTCCCTTGTTCCTTATATCTACTAGCCCGTCCACCGCATTTCCAAGTTTTAAATAGTTTGGCTGATAGTCTTTAGTTCAAAGTAGTTATTTGACTAAAGTTAGTTTTCATAATTTGAATGAAATTAATGACACTGTTATTGACACATTATGATTTGGTTTTTGATTGCTTAAAATGGGTTTAATCTGAAATTGATTTCCTTGAAGTGCTTGAGTTGGGTGATTACAACATTAGAAACAATCTATAGAAACTGATGGACATGGGTATTGTTTGAGATTGGGATGTGTAGCTTTAGATGTTTATAGATATTAATTGAGTAATGATCTGTTTATCTAATATGTGGTTTTGTTTGTGTTATTTTGGGGGCATTAGGAGCCTACAAGTATGTGTCGGAGATATGGAGGAAGAAGCAATCCGATGTGATGAGGTTCCTCCAGAGGGTGCGCTGTTGGGAGTATCGCCAGCATCCTTCCATCGTCCGTGTCACAAGGCCCACACGCCCTGACAAGGCTCGTCGTTTGGGTTACAAGGCCAAGCAGGTAGTGATAATTTCTTAAATTACATGCCATACACAACTCATTGTTTAAATTATGGGTTTCAGCGTTTATCACCAAGTTTAATAGGCTTCTGGCCATTTGATATACATGTATTCCCATGTTTGTCTTTTGACTCTATGAAATGATAATTATGGTTGCGTGTTGTGAAGGATTACTGTCTTATCTGGTGCTTATCTTGTGGTCTATTAGGTTCATTTCATTCTTTCAGTTGTGCATGCATGCTTCCTGTTGTGAATTGTTTCCTTTTTGTTGTGCGCCTATGGGCCTAATCCAGTATGTGTGCTGGTTAAGCAGCATTCTGATGCTTCAGCATTGTACCTAAAAATGCTGCTTTCCTTAAGTGATTGTATGCTTCCTGAGACCAGCTATGCTAAACCAAACAATTGATCTTCTGCCAAGCGAGTTCTATCTATGGTTTTTGCTGTTGTCTCCATCCGATACATTGCACTATTTTCTGTATCCTATATATTTCTTTGAACATGTGTTTTTGTTGTCTCTTCTCATGCACCTCTTGGTCTTTGTGCCCCAGCCAGGTTTAATTGAATTTTTAGTTGGCTGATAGTTCTAGTAAAATTTGGTGCAGGGTTATGTTGTTTACCGTGTCCGTGTAAGGCGTGGTGGTCGCAAGAGGCCTGTTCCCAAAGGTATTGTATATGGGAAGCCCACAAACCAGGGTGTGACACAACTAAAGTTTCAGCGCAGCAAGAGGTCTGTTGCTGAGGAGCGTGCTGGCCGTAAGTTGGGAGGCCTTAGGGTTCTCAACTCATACTGGATCAATGAGGTTTGTGACTCAGTTTTGATTCTAATATACTTGGGTTACAGAACTTGTTTTTATTTATTTATTTGTTTCTTGGGCTTGATGTTTGTTTAATTTTGTGATGTCCTGCTTACATTTCCTGTTTTGCTGAATGCAGGACTCAACCTACAAGTACTTTGAGGTAATCCTGGTTGATGTTGCACATAATGCTATCCGTAATGACCCAAGAATCAACTGGCTCTGCAATCCTGTTCACAAGCACAGAGAGCTTCGTGGGCTCACTTCCGCTGGGAAGAAGTACAGGGGACTGCGTGGAAAGGGACACTTGTACCACAAGGCACGACCTTCCCGCAGGGCTACCTGGAAGAGAAACACCACCCTCTCCCTTCGTCGTTACCGTTGATTTCGATCATTTTATCTTATGTTTTGTGTTGTTTCTGGGTACTTTCAGGAAGACAATCTTTGTTGTGAGTTTGAAATTTTGGCACTTAAAAACTTGAACCATGTTCTATTTGAATGGATTACCGTCTATTTTAGTCTCTTGTGCTATTGTTAAGTGATTAGTTTTATATATGTTGCAAGGTTCCAATTATCTTTTATGGTGAATTTTTCTTACGTTGTGGCGTGTTTTGGGAGATTCAGTTTTCTGGCTTGTTTGATGTACGGTTTCCACAGCCAAATAGATTTATTTGGTCTACTGCTTTGTAGACGGTAGACCCTTATTTTTTTTTGGGGGTCGAAGAACGGTAGACCTATTCATGTTGCCTGTAGACATCAAAATCTCAATAAGATGTTAAACGAGAAAAGCATTGAATTTGTGAGTTGGATGTCAAATTCTTAACACAAGCAAAAATTAAAACTAACTTGAATGGAATGGATGCAGAAATAAATTAATTTGATTTTCATTAGAAGATAAAACCTCAAGCCAATTCAATGAAATGAGTTGAGTTCTTTTGGTTCACGAACTTTATGCTATGAGCATACAAAAACTCAAACTTGACTTGAAATTTTAGCGAGTTTTATAACTTCTTTTCTCTAGTGTCACTGACGTGTTGGAAATAATTGAGGTTTTGAATGAGCTTAGAATTGAGTAAATCAGACACCGCCATATCATTTGGTGAATAAATTTGACATCGTGTTGTGTTATGAATACAACAATGTTCTGCATGGCATTTCCAAAATAGGAGGAAAGAATATTGTG
The DNA here is from genome assembly GCA_903112645.1 of Prunus armeniaca. Taxonomy (NCBI): domain Eukaryota; kingdom Viridiplantae; phylum Streptophyta; class Magnoliopsida; order Rosales; family Rosaceae; genus Prunus; species Prunus armeniaca. The sequence continues at coordinate 5,932,992 of CAEKDK010000005.1, read as the reverse complement.
GGTTTTTAAGGTCTTGAGACTACAGCCTTCCATGAATGTAGCTGTCTTTCAAATTATGCAGTGCTTCTCTGATTGAATCCTCATCCTGGCTGGAGTACTTCAAACATATCAGCCGCTGAGCGACATGGTACGCCATCTGGATCGGTTGGTATTGAAGGCAGTTTACTTCCATCCTCTTCACTTCCTAAACATTGAAATTTTAAATTTCTTAGTCACTGGTTAATGACGAAGGGACTTCCATTCAGAATACCAGAATCACTCTTAAATTAATTCAGATCCATTTATAAAAAGAAGGCAAAAAAGTACAAGATAAATTATATGGATTTCAATGACATTGCATTGCAATGGGACTGAACCACTTCCTTTGTTTTTTGACGTGGGGTTAGCAGTGTTCTGGAAATTCCTGGCCCTATTTCATCTTAAATCAGATTTTGAGGAAAAATACCAATATAAAAAGAAGACTCTATGTTTATGGCAATGCGAATATATAAGATAACTTTCAATTCTTGGTTACTCGAAATAATTCACCTTTTCTGTGATCCTGGATGTGATGTTTCTGGCTATTTCAATTACTGAGCTTGGCAGTCCTGCCACTTCTGCTAATAGAAGGCCATAGTGCGGAACATGTCTCGCTCCGTCCTTCAGTTGAAACTACGCAAACAGACAAGACTTTCAGCCACCAAAAGTCACATAAAATCAAGATTAGAGTGAAAGGATCTTGGAAAAACTACCTTGAAATCTAGACGGTTATTTTTAATGTCAACATCAAAGTGAAGTATTTTCACATTTGGATAGACGGTTACTAGTTCTGATAGGTTTTCCATATGAGTAGCAAATATAGTATACCTGAGAAAGATTGAGTAGGATGGTATGTTAGCTTCTGCAAATAAAATTTCATCACTAACTAGGCTTTGTATGACATCGTTCATAAGAAAAAGCCTTGGAAAAATGTAAACAAAAGCTATGGTAGTTGATAAGCACTGACAGAAAGGACCACAAAGACAATAAGTTCTTAACTACCAAAACCAGATAGAACTAAACAATAATATTATTTCTAAATGCGTCTCACTTCTGTAGTCTTGTGGTATGCCTACTTATCTAGACGAATCATATGGCAGTACGTAAAAAAGGATGAGTTAATTGGTTTCTTTTCTCCCATACATTCTTCCATTCTTTATGTATGCTTAATAAGTTTGTCGCAGATTTTCACAACAATTGGAAGCATTTAGCTTCAATGCAAGTGATATATAAGCAGCTTCAATTGTTTAATATAGTGAAAACCGTGTGCATCAATTTTTAAAGGAACACATTTTAAACTTTTCCTTACTCAAAACTCATAAAATTTCATCTGAGGTAACCCACTGGAACCTCGGTAAATGGTAAATTGGAAAAGAGATTACGCTTTCAGTGATAACAAATGTTCGCAGCAGCTCCAAGCAATTGCAAATCCATCAGAAGAAGATGTAGCCCTCCCAAGTTCATCCATAACAATCAGACTCCTATGTCCAACATGGACCAAATATTATTGGATATTACTGTATATTCAAAGGGTTAAATAAATCTTGTGGTGTACTACCTCTGGGAGACATTTTGCATGATAAAAGCTGTTTCTTTCATTTCTGTCATGAACTGTTACAAATAATAAGAAAATTCCTTTCTAAATATTCCGTATTAAATAGAAATAAGGTGCATCACTAAAACATATGGGGGATCCATATTTCTGATATTGAAGTTCGAAAAATTTACCGTACTAGAGTTGGATTCAAGATTATCTACTGTACCCATCCTTGTAAATATACGATCAACAACCCTTAGAGTTGAGAAGCGAGCAGGAACATAACAACCGATCTGAGCAAGAATAACTATAAGACACACTTGTTGAAGGTAAGTACTCTTTCCACTCCTGGCAGAAACATTCCGTAGTTAAACTCAAGCAAACGATAACCTAATTGGTCACATTCTTTAAACATATATGAATATTCATCTTATGGTCAAATATATTTTTTCTATGGTCAAATATATAAATATCAGTACAAAGCCCATACGGCTTATGGTCAAATATATTTTCCTACTGTTTCTTGGTAAAAATATGATTTTCATCTTCACCATTTAACCTGTCTTCTAACAACTAATAACTGGATGAAGCCGGCAAGACAATGCATGAGAAAACAACACTTCCATGTATTACTTGAAAAGAGAATTCCTTACATGTTTGGGCCTATGATAAGCACCATGTTTGACGCCTGTGATAAAAATATATTGTTGGGCTGCAAGGAAAAAGGAAAAAAGAAAATAGCTATAGTTTTTCTGCAGAATCTCAAGCAAATTCATGAGGAGGAGAGAGTAATCCAATTATAGAAAATAAAGCATTACGTACGACGAAGTCATTGTGTATGGTCTCTAGGATAGGGTGTCTTCCAGCATCAATTGCCATGGGACCATTATCTATAAGTAAACATGATAGAATCAAGCATTTCCCCTATTGAACATCCAAATTCATGAGCGATAATTCCAGACAATAGCTACTTGCCTGTAAATTCTGGTCTGGTGTAACGATCAACTGGCTTTGTGGAAATGGCGTGTGCAAATGAATTAACGATCATATCCAAAAGGCATAAGACCTCTGCAAGCAGTGTGAGTGCAGAAACATCCTCTCGTATGGCATCTACTAATTCTGCATATAAGATATCAAAATCAGTAATCTATGATGGTATCAGCACTGCAGCAGTTGAAACATATATAAGAAGATATCACAGGCTTCATGAACATAAAAGGTCATTATATATGTCTAAACATCATCGTTTGGTAAGCTTGAGTATTTGGTAAACAATGATGTTCAAAAAGTTCCGCAATAAGATCAAAAAGATCAAAATGAAGCCAACCGTACTAAGCTTATTGTTCTAAAGATCAATGCTTATATAAGTGCAATGAAGAAAGTAAACAAAAGTAATGATGTAGAACAAGTAACAAGAACTCAAAAACAGAAGATGTGTAAGCTTATCAAGTTTAGCACAACCTTCCAGGCAAACTTCTGTCCGTATGTAGCATTCTGCAGCTGCAGACTTATTTCTAACGTTTAGCTGTAAATTTCATGCAATGGAGAAAGATAAATGTAATTTTTCCAGAATCTTCACTGAAGTTACAAAGATATAAAATGTTATTGATACTCGATAATAAAATAGACACATGTACACAAAATTTTATAATGAAACTCGGATTTATTCACAAAAATGTTATTACAAGTTACGACAACTAATAAAACGGTGCCATGTTGCTTTTTACTCTTATTTATGTTGAAGGCCTTGATTTTTGTTTTAAAAAACGCCACAAGTAATTGACTCAGCAGAACAATGTTTGAGACTAACATCTTTTGACATGGAAAACTACAACACATAAATGTTGCAAAAATTAAGAAATAAAGGCACCAACAACACCTATATCTAAGATTGCTGATTGAGTTGGTCTCCTATGAATGATCCCTTTGATTAGCTAGGTTCCTTCAAGAGATGTATACCCTGAAACTACGCCTCCTAAAATTCACAGTTGTAACTGAAGATGATCTCTGTGAAACTGCTTAACCTAATTTGTTAGTCCAAAATAAAGATGGGAACTGAGTCCACCTTAGAATTGAAGTTCTTAGCAAAATCAATCAAATATATCATTACCAATTTCATTCACCTGCCCTGAAATTGATATGCAAGTCTAAAAGACAAGCATAACTCAACTCATTGTAGTTGAAATGGCAACATTTTATGTTGTAACTAATCAAGGAAATGCCAACAGTTCACAGACAATAAAGGCAGTACAAATAGAACCTTAAAAGTAGTATTTTGCAATGAAAAAATGACGTGAATAATAGAACAATCATAACCTAGAGTAAGTAAATTTGATATAAATAGAAAATTTGATCGTAGTACTCACAGAAGCAAGCTCCAAGGTTGAGCAGTGTAAATTGTTACCATGTTTCAATACCTATGTCAGAGAAGCATATGAGAATCAGAAATAACTAGTGAAGAGATGTTTAGTACTTTAGAGCAAGTTTTATTCTAAACCTGAATGAACTGACTAGGAAGCTTCCCTTGAATGTCCTTATGTGGAATGCTAAAGTAGAACCCTTTCCTATTGTTAAATGGGAGTTTCAAATTGGGCAACTTGAAATCTTCACGATACTTGTTAGCAAGATTATGTATAGCTGTTAATTCATCATTTAGAATATTAAATTGGCCCTTGATCTCAAATATAAGAAAACAAAAGACAAATAGAACATGAATAAAAGGGAAATGAAACAGAATTTGAACTGCATATGTAGTGAGAAAAAACCTTCACTAGTATCACAAAATGATCTCCGCGCAATATCCAAAAGTCCATCAATTCCAGCCTTGACAGCAAAACACTGCTGTGTGCGGGCTACAAAAGGAACCCGTGCATGAAGCACATCTTCATCAATCACCTCTCCAATCCTGAAAGAAATACAGCGTCTTGTGTACATGAGTGATATTGTTCATACTTGATTTAGAAAACAAAGTCTATGGGATATTAAACACATCACACAACAAGTAAGAACCTACAGGTGTGAAAATTTCTATCATACCGAAACTCTAATCACCAACAACGACTGCCTTAGCATCATATTTAATGGTATGGCAAAAGATAACTACTTTAGTGCTCACGGTTGAATCTCAGAATTATGATCAACTTCATCAGGTAAGTTGGACCTGGCACTTGGGGTTGAATGATCCTATCTAATCTAACGGAAATAATATAACTACTATCTAATCTCATAGACTTTATGATCAACTTCGTTAGGTAAGTTGGTTCCCAACACCTGAGTTTAAGTTCATATCTCTGTAAAATTGTACATAAGTGTTTCGGGTTGTACGCAAGACCATAATCATGGCACCAAAATCATATAAGAGGTTAAGAATAAACTTTAAATTGGTTGTCGACTTGAAATTATTCTTTCCCATTATCTGGATCAATTATACACTTCAAATGAGCATATTAATGCATGAAAATGTGTTGTTTCCAGTAAAATATGCTGCTTATGTAAGAGGCAAAATGCTAAAACAGATAATAAGACAAAGATTGGACAACAAAGGCAATATGTTTTAATTAGTGGCAAAAGTAAAGGGATTCTTTTTCCAGGGAAAAAGTGATGTAATTTCACATTGCAAAAAAAAGGGACAAAGGTGAGTGTTTTGTTGAGGTTCATTGCTCAGAGGATGTCTGCACTATTCTGGCCTCTGAATTCGACCCTATCAGGATAATAGAGCTCATTACACAAAACAGATTCCAATTTAAACTTCAAACCAGTTAGGGATGTCGGGAGAAACAAATTTACAGATGATCCACTGGAATCATCAAGCTTGGAAGCAAACCTCCTTCTAATGGCAGCATACTTCTCATTTTCACATACAGACTTGTAAACATTTGCAAGAAGAAAACACTTTGCATCTTTAAGAACCTGAGAATTTAACCAAGCATGGATACTTTTGAACATGTTTTGAGCACAGTAAATGTATCGGAAAGAAAAATAATGCTTGATATGAACATCTTTTGCGGTAAATTTTACCTTTGAGAGTAAAGGCAAGGCATCTAGAGCAGTTTTGAGGAGAATAATGCTTGAAACCAAGACCTGGCTTTTTCTAGCATAATCAACACCCATGACTTTGTTTGTTATTTTCCTTGGCTTGAAGCAGAAGTGACAAAGTACCCTATCTGCATGAGAGCATACGTAACTTCAACTTGTTCATGATATGAACAGATGGACTAACTTTGTCAGGACTAAATTTTCCTTTATTCTTCCCTCTTACCACTCTCTTTGGGAAATTTACTCAAAACCTGAGCGAGTCCAAAGAACAGCTGTTCATTGCTCATGAGCTCATCCTAAAAACAAATATTAAGGAGACTGAGGATCATAAACAATATAGCTGCAAAATGCACTTTCCAGTTCAGTAACTTCAAAATTCATCACCTTATGTGTATTTCAAAAGGAAACAAAGTAGACACAATGTGCATTTGCATGTCAGTTCCAAAAGTACCATTCTTATATAATCATTGTATTCTTGCTTTTTATATCTATAACCATGCAAAAAATATCCACAGATGGTCTATGCCAAACCCAACTTTTCAATTCATATAACATGATCCCTTTTCATTTTACTTTAAATTCGACACAGAGAAATGAAGGTTCACAGATTCAAAAGTATTTTAAATGGATTACATAGCTCCAAAAGAGATATTTGAGAATAAATAACACTGACCAGGCAATCAAGACGGGCATTTATAGTTTCAATATCTTTTAAAGGCTGCAATAGATTGGCACGAAGAAGTCTAGACCTGAAGTCATAAATTGCTCCAAATTAGATTTAAGTGACAAGAAATTATAAAGGAGAGATTGACCACCACTAAGAAGCATAAAGTACAAAGTTTAGAAGAGAAATTGCAACTATAAAAATATACAAAGCACTGATCAATCCGGTGAACAACCACACATACCCTCCAATAGTTTTTGTTGTCTTGAGCATGTTCAATAAACTTCTTTTCTTGTTGCTTGTTCCCCAAAGTGTCGAATGAAGTGGCTCAATGATTTCCAAATTTTGAACACTGCCAACAAATTTCAACTACAAAAGTCATTACCAAAGATTCTAAAAATAAAAATGCATTTAACCCATCACATCTTTATTTAAAATACTTCATAATTTCTCCTAATATCACAAAAACATGATCTATTTGATACATAAAAGGGAGCTAAGCTCGAGATAAAATCACAGAAACGGAAGAGTACCTAGTAGCGTCAATATTCATATGGGCAAATGATCCATTAAAAGTGACCTGGAGAGGCATAAATTAAATGAAGTAAATGTTTATTTCCTCATAAAGACAAAACAGGGTTGGATAGCAGTACAGACTGATGGGAGTTCTTAGCGTGACTAGAAAGGTGAACTAAAACAAATTGTTGTTGCTCTGTCTCTCCATGGAGACAGCTGATTTATATTTTTCTTAATGAGACAGGATATTATTGATATAGAAACGCCTACTTTCTTCTGTTATTATTTTACAGATCATGAAGGAACGTGCATTATTTAACTCATACCAAAAGTGAGTGGTTTGTAATGATGACCCCTTTCTCTGCTTCTATCCTGTGCATCATGCAGATCCATTACTTTAAAAAAAGGCAAGGGCAACAGATGCTAGAACGGTGAAACTTGCATGTTGGTAACAAATTCAAAAGGAAACTGAAAAGGTGAAAAGAGCACATTTAACATGGAATGCTCTAGCTACAATAAGAGCAAATGACATTGGGGGAAAAAAAAATATATGTCATGTTCTTTAATTTATTACTTAAAGAAAACTCTTAAACCCCAAATTCCAAATATGGTGAACTTCCTATTTCATAATTAAAACAAATAGCCTAGGGTTTGCAACATCATAACGTTAGAAAGCTCAAGTTCTGAAAGTACCACTTAATTGTAGCTGCTGCTGCAGCCAAGCAGAGGTAATACTGCTTGTAAGAGGTATCCAATCCTAGTGCAGAAGGTTCCTTTGCTGCTAGATTTTTAATCAGCACAGCACCCTGGAATCCAACAATGGCATTATAAGCTGTGAGCTTCAAGAGTCAACCACCCATTTCGATGCAAATATTAGAGGATAAGGAATCTCTAACTTAACCTTAGTGTCATCAAAGCAACCACGGGCCATTACAACCTGCAGAATGAGCACAGTAATTTAGTTTATTAAACAAGTGAATATCGTATATGAGATAATCTCATAAGCATCCAAGAGAGCGCAGTTGATCATTAAAAATTAAGGAACCTGACCTTCTTGACTGTAGCATAAAATCTGTCAGCCAATTCTGAAACTCCAACCATTCCATCAGGTGCCAGCTTGTTTGGTGAAACAATAATCACCACAGGATCATAGAATTGCAGCAAAGTTTTTGTATTCTGATATGAGCTGCTAGTTTCAATATATTGAGAAAGATGGAGAGAAGCCAACCTTAAATCAAAGGCTGCAACTCCCACCTGTCAGGATACTTTTGGTCAGCTAGGTATTCTAAATTAGTTGATCTCTATGTAACAAAAAATTTAAAAAAATTAGTTCATCTCCACGAGATAACCTTCAGCTAATCAGCTGGAAGGAACCATAATCAAAAACAAATTTTTTTCCGATTTTGGGTGCAATGTCACAAACCAATTTCTTCAATCCAATTATAAACTTAAAATCAAGAAAAAGATGTGGAAACAAAGCCAGTTATAATGAGTCTGAAAACTATAGTCTATAAGGAAACGTTCAAGGTAGGTTACCATATTTGGTTCAGCCATAGGAATTTTTTTTCTTTTCTTTATGTAAAATAATTAGATACAATTTTCCTATACACAATATCCTCATTTTACCAGCAATCTCAAGCCTTGTAGGCGCAGACCTAGGCCTTCATTAAACATGACTAATCTTCTTTTTCTTTTTCTGATCACATGACTAATCTTCATTGATGATATTCATTGTATCACAACTTCACAAAATTGCTTAACGCATATATTCAAATCTAAAATTTCCAGGATGTAAAACAGTTTTTACGTAGTTCAACATTTATCACCACTACAAATCTACAAGTTCCTACAGAGAGAGAGAGAGAGAGAGGAGAGAGAGGAGAGAGAGAGAGAGAGAGAGAGAGAGAAGTAAAAGCAGGACCAGTACGAGTTCAGCTAAAACATAACCAAGAATTGAAAATCCAAGCGCTAAATTCGACTCCTACGTTTTTTAAATTCAATTTCCCGATTGATAAAGCCGAAACATCTTTCTCGGTGCCAGATACTGAGGTACTTAACCTAAGCTTATAAACTGTATGTTATCTTCCATTTTCTCTTTCTTTCCTGCACTTTCTCGGAAACCAAACAATCAAAGAAACGGACCGGTTAAGTGTGAGATGGAAGACCGTACCTCCTTAGCTCTGTTCTCGATGAGGCCGATAACGAAGCTCGATCTCTCTCCTGCGTCGTCTTCCATTTGCTCTCTACACTCTTTGCTTCAACGAATTTTGTATTGCGCGCCAGCGCCAGAGTGCTATTTATAAACGAGTGACTCTCACTCTGAACACTTGCCACGTCTGCACTGGGTTTGCGAGGGTAACGGCCAATGAGGGTGTACGTGATGAGTAAACCCTATGATCGAAGTACACTTTAATATTTTAATTAAAATATAAAATTAACTAAGTATACCCTATAGAACTACCAAAAATACTCCTAGTACACCCTAATACTTGTAGCATTATTTTATAGTTGATTTTCAGCTTGATTTTTTTAATAGTGTTTATAAATCTTTGACTTTTCATATGGATTTATGTTTATACTAAAACTGTTGACACTTTTTTTGCAATTCCAAATTCTTGCAATCACCACCTCTTTCGTTAAAAACACAATAGGACAAGCAATCTCTTGATTAGGGTTGATTTTATATTAGGGTAAATCAGTAATTCAATATATATTTTTATAATATAGTGTACTCAGTTAATTTTATGGTTAATTTAGAAGCACTCTAATTTTATTATTTTGAATTCACCACAAACCAATGGAGTGGAGTGGGATTCAACTAGGCTTTTAGTGTGCTTTTAAGTGGTCATGAATTCAAGCCTTATGATATCTGTGTGTGAGTTACAAACTTCTTATTTTTTATTTTTATACAAGCAATATTGGGAGAGGGAATCGAACATAGGAACTCGAGTGCAGGTAAATGTAACTGAATTCGTTTTACCACTTTATACTGCCATGTGGCATAAACAGTTTCATACAAATTTAGGATTCATGAGCAAGAAATTCATGTTAGGACCGTGTTAATTGTAGTTAGTTCCAAATTTGCATTATTCAATGTACACTTATAATTAATTTTAGTTCCAAATTTCGACATCTTAATTTTTGTTTTTAAATGAAGTGGTGATTGATGAATGCATATAAAATGGAAGTGATGATTTCACAAAATTAACGATAAGGAAATCAGTCAAAGCTATGTTTTTTTTTTGGTGAAACAGTAGCACTTCAATTGAAGAAACAGGGCACAAACCCAGATTACAACAATAAGAACACAGCCCTGGAAGGAGGTTCTTGCAATACAAAATTTAACAACACCACCAACTAAGCTCAAGTATTACAAGATAGTTAGAAAACAAATTTACAACTTTAAGCTCATCTAACAAGGAGTTACAGATGATGAGGATCCTATTTCTGCAGCAACCAGTGCTTACGAGAGATCAAGACAGAGAACAAATTCTCATACTTCATGGGACAGGAAATACCCCAAGGATGGAGGGCAATACCGCTCAACTTCCACCAGGATATTCCAAAGAATATCACAGCATCTCCTAATCCCTCTTGATCCGCAAGCACAACAAAGTAGATCCACCAAAATCAGCAGCTCCACCTCCAAAACAGAAAGATCGACACTAGATCTACCACACAAGTAGCAGATCTAGCAAGATCAGCCGAAAAAACAGCCCCAAAAGACTGGGAACCAGACCCTCAAGAAAAGAGGGAAGAAACAAACCCTTGCAACAGCAAGGGGTAGACAAAACCCAACAAAAGTTGGGAGGGAAAACCTCTCCACAACATAACGGGGGGGAGAGAGGCCCGGATTATTAACCGAAGGGGGTGGTTCCAGGGGAAATCCCCTGGAACCAAGGAGAAAATCAGATCTGTGTTGGCTTTGGGTTGGAAGGAGAAGAAGAGTCGAGAAGGTTGGTGATGTGTTCAGTCAAAGCTATTTGATGGGATTTTATTAATAGATGAACAAAACATTAATTTGCATATGCTTCAAATAGGGAAAGGAGAAACTGTTAACAAGAGTTTCCCCACAACCCACAAAGGCAACATCAGGGATTCAAGACCTATACATTTTTTTTTGGACAAGGATTCAAGACCTATACAGAAACTTTACAATTCCGCTAACTCATGACTTCTTCAATCGTCACAAATCGGCCCTTCTCGATGGAAAGCTGTGCTGCAACTCCGATGGCAACTGAAACTAATCCATCATGCAAATCTACAGCAGGCGCTTTTGCTTTAGCCCTTATTGCAGATAAGAAGTGCAGGTGTTCCAAATAGCTAGATCCATGATGCAGCCCATCATATCTGAAACACAAGTTGATTCAGAATCACATTAAGGGGGTAGGCATTTGTGAGAAATTTCCCACAGACTTGAACAATGCCCAAGGGGCAGTTCAAAATATGAACAGTTGAAACTAAGAGGAAAAAAGAAACCCACTTTATTTGATCATTCTCAGCTTTTAAAGTCTGGACACCATCTCTCCCTCCCACTCGAGTACCATGACGAACAATACTCTCAGGAACAAAGGCCTCCCCCTGTTAAAAGTTTGTTAGTTGAATAAAAATGACAGGAAAAGCCACCTGCAAGCATAACCTAACCGACAGCTGCGTTCAGTAGAGGTCAGGGAAATTGCAATCTAATGATTGTACTGCAAAGAGACAATGGTGGGATGTCACATTGGTTCATTACCAATAATGGTCAGCAGTAAGGGCCTTAATCTAATAGAAGGGCATCTTTTTCTGTGAGAGAGAGAGAGAGAGAGAGAGAGAGAGAGAGAGAGAGATAGAGACAGAGAGCTACCTTTCCTATGTCACCAACAACAGATATTTCTTGTTCATTTTTAGTCCCTTCAGCAAACATACAAAGGTCAAGCATCCCGCGAGAACCATTGTCAAATTCGACAATAACATATGCATTGTCAATTATGTCTGGTACCTAAGCAAAACAAGAGAAAAAGACATATGTAATGAATAGTCTAGTGCTCCAAAGAATAGAACAATTCAAAATGTTTTTGCTTTTAACTTTCACAAACACAGTCCTCTTTGAAATTGAGTAAGCTTAAAAAGTCCATTTTTCAGGCATGACAATGGTCTCTTAGTCAAAGACTGGACTGCTCTATTTGAATAAAATCATTGCCCTAACTAGTGAACCTTACTGCATAACTAACTAAAAGCATGTTTGGTTTGAATTTCTCTCTATGACTTTTTAATTCTGAAAGCAATCTAATCCTTCTAAAACAAAAGCCAATAGTTGAAATTGTGTTTGGCACATCAATACATACTTCATCTTTTGACCTTGAAAGTGAATGACATATTTCAAATCTCAGTCAAAGTTAAATTACCTTTCCATCATATATTTCATCTTTGTGGTTAACATCAATCGCCCCAGAAGCCATCACACGAACAGGGTTAGCACCAGCAAACAGCCTCATCAGATCAAAGAAGTGGCAGCACTTTTCTACCAGAGTCCCTCCAGAGTTAATGTTAAACCGGTTCCAATTGTTGACCTATTACAAGCATGGTTCCATAAGATGAACTGCAACAGGATGAATATTGAAAATTCACTTGCATTACATACCTTAACCAAGAAAGGAAAACGATGTTCACGGATTGCCACCATTTTGACCTGTCCAAGGCTTCCACCCTTCACTATTTCTATCAGTTTAGCAACAGGTGGCATGTATCTATACTCCAGTCCAACTTGAACCAGAATATCCTGCCTCTTTCTGGCAGCATTTACGACCTAATTCCACACACACTATATGATGCAGATCAATCACTTATTTATAGGCAAAAAAAAAATACCCTCCCCAAAGGAAAAAGAAAATAGTGACATATGCTATAAAATGTATGAGATAAAGCATTAACATATTCTGTGACATCCGTGTATATTCACCAATATGTACATGTGCATCTGTGTGTGTGTTTGTGTAAGCACTGAATACTAGCTGAACACAAAAGAAACGATGTTCATGCTTCAAAGGATGCTTGCATTGGGTTGGACACCAACTCACAGAAAAATGAACTAATCCATTTCTGTACACATTGTCTGGAATTTTCTTGTCAATGCATTCTTCCTGCTACTTAGGAGCAGTTCATCTTCATTTAATCATTGAGTGATAAAATAACAACTCTAGAAACTTGATTTGCAACTCAATAAGAAACGATCACTCATTATTTATTGAACATAGCAAGATGGAACCAGACTGGGTCAGACATCAGACATCATACTGTCAAATATTATGTGCTCTAGATCAGATAACACAATCGATGTCAAGATGCGGCTAAATCCCGCATGATTGAACATAGAAAGCTACTACAATGTGGAAAATATGCTCTCAATCAAATAACAAATAGATGTCACACTAAGAAAGACACGGATAAATCTAGCACTAATCTACAACAATGTAGAACAATGTGAATCCCTCAGAAATAATCTCAGCTGATGTTTGCGTTTCACTATAACTTTAACACATTCATTCCCTACACTGTGTCAAAAGTCCATGTCCCAATTTAGTCACAGTTAACAAGAAATAAAGGCTCAAAAACTATCACTCGAATCAGTTCAATTTCTTAAAGTAGTGCATTAGAGAGAGATTATGTTCAAAGGCACTATTTCGACCTTATGTATCAAAGGTAATGTAATGGATTACATCTAAAAAAGATGAAATGTAGGTAGAATTAACAGTACTTCTGATCGACGGACCTCTTTGCAGTGAGCTACTGTTGTACACAATGGCTTCTCCACTAGTACATGGTGGGGTTTGGGGTGGTTGATGATATCCATCAGAATTTGATAATGGGTCATATTTGGAGATGACACAACCACTACATCACAGAGCAGGCTGTCCAATAGGTCATTGTGTGCTGAAAAAACCTTTAAAACCATTCAAGTCATAAACCTTATTTCCGAGATATCACTTGATAAAATAAATCACAAACATGGAAAACAAATTAGGGAATTGAAGTCTGATCATTGCCCATTAGAATTTCAACCTTTTAAAACCGTCTGATTAGTAGCAAGAAAAAAAAGAAATCTATAAACCCTTTGATTATCAATAATCTTCTAAGCATCACTGTGTTCAATTTACAACAAGGTTTTGGAGGTGAACCATATTGGCACCATATCAAACAGTTAGAGACTACAGCAGAGCCCATACCTTTATAGGCCAATTAAAAGACTCTGCCAAATCAAGAGCAAGCTTTTGGGAAGGAACATGGGGGTCAGCTATGGCTACCACCGCAACGCCTTCGGTGCGAAGATGGTGCAAGTTGATGAGGTGCTCTCTGCCCATCATGCCCACCCCTACAATCCCATACTTGATTATATTTGAAGCAGCCATGGGTGAAATTTGGAGCTTGGGTTTGTGTTTTCTTCTACTCTTTTCACTCGCTAGCTACCGTGTTGATTTTGTTGGGTCTTCAAATTGGTTTAGATAAAATAGTTGGTTGTTGGATTTTATTGGATTGGCTTGGCTGTCATCAGATACCCAAGTCAATCTTCTACCATTCTACCTTGTGGGGCCAGCACAACAACGACTCGTCGCACACTCAATATGCATTTTTTTTTTTTTAAACTTTAAAATTTAAACCATAAAATCTTTACCGTTGAAAGGCTTTGACAATAAAAAAAAATGTTGACCGTAAATTTTGGGCCCAAGTAAAATAGAACAGCTTCAATTATGAGAACTCCTTTTCCTTATAGGATTGGGAAAGATTTAGGCTATAATTCTTGTATTTTCTACCTTGAGTGAGTGAGCATGCCAGTAGGAAATCAATTAGGTTTTGCTATTAACAAAGAGAGAGTTTTGTTGGGTCTGCGTTGTTTTCTTGAGATAGTTCGAATGGAGAATTATTGCTTCCTTAAGCCGCTCGGTCAAGGAAGTTTTGGGGTTGTATGGAAGGCTTCGCACAAGGTGACTGGTGAGATTGTTGCAATTAAGCGATTGAAGAATGAGGTATCGAGGTTGACTTCATGGGAGGAGTTTCTCCAAATGGCGGAAGTTGAGTCTCTGTCTCAGTTGAAGAACCACCCGAATATTGTCAATTTGAAACAAGCTTTAATGGCATTTGATGGCACTGCTTCCCTTGTCTTTGAATTCATGGAGGGCAACTTATTGCAATTTATGCAACTGCACAAGAAGAGATTCAACGAGGCACAAATCAGGAATGTGTGTCATCAAATTCTTCTTGGGCTAGATCACATGCATAAGAATGGGTGGTGCCACCGTGACCTCAAACCGGAAAACTTGTTGGTCAAGAAAGGTGTGGTCAAGATTGGGGATTTGGGTTCTGCTAAGAAGATTCAGCCGGGCATTCCTTTCAAAGATTATGTCACAACTCGCTGGTACAGAGCCCCGGAGGTGTTGCTCGGCTCACGCTTCTATGATTCCAAGGTTGATATGTGGGCTGTGGGTGTAATCTTGGCTGAGATGTTCAACCTCCGCCCTCTACTTCCGGGTAACAATGCGGAGGAGCAGCTGTTTTGGATTTGTAGTGTGCTAGGCAGCCCAACCATGAAGTCATGGCCTGAAGGGCAAATTCTTGCAGGGCGGGTTCAGTATCAGTTTCCACAGTTTTCTGGGTTTGGTCTCTCATTTTGCATCCCATCTGCCAGTGAGTCTGCAATTCAGCTTATTACTTCTCTTCTTTCTTGGGATCCTGCCAAGAGGCCGACTGCTGCAGAGGCACTTAAGCATCCCTTTTTCGTCGGCTCCCACCGTATTCCACGTGCCATTCCTCAGAGACATCACCATATTTTTCCTGACATTGGCGGCATTTTGGTCTAGACTAGTAATTTCATAACTCAGCAAATATTATAAGTTCATCTGTATTTGAAAGATTTTTTAGCTCTACTTTACACAATTAAATTGAATTTGTGAAGAGAGTTCATAATCATATACTGTGCAAATGCTGAATATATATATATACATTGATTCACTTTTATTATTTTGCTATGTTATATCATTTACTGATTCGTATCTGTATCTGTAGAGTTTAGCTTTCGTGTAACTTGTGTGTTGATGTATTCTATTGTAGTTCTGGCCCTTGTCTTACTCTAACACCACATGATCGTTCCCAGAGAAGTATAACTTCTGAAAATGACCTTTTGGACTCCAAACTTCCGTACCCTTCTCTATCCACAGTCGCCAAACCAAATAATGGATTGCTATATTTGAAAACTCTACATTAAACCAAAGAAACATTTCATAGCTTGAATGATGTTAATTAAGAGGATCCCAATACCATAATGATGCATCATTTCAAGTTAAGGCGAAACGAGCTAATCTATGAGTGGCTAAGTTGGCCTGTCGGAAAACCAAAAAAAACTGAAGTATTACTCAAAGTTGCAATGTACCTTAAATTTTGATTACATGATAAAATAAATTATAACAAAAATTGGAATATAACCTCAAATTTGATTGAAGGATCAAATTAGTTGAACATGATGAGTTCAATTAAAATTTTCTTTTGAAGAATAGATTATAATCAGAGAATAAATCTTCCCCCAATTGCATATCTCAGGATACATGTCCCAGTCTTTGTCATCTCAAACTACATATTCAGTTCCATGGGCTTCTTCACTTTGTAAAAGTAAGCAGAGAAGACCAAATATAATGACCAAAGCTCTGCTCTGTGTTCCAACTCTTGTCCCAGACATCTTTGAACAATAAGTGCTACAACAATCTTATCAATTACCAATGTTTAGATATTTTAGATGATGTGTTTTTCAAAAGAAGAAAGTTGTGGTATCAGACTCTTTCAATCTGTAAAAATCAATCTACTTTATGCTTGCACTTTATATTTTGGTCCGTAAACTTAAAATTCTAGCTCCGCCCCTAATTAACCAAGTAACACGTCTCATGTATTGCAAGGTTTCCTTATCATTGAATCTTAAGAACTATAAAATTTACCATCGTGTATGAACGTACATAAGAAGAGGATGTTAGAAAAGCATTCTCATGAGGACAGCTGGGGAAATGGAAACCCAAATAAAATAACACAAGGCTTTAATTTACAACTTAATACTGATTTGCCAGGAACACTTCAGGCCAAGGATTGACTGAGAATTTAAGACAGGAGACAATAGAAACCCAAGTGAACGAAGAAAAAAATAAAATCTAAAATCCTCTGTTTCTATTGATCTGATTATATCGAAATCGAATCAAACTACAGCAGCCATTGACGAAAAAGAACGGATATGATACTGGTATCTCTGTAGATAGGAGATGAAAAAGAAAAAAAAAACGTAAAATTCATACATCAGTCAAGATTAAGGAAGATACAATCACAACATATGCCAGAAAAAAGAAAATGGCTATCTGCACATAGAACTTTGGATTTTCCCTCATGTTTGGGGATGTAACCGCCCTGTAAACCAAGACCACACGTTCTAATTGTTAAAGCTGAAAATAAACAAATGAAATTGAAGAAAATGGAGGATAAAAGAAACTAATTCAGCTCGAGTTCTTGACTATGCTACGGAATTTATGGTTGCAAGAAAATGTTACCTGGCAATGCGCTGAGAAAATCGATGAAAAGGTAAACTCTGAATGAAGACGATGCCTGGCCCGGTTAGAACAGCTGTTACCAGATTGTCACTCTGTGATTTGACAACTGTTAGAAAAACTTGATTCATGGAAATTGGAAACAGAAAGAAATAACATACTTCAGAACTAAGATATAAAATTTGGGGAGGCAGAAAGCATGTTAGATTGGGGTTTTCAACATGGAAGTGGGGATCCAATAATAATTTATTTGCAATGAAAAACACTTTTTCATCACAGCAATAGTTTGCAACTATACAAGGATCATGCTAATTTGGTTATCTCTGTAGTCCAAGCACTTCCTGAATCTTTCTTGTCACTAGCACTGGCAGCCCACCATATTAATACAAGGAAGTGCTCTGGACCGTTGCGAATGTAATACAAGCCAACTACGTGGTAGAAATACAAGCACTAGCAAAAAGAGTGCAAATTTCAAGAAATTGAAGCAACTTACGCCAAACAGTGCTCTTCTCATGGTACCATTGAATTTGATTTGGATATTGACTGTTCCAGTCACGGCAGCTATACAAGACACATCAACAGATAGTACTTCGCCCACCTCAAGATTTTTCTGTACAACTAGCAAAAGGAGAAACCATAAAGACTCTAAGGTTAGTCTGAGGATCATAATTCCCTCAATAACTTAATCCCAACTAATTCAATTTTTCCAAGAAGGGATTGATGTTTTAACTTCTCATAATAGAAAAAAGAAACTATAAAACAGTATAGTTTAGAATCCAAGGAAACAGGTTAGAGCAAAAACAGAAAGGAGAAAGGTGGGGAAAAAAAAACGTAATCTGATTTGGCAAATACATGAACCTGAACATTTAAATTGATATTTAGAAACCAAGAAAACAACTGAACGGGATATGGCAAACACGGCACAACATGGAAATGAACCACTAAGAAAATTTAAACCTTAGATTGCATAAAATGCCTTCAACCTAATGCTAGAAATAAAAGTTCTCTGCATAATTTGGGGCAGTCCCAAACTCTTAATAGGCTGAATCTGAAATTTGAAGACTTATTACTGCATCAAGAAATGCATACCAGATCCACCTCCAAGTATAAATGCGAGACCTCGGCCTGACAGCTTCTGTCTTAGAAATCCCTATAGTAATATTAACACGGAAGTTAGATAGATAAAGATAATATAAATGGCTCTGAAAAATGAATTGAAGAGACAAATTTGAAAAAAGGAAAAGAGAAATTGGTTGATTGTAGTAGCAAGCAAAGCAAACAAAAAAGAAGCATTTCTGAAACTCCCCCAATATCTCACCTCTGGACCAGGAATAACATTACGTGCCCTTTGATCAATTGTGTTACTGACTTTAACATCACTGACAGAACAAAGGAATGCATCTGGCTACAAAAGGTAGAAATGAAGTCCCATAAAAAATCCAGTTGATGAACACAAGTATGATTTGATTCTAATAGAAAGTGTGAAGTATCCTAAATTGTGTATTGAAAATTGGGTGAATAACAAAAACTGGCGGGAAACAATTACTGAATGAACCAGAGATATATACCTGGCACAAAATCTCTCCACCAAACATAGCCAAATCAATCTGTCAAAAGAAGAAAAGCACAGGTGACCAAAACTAAATTAAGTTATATACCGTGGTTTGATCAAGAGCAACACAAAAAGTAATTTAAATGCCTTATCCACATAAATATGGAATGCTTAAAATCACAAACCGGGAGAACTCTTGCAAGAGTAGGTGCGCCAATCCCGACAAACCCATCACCTTGACCAGCATTACGAAAAGTTATGCTGCTGACTGTCTTCCCAAAAAGCCACTGCCACATGCCTCCTTCATTTTCAGGAACAAAAACATTTTCCATCTCGATCGACCCAGACATGAAGCACATTGAACCTAAAATTTATTCATTCATCAGTTGCACAGCAATAGTAACAAGAAATTACATGTTCTCTAAGTTCGCAGAAAAAGGACAACTTGATTGTGGCAATTATAATGCACATTATAAAAAGTAAAAGCCCAGGCTTGCAACTTACCAGGCTTCGCGATAACCTTTTCTTCTGGCTTCAACATTATCTGATAACACAAGAATCACAGACAGAAGAAGGTTAGTGAGAAAAAGCAATTTGAAGATGCAGGAGAAAATAGAGACACACACACAAACACAATAAAATAGGTTGGGATGCTTATAGCATATACCTGAACCAGTTGAGCTTCACCTCCTAAAATTTGAAAAGGTACCACAGCATCTTGTTGACTCTACAGTACAATATAGAACATTACACAAACATCATAGACTGTTAAGTAAATGCACAATCCAACTTTATTTTGTTGTAAAGCTACACACAATTAAATTCGAACAGAGCAAACCAGATACCATAAATCAGAGTAATGGGCATAAACAAAAGAAAACTACCAATAGGCACCAATAATGAGACATTTCAATTCAAAATGTATTCTAGATTACCACGTATCAAAATTACAAAGTTTCTACCGAAAAAAAAAATTGGAAATAAGTGAACAAAATCCTCCAAACACGAAAAAAAGAACAAAAAAATAAAAGGTTTCTTGCGACAGAAAGTATTCAATTCAAAGTTTGTCTCACTATTCACCAGATTTCCCAGTAGGATCAATTTTCGGAGACCTATTAGGAAGAAACAAAAATCTTAAGGAACATGTATCTTGGTTAACCGCATATGTTGATAACGCTATACAATTAAATATCCAGTCACCATTGTTCTTCATAGTAGTGCTAGTGGTACTTGTAGAAACATAAATGCATAGTTACAGATTCCCCACTGTATGCTACCTTTCTTCAGTTTCTTTTCCCTTTCTTTTCCCAAATCCTATTTCCTTAAAAACATAGTATAGAAGGGATACGTGATTTACATATAAACTCATTGAAAAGCAAATGCAACGTAAACTAGAGTATGCTTCATGTCTCTTAAATAATTGACAAAGTTAACAACGGTAAAGCAGTTCTTTTATAGAAAGCATGGCTATACAAGATTCAAGAAACGAACATAATTGTCAATTTGAATAAAAGTCTTAGCACAAGAATGTCTCAACCAAATTTGTAAGATTTCCCTCAATTCAACTGCATCATAATCATCATGCACATAATTCCATAAAAGTATTTTGAAAAACCCAACTTGACTAGCACAGACTCCATTATCTCAGATACAGACACAACATGAGTTACATGACTATAAATGTGCAGTTTGTGGCTCTGTGCACGCACAACTTTGTTCCTCTGAGTCCAAAAGCATTCAAAGATGCTAATTTATGTTTGATTTCTGGAAATAACAATTTCCCAAAGAGTTCTTTGACACTCCCATGCACCAGTGATTGGCAATCCGTCAAATAATTATCCATATGTTCCTGGAGCTAGATGCCAGTCCCAGTGTGCAGTTGATCTTAGCTTGCCCCAAAGTCAATGTGTAGGTTCCATAACAAGCCACTAACAAGTGGCTGAGTATCTAGGTTTGGGGAAGAAGTTATCGGTTAATGGTGGCACAATCAAACCATGCATGCAGCAGTATCTATCACCTCACCTGACTTCAAATAATTAGGCACGTCAATGCACCCGACATGTTAATTCCATAATGAACCTCTAACCACCCAAATCTGGATCGCTGAAGTTGGAATATGAGTTTCAAGATCATGCACGTGAGCCATACAGTCAAAGATCAGAACTTTTATCATATCAACATTTCCATGGAGCAAATCCATGCCAATCTACCTTTTATGGCATTCAACTTATTGTCTACTTGCATTTTATATTTTCCTACTAAACCCGTGTACCCATCATTTCTTCCTAGCTAAAGGCAGACGCATCTACATATCTATATACTGAACACTATCTAAACAAATCTTAAACATTGAATTAGACTTTGCAAGTAAATACGCACAACAGTACAGTTGATACGCACAGATCAATCTTAGCTATTTAACCCCAAAAAAAAACCCTAAAAACCCGAAATAATGAGCTGAAAAATCCAATGCTTCATTCAGTCTCTGCAATTAAGCAATCAACTGAATTGATCCACATAACAGATGCGGACACAAATCAACTTTTTATCTTTCCCAGGCTTTCTCGGAAAGCAAACAGATGTCATATACCAAATTAATGTTCTTTAAAAACACAATAAGAACTGTAGAGAGACGGAAAAGAGTACCTGGTACACGTACGGCTGAAAAGGCGTCGAGAAAAACGGTGCAGCCATGGCGAAACCGCAGAGGAAGATGATCAGCTCTGAATGGACGAAGATCAAGCAGAATTGATGAAATCAAATCCTTCAATTTGGCAATTTAAACAACTGCTCACTACGGCATTTGATTTTGCTCACTGTTTTTTTATTTTACGAACCAAAAACCAATCCCATTTTTCTTCTGGTCTTTTATTTTTCTTTGTTTATTTATACCGCCTTTTTAGGGGTACAGTAATAAATAAATAAATTTCAGTGATGTATTTGTGCCAAATAAATACTAGTGCACAAATGTCAATAACTTGAAGTGACAGAATTAACCTTCTCTTGGAAGTTTTATTATGCCTTTAGGTGGAAGCACTCTATAGTTTTGACAGTGGCAATTTTGTCAGTCTGGGTTAGTGGAATGTGCACTCGTTGACTTATCTGACGTGGCGGAGTTTGATTGGATGGAATGACAAATCTCGACGTGTTCACATTTTGCCAGTCGTCCCAACTCTCAACGACACTGTGTGGCAAATTGCTCTTTTTTTCTTTATTTATTTATTTACAGAAATTGCTCTTTCAGTTGGGTTTCAATTCTCTCTTCTTTTCTTTCTTTTCAGAATTCTGAAATTCTTTTTTAGACTTTTTGTATTTCAACTTTTCATTCTTATGAGAACACCCCATTCTATAACTTCAATAAGAATTTGTGTTTACGACTAGGCTCTTGGGATGACCAATTAATTAATCTTAATTAATTAGTAGCTCCAATGGGGGCTCAATTGTAAAGTTTTTTTAAAATTTATTTTCTTAAGTAAAAATGATAGTATAAACTAGAGGAGAGGGGGATTTCTGACAGATGCACACAAATTATGCTATGGGGGTTCGAACTTGAAACCTCGTGTTTGCACCATTTTCTACTGGGCTAGACTCGTTGACAATTGTAAAGTTAATCTCCTGCCTATTGTAACTTCATATGATATATCCTTATGAGTTATGACAGGAAGGATGCATAATTGGATTGAATCTATATATATATAACGCAAAAGACAGAGAATGGTAAAACATTCAAAATATTAGAAAATGTCATTAGTTAATACAAACATTAAGAATCGAAATTATTAATTAAATAAAAATAATATGATAAATTCACACTTAAAAAAAATATAATAAATCCTATTTTTATAGAACACAACTACCTATTATAGAATTCTACTTGTGGAATTGACAATATTGTTATCAGATCATATATTAAATGGAAAGTGTCCTTGAAAAGAAAAGAAGAAAAAAAAAGGAAAGAAGGTAAATCTGATTTGATATCAAAATTTATACAAGAAATCTGATTAGACATTTGACCCAAAAGAAAGACAAAAAAATCTGGATCGCCGTAGCATATATTGACCGTTGTGAAGGAGTGCCATAATTATGAGTTTAAACTCAATCTTACAACTCTATAAATTAAAAGCTACCATAAACACCAATCACAGGTCCAAAGCTCTAAATAAGAGTTGTTGTCAAAGACTAATTGTACGGTCAAGATGGCGAAAATGCTACCACAACTCTACTTTCTTATCATCCTTATTCTACTTGGTTCAGGTATATATATTTGTAAATCTCCATGTATAGCAATTGGCCTAACTAACTCAAGTTTTTATTGACTATCATGTTGGTGGTTTTTAATCAGTCATGTTCACCAAAGCGATTATCAAACGAAGTAACTCATTTAATAAATACGAATGAAGTTTCGAGTAGACTCAAATTTTGTTATCTAAATAATGTGGCAGATACATACACTCCCTAATACAATGTCATGTTTGATAAATATGAATGTGATTCCGAGTAGACCCAAATTCAATGAGTAAAACACTATATCATCATGTTCACCTGAGTATGACATTCCTCTGTGTCATGGTAGTTTTGTACAATTCATTGTTTTTATTTTCTAGTTCAGAATATGAATTTTATTATTTTGTAATCGTTGATATGTTTTTTTTTCGTAGCTAATTATATGGGGGGTAACGGCAGTGGAGAATAGGTGCAGAAAGGTGTTGTATGATGTATCTCGCAGCAAACAAAGCCATGACAAAAATTGCAATACGAAATGTTTGGAGATTGATCCCCAAGCCGACTCTTATTGCGACATATTTGTTCCTGGACAAACAAAGCGTAAATATTTTTGTGTATGCATCTTGCCTTTCTAGATGATTTGCTACTTCTTGTGTGGCTATACATTGAATAAATAAATAAATAATAAATAACATATTGTTATAAAACTAAAGAGAAATTATGGAGAGAATATAGAGAAATCAAACTGTAACAGAAATCTGATGTTTTCATTCAGTCATTTTCTATCACTTTACTTTATAGGCAAAGGTTATTGCCTCCCGTGGATGTGTGGTTGGCTCTCAAGGAATGATGGCAGACAAGCTTCATCATGGTGTTCTTCATTATTTCCAAATGTGTGGGCTCCATTCAAGACTTTACAACACTCCCCCTTGGAGATCACCACATATGGAATATGTCTCGTTAAAAACTTTGTCAGTAAAAACTCAGTTGGACAAAAAACTGGTCGAAGGGAAAAAGAGTACATAACCATATGTAACATAAAATTATGTGTATATTGACACGCGTGCAACATTGCCTCATTAAAACCTTGCTAGGAAAAATCCAATGGGATAAAAACCTGGACAAAGGAAAAAGAGTACAGTGTGTGAAGGTCTTTATTGACAGCACGCTCCCCCTGATGCTTGACAAAATATCTTTAAGCCATACTGTTGATCATCTTTCTGAATATCATAGCTGGCACTGCTTATGTGGGTCAATTTTGTAATATTGTTGGATGCTCCCCCTAAAGAATATCTACCCCTGAAATCTTCATGACTAGCTTTTTCCAGTAAGCGACCATTGAAATTTCCAGAGTCCGCATATCCAATAACACTTGGGCTATTTGTAAGTTCACTAAAAAAGAATATGCCCGTTGTAGGGCACTTTTTCTTCTGGCAGCTAAGATGGGTCGGGCTGCCGTAAAGAGTAGACTGACGAAATTGTCCCATTTGCCTGAGTTCGAAAATTAAGCCCCAAAAATACTTCGAAAGGGCAGCAGATCCTCAGGAAGTATTATGGTTACCTCCATCAACCAAAATAATAATAGCTTACAGGTAGTTTCTTTGTGCTTACAGATAAACTCTTAAGCTCAGCGTGAATGACATGTGGCATGGAAAGCAAAATCAACATGAGTTTAGCACTAAGAGAAAATTTAGGCTTGCTATGAGAGAAAAGAAAGTGTTAGGGAGAGGAATGAGGAGTTTCGTGAGAGATTTGGCTAAAATGGAGAATAGAGTTCTTCCGGTAGCTTGACAGATGCTCTGTCTGCCATAAGAGAAGAATGGAGAAGAAGATGAAAAGTGCCCGAGACTTGTTGGTTTTTGTAAGTTAGAGAGAAAGCTTGCTCTCTGAAGCTGGGTTGGGTTGTTGAGTAGGAGAAGCCTCAATTTATAGCCGTTGGAAACCACCATTTTTCGAGAAACCCTAATGGCTTATACCCATTTTGGCCAAGCCTTTCCCTCCTTTTTCATCCCTTTCCTTGGCTTTTCCCATTTTGATGAAATCCTCTATGTTTATCAGATCAGAGTTTTTGAAGCTCAAGGCCCCTTTTTCCTGCAGCTGCCTTAATGGTAAACTTCCATTTCCAACCATCCTTTTTATTGCTTTCTTCCCTTTTTTCTGTGGCTAAGTTTGATGGGAAAAGGAGCTGGGATATGTATGCTGGTTTGAAGAGTGTTTCACACTAATACCCCTTGGTTTCTTGCATGTTTTAACTTTGAAACTTGCTCCCTCTTTGTGCTGGAACCTCCCAGCAGCTCTATTCGATAAATTTGCTGACCCTTTTCACGTGGCTTCCATTTTTTCAGCAAAGGGCTGAGGCTTTTATGGATTATCTTGGAATTTTGTATGGGCCAAGGGGGTCCTTTAAGCAAGTGGGCTATTTTTTTGTTAAACATTGGGCTTTTAGGTTGCTTTAAAGGGAAAACGCACCCCTCTATTTATTCTCACAAGAAGAAAAGCTAGTGAAATAGGCCCTTCTTTATGCCAGTGAGGGAAAGAAAAGAGGCCTACTGTGAGAGGAGAGATTGATTCAGCTGCTAACAAGCGCAGATTTTTCATTAAATGAATGGCTATTCGGGAAACGTATGTTGATGAGAAGGTCATACATAATCAAAAAAGTAAACGCGGGGCAGATTCAATTCGAGCTCCGTTCAAAGATGAATAAAGGTCCTTCTCGCCCACATGCTCCTTCCTATGAGCAACTCGATTAGCTTAGTGAACGAAGCACTAATCACCCTCATGCAGGAAGATAAACATTGAAAGGACTAAAAGGGTAGTGACAAAATGTAGATGTTGATTTTTGAGGTCACGTACTTTAGTTATAATGCCTTCTACATGCTGGAAGCTCATACTTTTCTTTACAGAAGGTACAACAAAAGAATTTTTCTACAAGTCAACAAAATGTGGAGCATGTCAAAGGTTATCCTTCAATTCGGGGATAATCGAGAGGTCATGATAACAGTTGACGAGTGAGGCGAGGGGCTTATTCCTCTCAATTGATAAGGGCTTGAGTCCCCTCCGACCAATACAATGCGCTAGTCGCATCTTCTACAATGCTAGCATCTTCTATAAAGAAAGTTGTCTTGGGGGACTCTGTCTCATCTTTAGGGACTACATTCATCGTAATTAAGCAATCATTTCTTGCATTATCACTTTTTTTAGTATAATAATTGTTGAACGTACGACTTGCAGTACCACTTATGTTATTGCTAGCGGTACAGACTACTCGTCCTGTTGTTAATATCGCTTTTCTTCTCTCTTTTGGGAGAATGGGGGTTTCAGGCCTAGCTTGACGCGGCAGTAGAGACTGTTTTTCTTTTTGTTGTGGGCTGGGATTGCTGGCATGCTTTTAACTGAGTTCTTTCCCACCATTTTCTTCTCAAAGTCAGACTACTAATGAGCTCCACACCAGGGCTCAAACCATGCCTCAAGTAAACAATAGCCCCCTTAACCCAAATGTATTTCAAGAGATCCGAGAAACATGGTTCAACTAATGGTGCACTATCCTTCTCCCAAATATTTCTCAGCAAAACCAATGAGTACAACCAAGGACGGATCCAGAAATTTTCTCTCCGAGGGTCAACATATATAAACTCACAATTTTTTACATATAGAAGACCCGTAGAAATGAATGAAAATGCAATAAAAGTACATACATGTAGTTTTAGTGTGTGTATATATATATGCATGTTTATTAGATTTTTTTTTAGAGAACATGTTAATTTATTAGAATTGTTTTTATGAGCAACATGTTTATTAGATTGTTATATGCATATTTCAGAAATTAGAAAACTTAAAAAGAAAATTATTTTTATTTGTGTGCAGTTAAATACTACTCTAGTTTGGTTTCAATGATAGGGAGATATACTCGAACATTAAAAAAAAGACAGGAAGATAAACTCCAACCAAAAAATAATACAGAGATATACTCCAAATAACCAAAATTAAGAAGTTAATGTGATTACTGAAAATTTAGATGCTATT
This sequence comes from Prunus armeniaca, assembly GCA_903112645.1. NCBI lineage: Eukaryota > Viridiplantae > Streptophyta > Magnoliopsida > Rosales > Rosaceae > Prunus > Prunus armeniaca. The sequence continues at coordinate 5,905,870 of CAEKDK010000005.1, read as the reverse complement.
TAAATTAAATAAAGAAAAGTTTAATTAGGTGGGGTTGTTATTATCGGGCTGGGGAAGAGCTCTGTTTTGGGTTTTTGTTTTCTCAAACCTGTCCAAAAGGCCATGATAATAAAATAAAACAAAATAAAGTTAAGTGACCTGGTCCTAGACGATGTCGTTTAGGCCAGGTCAAAAAACAAAAACAAATAAGATGACGCAAGGCAGCATGCGAGAGCAAGGCAGGTGCTGCCATGCCTTCTTCATTTAGACATTTCATCGAGCAGTTGCTGGGCACTCTTGCCCAGCCATCAAACACGACCAGGGGTCAATCCTTTTGCTTTCCATGGCGTTTTTTGGGTTTCCAGGGGTCAATTGACCACCTTTGCTCCAACGTGGGTCCGTCCCTGAGTACAACATTTTAAACTAAAACTGCAAACAAGATCTTAGAGCTGTCTCAATCATCCACAGCTTAGGGATTAATGTGATGTTTTTTTATGCTAGAGTCATGAATTGCCTCTTTGCACTTTTTTTAAACTTTTTTTTTTCCCGTGTTCCTCTTTTTAGTAGAAAACGAAATGAGAATCATAGTAATAGTTCCACGTCCCCTCTCACGCCTCGTAGAGAACCATGTATTCTATTCTCACACTTCTCGATTTTTTGTATGACATTTCAAATTTTTTTTTCATAATTTTTTAAAGTTACCCATATGTAACTGGTACATCTGTGTTAGTGATATTTATATTGATAGTGCTTTATTGTTTGTGAGCTCAGTCTTTGGCTCATATGCCTCACCACATGTATCAAAAATGTGTATGTCCTAGGATACTCTGGAAATTTCATGCTTCCTCTAGGTTGCATAGGCAGTGTAATCCAGTAGCCTACTCAGGTATTCATAACTAGAAATTTTAAGTTTTTGATAATTTGGCCACTGTTTTTCCTGCTGGAGATATTTTGTGCTTCAAAGAGGAAGGGGCATGGAGAATGTAGGGAGATTTAACTATCTAAATGAAAGTGGGGATTTGGCAAAGAAGGGAGAAAGTGTGTTGGATTTGTTCTATGGAAGTGGGGATTTGGAGAGATAAGCTAGCGGCCTAGAACTAGAACCTCTCTATTTTAGTTACTGTTCAATTAATTAGCAATTAATTAGTAATATGGCCTGCCTTGAAAAGAAGTATATTCTCATTTCCCGTTCTTGTATATATGTCTCTCTCACAATTTGGTTTAATTTTATTTTAATTAGCATGCAATTGCTTTATAAAGTATACATCTTTGTGCAATGCCAGACTTGGGGCCATTGACATCATCACCTTCATTATTATCCTCCACATCCAGTACTGCTAACTATGTATAGAATAAATACTGAAGGCTGATAGATCTGTAAACACCTTTTCCAATCCTTTTGCTGAGTTTGGGGTTTAAGCTTAAAGTTATGAGAATTTTGTTTTCTGATCTTGTTTTGATTTTCTTATCCTAATTAGATTAGATCTTGCTGTTAGCTAAAGTTGCAAGCTCTGAGTTTGGTATCATCTTTTGACCATAGAGTTTTAGTTGGCTAAGTAAGGACAAAGGACATTACAAATTCCATATTGAAATTTTAAATTTCGATAATTAGAGCTAGTTGCGATTGTATTGTGATTTGTACTTCTGCTAATGTTTTTTGGCCTCTGGGATTACAGGGAAGAATATGGATTACAAGAGCGGCAAGGACACAATCTTCAGTTTGGAAAGTTAGTGATAATCAGCCAGGTTGACTTCTTTCTTTCCAATCTAGTTTTTGGCAGCAACCATCGATTTAAGAGCTAGCTATAGCTTTCTCTTTGTCAAAGTGATTTTTGATGTTCATCTTTTAATCTTCCTTTTATTTATCAGAGAAAGCTCTTTCTTTATTCATTGATCTTGTTTAGTGCAGTTGTTCCACTACCCAAGTAATTATTCTAGGCTTTGTTTGTTATACGTTTTTAATTTTTTTCTTCAGTTTCTCTCTAAACTTATATGGTTTAATTTGTTTTTTCGTTTTGGATGGGCATCTGCAGTGCCCTGGCGCAGACATTGAAGGTCCAGCAGAAGTTCGCATTGAATGGGCAACATTTGTGAGCAACCACATGTGGTTCCTCTATTTATAAGTATAGGTTAATACTATGGATATGGTATTTTGTATGGATATAGTAGGAATCAAGATTGGTAAACTATGTAATTACTATTGAATATTCAAGTTTTATGAAAGAAATAATTTTTGAGTATATATATGTATGGTGTGGGTTATAGCAGATTTGGACTTGAATTTATTGCTCAAAAAGCATTGTGGTTGTTTTTCTAGTTAAAACCGTTCTACAGAACCATTTGGAAAAGAAAAAAAAACTAAAATGTAAAATCACTACGTCAGTTTTACAGATAATACATGATAGTTTTTTGTGAAAAAACCGTCATCTTTATAATTAATAGACTACAGTTGTTTATCACACCGTTGTCTTTAGAAATAATAGACGACGGTTCTTTTCAAACAACAGACGTCTTTAGACATAATAGACGACGGTTCTTTCAAACAACCGAAGTCTTTACCCATAACTGATGACGGTTTTTAACAAAAACTGTCGTCTTTACATCTGAACAACGACGGTTTTACTAAAACCCGTCGTCTTTACAGATAAATAACGACGGTGGAAAGCCATCGTAGTTTGATACTCCAAAATATGGCGGTCGATTTAACGACAGTTTTCAAAGCACCACAACGACGGTGAATCCCCGTCGTCTATTTCGTTTTTTGTAGTAGTGACGATCAAGGCAGGGATTTCTAGTAGTCATCCATCGCGACAATGGATCTACCAGATTTCCAAGCTAGAAGAAATTAACAAAAATTCAAACTTGGAAAGATAGATCTCGCTAAAAAAAAAAAGTAGAACTCCCACTATTATCCTTATGGAAACCGCTTGCCACGGGGATCGGCCAATTGCCTTTTTCAAAGACAACAAAGCCACCCTTCCTAGATCACGTTATTAGATTAGCATATGCCGCAGGACAAAGTAGTCGTACAAGGACACTTGGCTTATCAGAGGCAATGGCCTTCGCCTACGTCAAAGACAACCGATTTGCCCTACTAACATGTCTTCTTCTGTGATTAGGTGTCTGATGGTACCTTCTGCCAGGGCCCCTATTGAGTTTGAACTCTCATGACACATTGACATTATTGCCTTTTGCAATTACTAAATAAGTATATAAAAAAAACTTCCCACAAATGTATATAAAAAAAACTTCCCACAAATTTGGCATTGCATGAAGTTCAATTCATTCCCAAAAATATGCTATCTTGTGTCTCAAGCAAATCAAAGACAATTTCTATAAGAATTATCCCATAAAATCATGATAATATCTCCAACGATTTACTAGATTTTTTCCTCCATTTGACATACATAACAAGATATCTTGAAATTTCTAGATTACATATTTTGACCAGAAATAGGCAAAATGCAAATTATGGCAAATGCCTATTATTCTTGAAATTTCTACATGCTTATTTTTGGCCATGAATGATGGGCTACTAATGATATCGGCAAATACTGCTATAAGATCATATAGTAAATGGAAATAAGTAAATCTGATTTGTTACATTGTTTTTTTCATACAAGAAATCTAATTATACATTTGGCGCATAAGAAAAAAAAATCTGGTTAGACATGATCTTAGCATTTTGAAAATGAATTACCATGATTTGTTATGTAAATATTGATCCTTGCAAGTAATTATGTGATTAATTCATATTTCAACTCTATAAATTCATTTCAACCTCACCACCATAACAACAACCACGAGTCCAAAGCTATCTCTGTCAGGGTTTTATTTTCTTCGGTTTTTGCCAAAGTACTAGTTGTAAGGTGAAGATGGCGAAGGTGCTGCCGCAACTCAACTTTTTGATCACCCTTGTTCTTCTTGGTTCAGGTATATATATATATATATACTTTCAACGCCTCATTGTAAATCTCTACGTATATCAACTGGCATAACTAACTCAAGATTTTGTTTTTTCGTCAGCTATGTTCACGAAAGCGATTGTCAAAGAAAATAACTCAAACTGTAAGCATGAAATTTCGAGTGGACCCAAATTTTAGTCTCTATATAATGTGGCAGATGCACGCATGATAATGTCCTGTTTGATAAATATGAATGTGGATGCGGGGAATAGCTAAGTTGGTTGAACTTTTTCACCTCTATTTATGTGGGCAAAGATTTAAAACCCCGAGGCACCCAATTCATTTGTATAAACACCTCTCCCCAATTGCTTTTACTAAAAATTTAAAAAAAAAATGTCAAAAATGTCATTGTAATTTTGAAAATTTGATTGTTTTGTTTTTGAAGGGGTGACGTCGGCTGATCCCAGTTGCAGAAAGATTATATATGGTTCGTATTGCCCCGAGCCAAGAGGGCCACCCCGGCCAGGAAAGGAAGATGAATGCAGTTTAAGATGTTCGCAGGCTGAGCCCGACAGTGTGTCAATTTGCGAGGGAAGACCGCCCACTCCAAATGAAATATATTTTTGTGTATGCCTGTTGCCTTGCTAGACCTGTAGCAAATAATAATAATAATAATAAATAAAACCCTTACCAATTGGATAAATTAAGAGGACATTAATATCCTCTCTTTTTTCTTAATATCCTTTCTTTTTCCTTTCTTTTTTTCGCATGAAATAAGCAATGCCTATTATTCCTCTCTCTCTCTCTCTCTCTCTCTCTCTCTCTCTCTCTCTTGACTAAATTTGATTCATATTATACTTGATTGATTGAAGGATATTTTTTTTATTGGATTTTTGGAGATTTTTTTAATTTTTCAACCTCGGATACATCCAAAGACAACAATAAATTATTCTTTTTATTAATTATTTTATATGAATTAATTAGGCTCACGTTTAGTTGGAAAAAAATACATGATGTTGTGGGCGTATTGCGAAGAGCACCTCCACTTGATATGTCATCTTGAGACAACACAACCTTCATGCCAGAAAGCTTAACGTTAGATTGTCCCCCTTTCTTAAAATTTACTTTTAAAATTTCCTTGTTCTACTTCCTATAATACCCTTTTGTAAATTATTCTGTTTGTTTCAATTTTCAATATTTTTAGGATCTCAATTTATGAAGATATTGTCTCTTTTGAAATTCAAGTGACAGTTGCATTTACCTTTTCAATTTCTTGGCGACAACCAAAATTGAAGGAACACATCGTTGACTATATATTTTCAAACAAGAATGTACTACCTCTCTAATTATATGCCCAATAAGAATGTACAATTTATATAGAAAGAAACCGATCAAAGAAAATGTATAATGGTAATCTTTTGAAGTCAAACGATTAAATTAAAGTTTTTTTAAAAAAATTATTTTTTATTGTGAATGAAATTTCATCAACCTTATAAATCAAACAATAATACCGACATGAAAATATGTAGCACTTCACTTGTCCATCACCAAACACCAGAACAAGTTCCTCTCCCAACTCGGGACACCTTCCATGCCATGCTCCCTACAAGTTTTGAGTTAAACTTAAATGCACTCTACCTTCTAGCAAAGCTAGCCTTTCATATACTTATTCTTTTGGTGACTATTTTAAGCACACATTTTCAAGGATTTCATACAATTATATCATCAAATGACATTGACCCAACAAAAAAGCAGAAAAACTTGTATAAAATGAGGATAATACTGTTTTTCTATGTTCGGCTAATCACATATTGTCACGTGAAAAAGTTATCACGCGTAACATGTCATGATTAGCCATAAATAACGAAATAGTGCTATCTCCATTTCACGTAAGTGTTTCTATAAAAAAAATATATATGATGCATGAATATGATTTTTATATATTTATTTTGGTCTAAAGACTTTTTATTTAATTAATTCTTAACTTGGTTGACACACAATTGAAATTGACAGCTTAAAGCCAAAAAGTTTGGCAAAGCTAAACTGTCGCTAACTAGCCCCTCCTCTTATTAATTGTTTTATTTATTTATTTAGTAGTCGTTTGAGCAGTTGAACTTGACGGATTGACTAGTCAAAATATTCAAAAGGTCTATTTTTATTACCAAAAGTCGAGAACCGTTACCGTCTGTCTCGCTAGCTCTTTCTCTGTGTTTCCCTCCCTAACCTTTCTCTCTCTTCTGTGTCTTAGATCCATCAGCTTCTTCGAATTCGATTCGTTCCCATTTTAGCTCAGCTGACTCTGCTCTAGCTCACTGGATCAAGGTATGATTCCTACCCACATACATAACATTATATGTTGTTTTACTTTTCGGTCTTGTGTTAATCTAATGCTTTTCTAATTCTGGAACTCGAATTTCCTTTAATACCCAGAAGAAAAAAAGATAAATTTTTTCAGTCAGGGACCCCTTTTTAATACAACTAGCCAAAAACAACTAAAATGATCGAAAAAAGTAGTATTTTTTATTTGAATTAGATGAAGAACAGTATTGCTCTTCTTTTTTTCTTTTTTTTTCTGTTCTTAAACTGTGCAGAATTGAATTTACCATATTGGGTTTTCTCCAGACTATTCGATTTTGATACTTAGCAAGATTTTCAACATGATGTAATCTGATTGTTGTGAATTCAAGTTGTTTTTTATTGGAATTTGATGAAAAATTCTAAGTAGTTTCAGTCTGACAATGCATGCTATGGTTTTGCAAAAGCATGAGCTAGGAACTTGTAACATAAACTTCGAAGAATAATTTTTTTAGTTTCTCTCCGCTTTATAATCTAAGTAAAAGTTAGTTTCATTATCACTTGGTTTCCCATAATTTTGTCTTTGATCACTGCAAAAACATGATGATAGTCATTTGACTAGTTCTGTAATCTCTCTCTCTCATTTTTTGATTAGGAAGCTGATTTACCAAATTTTGTGGAGTTTACACCTTTCAGAGAGAGGGATAAGGCTTGGACATTATCAAACACGTAGGTAGTTTGAAAATTTGGGCAGACCTTGTTACGAAAGCTGAAATTTCTGGACCTGGACTCTCATTTAGGAGAATTGTAGATTAATAAGCTCATGGTTGCTGTGGATTCACTTTTTTATATGTTGGCGAGGTGGAAATCTTGTAGTATGATGAGATGAAAACTTTATGTGAGAGCCTTGCTGTGATCCTAATGAAAGAATTTATCCGGCTCTTTGGCGGGTATAAAATTGACTGGAAAAAGATATTTTTTGCCGGGGCCATCATGACAGCATCCTGTGTCATGTTGCAAATGTTTATACTTAATGATCCTCTGGATGTGTGGTTCCTCTCTCTGCCTGTCGCAATTCCATCAGATAAACCCTTGAACAGTAGCCTCAGCTTGAATAAGACCTCTACTGAGGCAAGGGTCAAAAGATTGCAAATAATTTCTGGTGCCCCCATTGTTTCACCAAATCCTCCTATTGATTTGAATCTCTCAGTGCCAATTATGCCAGTTGCAGCCTTAGTTCCTCCTAGGGGAAAATCTAGAAGGAGAAGAAAAGATTCGAAAGTTGATAACATGTCAAAGGTCGTCCCTCCTCCTCCCCCTCCACGTAGAACTGTGCCTTCTCGTATGCAGGTAGTCTTGTTTCTTTTTTCATAGAGTTTATGATAAAGAAAGATGTTACCAATGATCTTAACACTGTGGCATACGTATTTAGAAATTCATTTGGTCCTTGACACCAAAAGAGGCACTTGTGTATGCAAAGAAAGAGGTTGAGCATGCCCCAGCAGTTATGGAGGATGATCCTGATCTATATGCCCCTATATTTCGAAACGTTTCTGTTTTCAAAAGGTAATCTCACAATGCCATCACCATTTTTCCTTCGTCATCCTAGTCAATCGTTCATATGCGCGCCAGTGTGTGTGTGATACATATTTTGAATACAAACTTCTAGGAATTGTGGATGTTCATTTAGTCCTTCATGTGAAAAAAAAAGTATATTTGCTCATAGGCCACCTACTAGGTATATGCAGTGCTTACATGCAAGATTTGAGATACAAATGGTAAGAGTGGTTGGGCATAGGACTGGTTAAAGGAAATCTTATCTGCATTGTGCAGTCTGGCTAAGTTAGTATCAGTGATATTGAGTTCAAGGATGTCTTTGGGCTCAAATTTAACTTGTCCTAATTTTTGTCTATTAGGTTACATATGTTACATATCCTTTTGTGAATGTAATGAAATATTTTAGAGACATTTAAAGATGGATTTTAGTGTTAAAGTTTCTCAGAAATATTTAAGACCCTTAGTTCTCATGTTCAGTTCTTCAGTTGTTCTGAATTTCTTATTCACCACATGAATCTCTAAGTTTCTCAGTACTATGAACCTCATTCATTTCATGTTCTTGGTCGCAAAATTTTATTAGTCACTCATATTTAGGCTTGTCTCTGACGGTATGAAACCCTTACCCATTTTCTTCCTCTCTATAATAGCTCTATGTATCATATCATGGTGCAAAAGCCCTGAAGATCCTGAGACATTTAAATCTTCTGATTATAAGGTATCAGAAATTTTAAAATACTGTGACTTTTGATAAAGTCCCATTGTATCTCCACTCAGAAGCATTTTTTCTTTTCTAAATCTTGGTTGGGTTCATTTTTAAATTTACTCATCCTTCCCTTTATCTGAGATTTATACGAGTCTAAAGAATCTATTAGATGAGCCATACATATTCTTGTTGAGTTACAATAGAGCACTAGGATGATAAAGCATGCAGGAATTGGTTTTTTCTTTTTCAGAAACTTGGACTTATTATTTGGGTACCAAAGATTTTACCTAACTAATGTTGCCAAAGATTTGGACTTATTATTAGAAACACATTCCTTTCAGTATATAACAATATTTGTGATCACAAGCTATCTTGGTTGTATTGCTCTAGCCAGGTTCAATTCCTTTTTCTTGTACAAATATGATGTATATACAAAAGTTGCAATAATTGATGAACACTGTGTCCTCTTGTTTGTGAAATTGATGGTGAAGCAAGAGCAACTCAGTCACGTGAATTTTAGATGGCTATGGAATGGAATTCATTAGTTAAAACATGTAGCCATGGCATGCTTTCTCTTTTCCTTCAGAAACTTATACATTGTTTTAACAAGCATATTTTGAGCAGTTATGAAATTATATATTACAGTAAAATTTATAACTTCGTCGAGCATCGATGTTATTAACACTGTTTCTCTCTTTCAGACACAAGAATACTCGTTAAAACTGACAGTACAATATAAACATGGGAAAATACTTATTGTTAGTGTTATTTATTTTTCTTTTTCAAAATCATACCTCTTTGTGTGTATGTTCACTTGTATTTCTAGATATCTAACAATAGTTGCTAGAATGTCTGGCAATATACTCAATCATTGATTTCACCAGGCTTCCTGTTCTTATGATAATGATCCATCAGAATCATTTTTTACTGAACCGTTTAAAGCCATAATTTTGCCTTCATTTCAGGAGCTATGAACTGATGGAACTGATACTTAAAGTTTACATATATCGTGATGGAGCAAGGCCCATTTTTCACCAACCTCATCTCAGAGGAATTTATGCTTCTGAAGGATGGTTCATGAAGTTGATGGAGGAAAACAGGCAGTTTGTCACAAGGGATCCAGAAAAGGCCCACTTATTTTATCTTCCTTACAGTATGCGCCAATTGGGGATGGCACTTTATGTACCGAATTCACATAATATGAAACCACTCTCAATTTTCCTGAGAGACTACACAAACACGATTGCTGCGAAGTATCCTTTCTGGAATCGGACACATGGGTCAGATCATTTCCTTGTTGCTTGCCATGACTGGGTACAGTAATCTGTTCTTCCTTTCCACAGCATGCTTCTTTCCAATTTGATTGTGCTAATGTAATTAATTGTTTAAGAATTGAAGACATTCATTTTTATTCTGTAAGTTGCACATTGAATTAATCTCATCACAAAAGCATAGTAGTAGACTACACAGCACAGTTGAACTTCAATTTTTCACAAGTCTAAATTCTGTAATGTTTTAACATAGCTTAATGTTTTCTCATTGCATGGAAATAATCATTACTGGCATCAAATTATATGGTTTTGTTACCTAGTTGACTTTTCTGATTTTCCAAACTACGCTTCACCTTTGTGTTGTAAAATATTTCCATTTTACAAATAGTAAAATTGCTATATAATTATACTGTAACAGCCATTATGATGTATGTCCTCCTTTTACATTTGACAATGCACCTATATCATAGCAGTATAATATTCGAGTACTGTCTGGAAAGAGTAATAGTCTGTTGTACTATTCTCTATGTTTTTTTCACTTCTAAGATTTCTATGGTGATCAAATTTGAATTGTCTAGGAAGTATAAGAAAGAATTCCAAATTCCTTGGCAGTTTTTATTGTATATGTTTTTTTTTTGGTCGAATTTATTGTATATGTTTTCTCTTCATAGTTTGATTGGAAATGCTTCTAGTCAGCATAATAGCTGAAAAGGTGTGTGCATATCTGTAGGTATGAGAAAGATGCTTCCTGGTTTGCAATTTGAAAATTATTTTTTAAAGTAAATATCTATTCAATTAATATCTGATATTTAAGCATCCATTATTATGAAGACCAATCAGTGTACACAAGTTGATGCCATGGTAATATTTTAAACTTAATTTCCTCCATTCTGTTGACCTTTTGCAGGGCCCTTACACGTTAACCGCCCATGAGGAACTAACCAAAAATACTATAAAAGCTCTATGCAATGCTGACACCTCGGAAGGAATATTTGTTGCCAAGAAGGATGTTTCACTTCCAGAAACTACTATTAGGACCCCCAGGAAGCCTCTTAGAAATGTTGGTGGATTTAGAGTATCACAGCGCCCGCTCCTTGCCTTTTTTGCAGGAAACATGCATGGAAGAGTCCGCCCGACACTTCTCAAGCACTGGCGGGACAAACATGAAGACATGAAAATCTACGGGCCTCTGCCCCTTAGAGTCTCGCGAAAGATGTCTTATATCCAACATATGAAATCAAGTAAATTTTGTATTTGCCCAATGGGGTATGAAGTGAACAGCCCAAGGATCATCGAGTCCATCTACTATGAATGTGTCCCAGTGATTATTGCCGATAATTTCCCCCTTCCTTTGAGTGATGTGCTAGATTGGAGCAAATTTTCTGTTGCCGTGGCAGAGAAGGATATTCCCAAGTTAAGAGAGATTTTAGTGGCTATTCCCATGAGAAGATACCTTACTATGCAAATTAATGTGAAAATGGTGCAGAAGCATTTCCTTTGGAATCCCAGACCAATCAGATATGATTTATTCCATATGATTCTGCATTCAATCTGGTCTAGCAGGTTGAACCAGATCCAAATCCCAGAATCCTAGTGTGTGTTTAGCATGTCCTTAATGGATATTGATTTTCTATAATAGGCTGAGTTTGAACAAGGAGCTGATTAGAGTCGAGACTAGTGGCTAAGATGCAAGTCCATTAAGGTACTTGGCTGTTGACTTTATGAAGGACTTCAAACAGCATTTGGTGACTCCAGCCTGGTTTCATGGTAAAGTGTTCCAAGTTCTTTGAACTGAAACATGGATGGACTTTTTCTGGGAAGACTGGGGGTGGATGCCAAAATGAGAAGTGGGGATGCAGGTATGCTCAATAATATGCATCTCTAATAGTGCAAATGATGTTTTACTGTTTTTGTTGTGACTGCTAGCTCCAATGCTGGTTTCATATTGTCACTTTGTGTAATGGGGTTGCTTCTTTTTGGTCCAGATCAAAGCCACCATAACTTCTTTTCATTTTTTTGGGCAAAAGCCACAGCATAACTTCTCCAAACTCTTTTCAGGACTTCATTTGATGTTAAATATGTGAAATGACTGTTACCAAAATTTTACTCAGACAGTTAACCATTTGTCAAATGTACTTGTTCATCCATTGCAGGAAAGATGACAAGGCGAAGGAGTCTCCATAGCTCTGTGTGACATTTCATTGGACCCAGATAAAGCTCAAGTAGATGGTACATTACAAAATAAAATCATTGCCCCTATACAAACAATCCTATATGATTTCATTATACAAGTCAAATTTTCCATTTTAATGAATATAGTTCATAGTTGTTGATGCTGACATGTAAATCATTTTGGAACAAACATTTTGTATACATACAACCGGTTATCATATACATACATACAAGATAGTTGGATTTTGTATAATTGTATATGGACTGTCTGCATTTAGAGGTTGATCTTCCATTGTCGAAGAGAAAAACTTACCTATCACATACAACTGATTACACCTAAGATTTTCTCCTCGCTAGCTGTATGTATAGAATGTGTGGTCAATAGTAACGGCGTTGGCTGATGCTGACGTGCAACTCCTTTGGGAACCAACGTGCACTGATCCTTAATTGCAAACCAAACTATTTACACTCTATATGAAGAAGGAAGTTTCCAAATTATCCGAGGATACTTATTAGCTAAAATTCCATTTTGCTTCTGTGATGGCTAAGGTCAACAAATCAATGTCAATAATGGCGAAATGTACCTCTAGAAAAGTTCTAACCAAATTGGCTAGAAGCATGCACCAACTTTTGTTTTTTTGTGTGTACCTATTTTGAAATTTTTTAGAAGCTGTCTCTGGTATGGTTAAGACTGGTTCAAGCCTTCTACACATTTGATCACAGTGCACATTGACTGTTCAAAATGCAGAATCTTAATTACATTGAAAGAGTGTCATTATAATTTTTTGAGTACTAGTGATAGTCTAAATTAGAGGGGAGGGGGTTTTTCACACACATGCATATAACTCAGATGTCATGGGGGTTCGAACTTAAGACCTCTAATATGCAAATCAAGATCATTTTTCACTGGATTAGACCACGTTGGCATGCCATTGTAATTTTAAAAAATTTAGATGCAGCTGAGTGAAACTGGATTACATTCTGACTTTTTGTTTTTGACGTGTATTCTTCACTTTTGTCAAACCAAATCTTTTTCAATTTTCTATTCTTATATATTTTTGTTCAATAGAAACGAATTACAAACTAGCATGTGTTATTTTGTTCCCCTTATTTTGTTCATATGAGTGATTATTAAATTATTAATATGTAACAAGCTAGGGTTGCCAAAATTTAGAACTTCGTAACAAAGTAAATTATCACAGAGCAAAAAAAACTTGAATTAATTCTCTAAGGTGCCTCTTGCATCAACAATTCCTGGCTCCGCCACTCCTTATCTTGTCTCATTTTCCCCGTGAACCTCTAACCCTCTTCATAACGGCCATTTTTCGTCTCAAGCTTAGAAGCAAGAATCCACCAGACCAGACCAGAGTTCTTAAAATTAAAATCTAATCCAGAGATGCTCTGTTTAGCTTGAACAAGCATGATGTCTGCTGGGTTTTCATGGATAGAACGTGAACAGTGTTGGGTTGGGTACTGTTTTAATACAAGTAGACACCTGTTTGAAGTTTTTATTTATTTATACAAGTTGACTCTTTACATTTATGTTGGCTCAGGCTATCAAGACATTGGAAGGAAGGTCCTCATCTATAAATATTTAATTGACAATTGATTGTGTTCTGAAAAAACACTATTAACAGTTAATTGAGGCACTCTTGAGGTCAAACAAATGGAACGAAATGGATCCAATGATGAAGTCCACACTATTCCACCGCTCATTGCAATGGTTAAATGATATCGGATTCAAGTACTTTTTGTAGAGATGATATTTGAATGAATATCTACAAAGTAGACGGTTTGGATTAGTGAAATACAATGCGCAGTGGGCCCTATAAGGGTATCCCTCAAATAAGTTTATTTGAAGAATCCCTCAACGGAAGCCCTATGCATCTTCTCTGAAAAAATTTGGTCTTTTTTAAATTTAAAGGTTAAACAACATTTGGGGTTTAAGGTTTAGATTCAGAATATGATCAGGAAAAAAGGGTTTACATTTAGATTCAATGTTCAAAATGAGGTAGCTTATTTTTTTCATTTAGCTCTCTTTTTAATATAAACTCAAGTCATATTTCGAACATTTTTACGTAACGAAAAGATTCTCGATGAGATATTGTCAATTAGTTTTGAATTGAATGCTCCAATTCTACAGATATGAAGTTGAAGTAAGTGATATTCTCTTCGTTTGTCAAATAATATAATACTAAATATATTTATATAGTACTTCTGGCTTGTTTGCATTGGCCACAATACCACAGAACAGGGGCATTGGGTGCTCCGTGCGTTCACAAATATTTATTAATTATCTCCTATAAAATATAAATATAAATGACTTGACAAATATATTTAAGAGACTGGGCAATTTTTATTTAAATTGTACAGAAGATTCACACTTTGATCATACACCAATTTTTATTTTTCTTTCTTTCTTACATTTCTCAATTATGAGAGAAAAACTAGAGCCTACACATAATACTAACTACATAATATTGCTGACCTTTTCACTGTAATTCATGGTGTCTTCATCAAGCTCAAGAAACTTGTTCACCCATTCCAGCCCATAGGAGCCTTCAGCAGAGAAGTCAAAGAACTCATTTACATCGAAATTAACATCCGAATTGTTCACACTTTCTTTTCCTCCTCCTTCTTCTTCATCCCCCTCAGTACCGCTGTCTTTCTGGGAAGGTGTAGCAGTCTCTTGAGCTCTTGAATTCTGCAGTGTTTTCTCCTTATGATTGATTTTTTTGCTCAAATGAGAATTCCAATAGTTCTTAATTTCGTTGTCTGTTCGCCCAGGAAGCCTTCCGGCAATCAAAGACCACCTACACAACACAACATGTATGTCGTATGTTAGATTCTAAATGTTCTCTTATCAGACGGTCTGATAATTTAGATTGGTGTTTAATTTTATTTGAATGTGGGGTCCAAATTGATGTGACACGAAAAATGTGGATGATGACTAACCTGTTTCCTAGTAGCTTGTGAAGCCTAAGTATCAAGTCCTCTTCATCATCAGAAATGTTGCCTCTCTTAATGTTGGGTCTCAAATAATTCAACCATCTCAATCTGCAACTCTTCCCACATCGATTCAAACCTGCAGCAGCAATACAAAAATGAATTATTTGAACAAATGAAGCCAGGTTTAGTTAAAATCAAGAAGAAATTAATGTGGTTTGTGTATTGGCTTCAATTAACCCTTTTGTTTTTCACTATGTAAGCTCAAAACTAACCTGCTATGGAAGCCACTGTCTTCCATCTCTTTGCACCATGAATCTCAATGTATTCTGCAAGTTTTCTATCTTCCTCTGCTGTCCATGCGCCTTTGTTCATAATTCTTTTTGTCGATCCTTCATTCTTCTTTGGAGCCATGTCGTGTAGCAGAGGAACAAAGAAAGAAAGAAAGATATAGAGAGACTCAGAGAGATGGCGGGTTTTATTTGCTCTTGGATGAGATATTAGTGAGAAAGACTTGACTGTCGGTTGATGCTACAATGAGAGGGAAGGGTTTATATCCTGCTCGGTTGGTATTGTTTTCTGAGAAGAAATTGAAGAGTCAGCCAGTCCATCAATCTAGCTACCCTTCAGAGAGAGAGAGAGAAAGAGAGAGAGAGAGAGAGAGCTCTTCAAATCCCAACTACCAGTTAAGACTTAGAGCAGATTATGTTAGACTGGGAAGTAGAATATATAAATCTTATTATATATATATATATATTTGTGTAACTCAAGTTGGTCTTTATTTCTTGCCTGTACAATTGTCTGATATCATCATAAATATTGTTTTCTTATCCTTGAATATGGAAATGAAAAGATATTGACCTTAGAAACCAGTCCCTTCCAAACACACCCAATTATATGTTGTTTCATAAATTTACTGAAGAAAAAAAAATGTATATATATAGTTGAGACCATGAACAAGTTTTTTTGTTTTTATTTTATTTTATTTAAATGCAAGCAATATTAAAGAAGGGAGAAGCGAACCTAAAACCTCGGGTGCATGGCTGATTACTCTTAACCACTTGAGCTGCAAACCTTTACAATTATTTTTCTCTTTGTTAGCCAAACAAAACAAAATCTTTTTTTACTTTGGGTGTAAAACTTCAAATTTGGATCATATATATAGTCAAAACAAACTAAAACTCTGAACTTAGATATTATAGGCTCTTTGAAGATGAAGACATTGGAGGGGAGGGGAGGGGAGGGGAGAGAGGGAGGTGGGCACAAATGGTCCCCCTTCAGTCTCTTTGGTTCTCTGTACCACATTGAAGGATTAATTTATAAAAATAAAAAAAATACTGTGTCCCTGTGTAGTTAACCATAATCAATTCTTAAGTGATATAATATAATATTTGCTAGATAAACTAAATAAATGAGCACTGCTGGAAATTTCTACAGTTGAAATTAAGAAAGTACACCTAACCTTAAGATTTTTTTTCCTTCTTTAATATTTCCTCAAAGTTTGGGCTTACTTTCTCATGTGAATTTGTACCAAATTGTCAGAATATTTTTTTCATTTTCTACTAGATAAACTAAATTAAAGAAGAGAGCTCTTGTGGAAATTGATATCAGAAAGAACCAATCTTTTCCTTATTTTATTTCCACAAAGTTTGGGCTTATTTAAGCCGTAGGGTTTGGAGGAACCATCTTCCAATTGGAGAGGGAGAGAGCCAAAAGGGTAAGATTGCTTAGCTCAATGGACTAAAATTCCATGAGCCCCCATCCAATCTGAACTACTTAAAATTAGTATGGGGAAAGTGTCTATCTTCTTAATTAGCATGTATTTTCAACGGTTATTAATTTATGTAAATAAATGGCTAATAGGTAGAGCACAGTCACCTAGAGTAGTCTTTCTTTCTTTCTTCGTTGTGGTTGGTGACATTGAAATTTGAACATTGGATTCCAAGTTCTTCCTTGTTACATAAAGTCATCGGATTTGTGTGTTAAGCATGTAATGGAGTCAATTAAGCCAACAATTTGGGTGAAAGTGAAAGAAGAGGTGTCCTTATCGAGATTGGCTTCTATCAATAGTCCTTGTGTTTCTAAAATTGTTACAAGTTTAGGTTAATTTGTTTTGTTTGAGTAGTCACATGATTTCATTCATGACGTTTTCTTTGAAAATGTAGTTTTTTGATTGGTGTCAAGGCTCATGTCTCATCCCTTTCTACCTGTTGAATTTTTTGGCTTGATTAATCTAGTTTTCGCTCGTACTGTCAAGATTTTTCATAATTGATTGTCCTGCATTATACTCTAGATTGTTCTGCATTATCATTGAGATGTAGTCCTCTACTAGCACATAACTAGTATTTGTTTTTGGTAATCCTATCATTAATAATTTGATTATGACCAAAGGTACGTATATATTTCAGGGCTTTCGTAAGTCAATAATTTTTTTTTTTCCCTTTTTTGGCTTTTTGTGAGTGTGAGACATTGTGTTAAGAATCTCAAGAATAATGCACATCATTACACAATATTTATCCAAATTTAAAATTCTTTTGGTTTGAGGTGAGTCTATATGTAGATATAATATTTACCTTATGTTCTTATAATTCGTTTGAGATGACTTGTATGAGAAGCGCTTCTACTTATGCACACTTCCTAGAAGTGTTTCCATTTGAATAACGTCAAAATTTCAATGAATAATCAGAGAGTTTTGACAGTAAGACACACATTTTAAATTAATCACACTCGCGAAGATGTGTGAGAATTTGTACGGTGATGATTCTCCCTAAAATTAATGCCATCGTCACCCTTGAAAGTCTTGAAATAATGTGGCAAATGAATGAACGCACATATGACTCACATGGGTGATGCATCCAATGAAAATGTGGGCAATTATTTCGCTTGCCACCTATGGCCTTTAGTGAAGATGAGATGAGAAACCACATGTTCTTGACACGTCACGAATCTGCATAGGTGAGGGACCCAATATAAAAAAACTTAAAGGCCCTTGTCTGTTCAAACACTGAAAACCGGTGGTGGTCTCATTTTTTGGGATGAGAAGTGCATGAGGAAGAGGGTTGTTATTCACAGTACGACTGTGACATTTGTCGCCTAACACGTGGATCACCTATCAAGTTTTGTATTGTACGTCTGTGTTAAAAACTTTAAAGAGCGGCGGATGTAAATTTATTTTAGAGTAATTAAATATTGCTCGTATGAAAAAAAGGATTAATTATATTTTTTGTTATTGAGGTTTCGCCCAAAATCAAATTTGAGAGAAGAAGAGGGCTAAGAGCATCTTCAACCGATGTATCAAAAGTGCCATATAAATATTTAACAGTTAGAAATAACATCTCACATCACTCCAACCGATGTGTCAAAGCTGATGTGGAATGAAGGCTGGAGGTTGAGATGTTATTTTTGACATTTCAAAAGCAAGATGTCAAATAAATATTTTATTATTTTTAAAAGATAGTTGGCTATTACTTTCATTTATTTTTTTTTATTTTTTTATTTTTTTCTTCTTTATCATAAATAATTTGAATGTTACAATAATTATTTATTTGACATATCGGGTGGAGTGTAAAACTGTGTAAATGTCAAATTGCCACATCAGCCATCAAATTTAAATTTGATGTTTGGTATTTGACATCTCCCTTAGAGGCTGCTCGGTTTCGAAATTTTTTTAAGCCTTTTCTTTTAAAAAAAATTGAAAATTGAAATTTAAGTTAATTGTTTTAAACTAAATACTAAATATTTTTTTAATTGAACAAACTGACATAATTGAGATAATGAATTGAATTTGTTAACTACTGCAAATACAATGATGAAATCCGAAAAATTAAAATCACGGTGACCAAATTTGATTTCAAGCCAAACTCTAGTGACAAAAAATGTAATTAACCCTTAAAACAAATTCAAAGAGAAATTTGTTGATGTTTGGCTCATCGAAAACATATGTAAGGAAGGAAGAAAAATGTTTAGCAAGGAACATGCGATTGGTCGATTTATGCCGAGAGCAGAGGTTGCTTAAGTTGAAGAAGACGATCAGTTGGTTCTGCTAAGAAAAGCTCTAGACTTCAAGCGACTAGTCGTTGCTTCCCAACGATCAGTCAGTTTACACAGAGAGCTCCAGGTTTTGCGATCAATTGGACCCTTAGTTTTGTCCAGCTGGCTTTTTTCTTCAGTTTTGTCATGTCTTTTCATGTCCTTTTGTTCCCTATTCCAAGGAAATCTATCACTCAATACTTTTTGACATTCTTGGCACTTTTGCAATTAGTTTTGGGAACTAGGAACTCATTTATTGTTATTAGTTGTGTAGTTCTAGGTATTGACTTCTCATCCCACAAAAAGTTAAAGTGGATGATGATTGGTGTGTTGGAAGCTAGTTGTTGGAAGGAAGCTTCTCTCATGCTCTTGTAAGGAGAGAAACAAGGGAGGGTTCACAAGATGCATCAAGTTTGGTTGAGCAAAGAGTGAGAGAGAAAAACAGAGTGAGGATTGTGTTCTAAGGGGGTTTGTTTTTGTGTTAACCAATGTTGTAACCTATTTCTCGAAGTGAAATTTCTTAAGGTGATCATCAAAGAGGACGTAGGTGTTGAAAATATGCCTTAAAACCAAACATGTGTTGAAACTTTAAGGATATTTCATTACCTTTTATAGTAAATTATAAAGGTAATTAGTCAAATTAGGTTATCCACCTAAACAACAAGTTCATAGGCAGTGAGATGAGGAAAGCGATCTAAAGAAGTTAGGTCTATGAGATCTTTCCATATAACTCACACCTTGAAGAGTTCGTGGTCATAGGATTGTCAACTGGGTATTGATAATCCGCAAAAACAAGTACACACTATATCTGCTCAATTAGGAGGATAACTAGTCTCAAGTTATTTTTGTTGAGACACTAAGATAAGTGAATAGGTGTTCACTAGGGAGTGAATTCACTGAGCACGATTAACCGGGGATCTTGTGTGGAAGTTCTACATGCATGTCAAATAAGATCTTCATAGTTGCAATAATGTAAATTAGTCATCGACCTGAGTCACCACAGTTGTCTTGTGGAAGTGTCGTGGTCCTTTGACCTACTAAAATGTTGTCCTCCTCAGAGGCATAACCATATTGTATGATTGAGATTCACGATCAATCCATGGAGGCAGGTGAGTGTACAACAAAGGATCTCTACCTTTAGAAAATGAGGAGAATGCTCTAACAAAATGATTCAGGAGTCTTCGGTTGAAGCATTAGGTATGATTGAGAATGGTGAGAGAAAGAGAGAGAAAGAAAGAAAGAAAGAAAGAAAGAGCATTATTTTAGAGAAGGAGAGTATTACATTGTAATTCCAACTGAATAGGTTCTCCACCTTATTATATATTGGCTTGGGTAACCGTGAAATGTTGCTAGACGTCACTCACGGTTTGTGGAAGCCATGAGGATATGTCATAACTATATCCTCATAATAGAGAGAATTAAAAAGGGTTTTAATTCACAATCGATTAAGGAAGGGTCTGAATTGCCCACTACCTCGCCGATTAGAACCTAACGGATTGCAGGTAAGAGATGAAAAATCAATAAGGAGATGATGAACAAGGATTAATTAGTTAATAAAGATTAATTAATTAATCCATGCTCGACACTTGTATTGGGCCTAAAATTAGTTTTAGAGGTTCAAGACCCATTGGACTTTGACCCATTGGGCTCATAAGATGAGTTGTACATGACAACTTAAAAGATGAAGCCCAATGAGCAAGAATTTCGGGCACATGGTAGAGATGGTGGGTTTTGACCTACTTGATGACCCACATGGATCATTTCAAATGATATAGGTCATGGATGACTCAACTTGAAATGCCTAGCCTATATACAGATAAAGATCGGCATCATCTTTCTCTAGAGGTTAAGAAGGCTACACCATGCTCCCCCCTCTCCTCCACCATGGTTGGCCACACAAGGAGGGGGTACTAGCATCTCCACCTCCTTGTGGTTCTTCATCTCCTCCTCCATCCTTTTTCTTTAGTGTGTATAAAGTTAGAGACCAAACATTTGGGTGTCTCTCTTTTGGTGAAGGCCCTCTAAAGGCGATCAACCTTGAGCTTTTCTCAAGGTAGTGCTACAAATGTATATAGAATTCTCTAGTCTTTCTTTACTAGTTTGTAGAGTTGTCCAAGTGCTTCAATCCCTTTATGTCTAAACATACTTGTGTTGGATTTTGTTTTAAGCTTAAAGTTTTCCATTGCCTATAGATTAAGTGTAATCTCATCTTTGTGGCTTAATGAATCTAAAATATCCTAAGGTTTCCTTCAGTAGGCATATTAGCAAACCTTTATAAATTATTGTTTCTATATTTCTTGTTTATTTTATGAGTGTGTGAGTGTTTGATTCATCCTCTTCAGTTAAGAGTGTTGGTCACAAAGTCCATTGACAACAAGTTCTTGAGATATTTCCGCACAACAAGTGGTACTCGAGCTGCGTTAGCAGCATGTGCTCTTACGATTTCAAGAGTGCTAGTGTGTTTAAGATGGTGGATGGCAAGAAAACTTAAGGTGGGAGTAGCTCGTAGCAGTTGAAGCAACCACAAGCAACGAACATGAAGGTGGAGTTGAAGTTGTTAATCGGCAAGAAGAAGTTCACTCTTTGACAAAGAATGATGAAGTTTGCCCTTACAAATCAGAATCTCAACGTAGTTCTTGGAGGCAAGGAATAGAAATTGGGAACCATCATAGACGATGAGTGGAATTTGCTCGACTAGTTGGCCAGAGAGGCCATCGAGAACTACATCGTAGATAAGGTGCTCATCAACGTGATGCAGGACATAGTGAAGTAGACATGGGAAAAGCGCAAGCAAATGTTTGCAGGGATGTCGATGTCTAACAAATTTTCCTCAAGGAAGAGCTCCTAAATCTTCATATGAAGGAGGGAGGAAATTTTATGGAGCATCTAAGCACATTTAATAGGTGTCTTGCATATTTGCAGAGAATGGAAGTATTTTATAACACGGAGGATAAAGCTCTTATGTTGCTAACATCATTGCCTCCGTCTTATAAGCATTTTCAAACTGCGCTTATGTTGGGAAAGAGTTCCTTGAATTTTGAGGAAGTGGTGCAGGACATCATGATGCATCACGTGATTACTCAACATTCGGGAGATACCTCTCAAGATGAAGGTCTAGTTGCAAATATCGAAGAGAGAGGTCGTTCAAAAGGTTAAAATCCAGGGCAGAAAAAGGCTGTTTCGAGTGTGGGTCAAAAGATCATTGGTAGAAGAATTGTCCTACATGGAAAGATAAGAAGAAAAAAGGGAAAAAGGAAACTGACACAACTGAGGTCGTTACAGATGACGGTGGTGAACTTTTGTGTATCAATAGCAATGTTAATTCTAATGTATCTGCTATTTCTTCAAAGGCTTTCTCTTCTGACTGGATTTTGGATTTCGGGTGCTCATATCATATGTGTTCAAACAAGGAGTGGTTTGATACATATGAGAAAGAAGAAGAAGGCGAAGTGATGATGGGGGACGGCTCAGTTTGTAGAGTCAAAAGCATCGATTCTATCAAGGTGAAGATGCATGATTGCTTTGTTCGATTATTGGGGATGGTGAGATACATTACAAAGTTGTCTAAGAATCTCATTTCCCTTGATAGTCTTGATAAGAGTGGTTATACTTTTAAAGCTAATAGAGGGAAGCTCATAATCTCAAAGGGTTCACTTGTGATTATAAAGCCGAAGATTCAACCTAATTGCCTATATAGACTGTGTGGTACAGTAGTGACAGGTGGAGCAGTTGTATCCACTAGCAAGGACTTGGAAGATGAAACTCAACTTTGGCACTTGAGGTCGGGGCACATAAGTGAGTAAGTCATGCAAGAGCTATACAACTGGAAATTGTTGAAGGGTGTTCTTTAGCTGAAAGCTTGAGTTTTGCAAGTATTACATCATGGGAAAGCAATCTAGAGTGGCTTTCAAGTAGCAAGACAAGGAGGACAGGAGCATATATGTGCTAGATTATATTCACGAATCACAAATATGTATGGGGCCAACACTGGTTAAATCAAAGGGTGGAGTTTACTATTTCGTGTCTTTCTTGGATTATTTTTCCAAGAAGGTTTGTTGTTATTTGTTGTGTAATTCTAGGTATTGACTTCTCGTATTTACAAATAAAAAGGGGTGATTCCTAGGGCATGGGATTAGCACCTACGAAACAAAATTATCAATTTCTTTTATGGGTCAACAAAAAATCATCAATCTTAACAAATGAACCATCCTATAGCTATTAAATCTCGTCAACAAGATTTCAAATAATCGATTTAGTTAAGGGTTGCTAAGATCCTCGTTTTAGAAATGAAATGGAAAAGTCACACTTTCACTTTTTAAAAGAACAGACAATTAAATTAGATAAATTTCAACAAGATAACCTTTTTTTTCAATCGAATAATAAAAAAAATCAAGCACCAAAGAGCAACAAAACCAACGACCCCATAGAGGCAAACCTAAGTAGACAATAGTTGTACAAACCTCTACAAAGCCCACCACATAAGACATCACTAAAAACTAAACATGATTTCAAGCCAAATCCACAAGAGCCTAAACAATTCATAAGCCAAATCCACTCGAAACTTGTTCAAATACTGCTTAACTTTTGAGTTTCGATAAGAATAATTTTTCGCGTGAAAATCCTACTGGCCAAGGATACCTTCAGCCAGTACGTATTTCATCAAATTGTTATAGCTATAGTGGTGACCCTACTCGGGCATGGGATGGCTCTTGTTGTTTATAGCTGTTTAATTACAAGATGATGATAAAGCAAGATTTATAATTAAGTGATCAATTTCTATTAATTAATTATAAATTATACATTTGGAATGGATTTGGTCGGCACAAAACACATGATACGAGAAAAACTTATACCTGAAAGTTGAAACGTACGTACCTGACACTTAAAAACGAATGAGTACAACAAGATCCTAATGGGTTTAAAACGAAAAGGTTTAGGTTTTTCTAAATTTATATTTTATCTTAATTAATTGCAAGCTGAACTGCTAATTAAGAATTTCAACTTGCAACCAGAACTCAGTCTCAGTGTCGTTAAGCATCAAGTTTCAAAAATTTAACCTAGCAAGCTAGCTAGGCCCTTAATATTTCCATAACAAGAAAAGAAAAAGACTGTCCCCACTTTGTTTGAATGAATATAGCAAATTAGGAATTCACTCGTGACTTATACGACTTTGTTGGCTCATTGTTACCTAACTTTTATGAAGTCGTATATAATTCTTCCTAATAAGTGGCTGAAAATGCTTAACTTGTTGCTCTATACCCTCACCCAGTTGATTTGACCTCTTCCGAATAGAACCAAAAATGAAAAGAAGAGTCTCATAAAAAAAATAAAAAATAAATAAAATAAAAGAGTTGTTGGACCTTCAAGAAACTACAATATAGTTATATATACAAATTTTCTCCGTATACAGACATCTGGACGTTATTATCATGCGGATGCCATTGTAAACAGAGAGAGTAGTAGAAAATACATGACGTCTGCACAATAATAACGTCCAAATTTCTGCATAGGAAAATTTATGTGTATATATATATCTGAAGTAAAACAAAAACAAACAAAAAAACTACATGTTGGTAACCAAAATAACTATTACTAATCTACAATGAGATACTTCTCATGAATCAAAATACATGCATGCATGCACACGAGCATATACGCATATTTTTCTTTTCTTCCTTGTTTAACACGCAGTCGTTTTGTTTGACTCCATATTCCCAAGTCGTTAAATTGCAAGACATGCAATGCCCTTGAAAAATTCCACTTTCTTTTTTCTGCTTCCAAAAACTTCTGTAACTTTGCCAATAAATTTTTAATTTTGTTGTTGTTGTTCTTTTACATCATTGCATGGTATAAAATTGCTTACCCAATTGGTCAGGTACAAAAAATAAAAATAAAAATAACAAACCCCCTCAACTTCTCTCCCTTTGCTGTCATGAGATTCGAATCTAAAATCACTAATTTAAAATCACTAATTTGCAAGTCAATATTCTTTTTCACTAGACTAGATCGGTAGGGTTAAAGGAATTCGTTTATTGCGCACCCCTAGAGATCATCAAGTGTTACAAATTGGTACGCATGTAATTAAGTTGATTTCATTAATTAATATATGGCTTTTTGGTTTTAGAGACTTCTAGGGGGGTAGGAGCATTGTACTCGTTGCCAAAGTATATATTTTTTATGTCAACTTTATAGTCTATATAAACACATGTGACGAGACAACATGTTAACTTTAACATACTTAACGTGACCTAATTAAGCCAAATTCTGGGGTCCTGGTCTGGGCTGCTATATATTAAATTATATATATATATATATATATATGTTAAACATGCAGCCATACCCATATATATGGTTTGAGAGATAATCATGTTTGGATGTCTATGATTAGGACGGCAACGTGAAAGTGACCCGTTTAAAAGTGTATATAAAGCAAGTTGGCAAACCATAAAGTTCGAAATGCCATCCACAACTTTTCATGCAATGATGCAACCCAAAACCATAACCTTTGCTTATAGTTTTCTGTGTTCATAGAACTCCATACTATATATAATCTTCGGTTTGAAATGTTTTCATTTAAATCATATTTCCAATGTAGTCTGCCGGAAAAAAAAAGCCCGATCAATAAAGGGAGAAAGTATATAGTGATATGGTAGTACCATGTTAGCGGTGTATTTTTCACTCAAATATAGTGAATAAAGAGAAGAGGCGATAGTCAAACTTGAAACCTCTTGTCATGTTCCAACTTTGACAAATACATTGACTAAATTGGGTAACGGAGTCGACTATATGGACCAAATTGGTTAAATTAAAAACAGAAAGACTAAATCGGAGGATTGCATATAACCGTTTTGATATTTTTAAAAAAATAACCAAAAGTTTTCTATTTCGATGACAAACTCTCGACTTTAGCCCTCAATTCGAAGAGGGAAAATAAAACATACTACAAAGTCAAAAACTCTTGACCTCAGCTTCATACAGACTTGAAAGAGGCAGGCCTTTCCCCATAGGTACAATCGTTCAATTTAATTTAGCCCGTTTGCGGTACTGGCCTTCGGCTGAGCTTCTGAAATATAGCCGTTTGGAAATTACAGTAATGGGCCAGGAGATCATCAAAGTCCAGTATAGATTAAAGGGTTTCTAAATACGCACAAAACTTTGTTTTCCTAGGTTCTTATTAAGGTTACAAATAGCTTAGAAAACCCACACAACACAAGTGGTCCATGCTAGGCTAAGGGAAAATGCTAAAGATACCAACTCTTTTTCTATACAAATAATATTATATAAAAATTTAATCTAAATTACAGAGAGAATAATATTATTTTAATCTAATCTAAACTACGGAGTCTTCGAACTCGAGTGCTGAGTGGAGTCATCACTAGGCAATTACAGAAGCACGCATGAAAAAGGTGTTGGGCCAAGCATGTAACAAAATCACAGTAAAGGTAAAACCTTTACCCGTATAATTCTACTGCTCTTGATGCAAACGTGACAATTACAAGTCAACAGACGGTGTAACAAAAACTCATTCGAGAAAAACTCTCGTTCTTTTCCTGTTTCTTCTATACCTTTTTTCTTTCTTTTCAACAACATTGATCTAACTCCAATCTACACCCTATGGAAGTGTCCAAAAGCTTTCTTCAATATACTATATACAGCAGATAAAAGCAAAACCATTACAACCTTCTTTGAGGCCAACATCCTGAGGTTCACCCTCACACCATGTTTCCTCATTAGCCTCACCACTGCCACGCCCAACAGGAGAAGCCAAGAACCAACAGCACCGAGCACTGCCTTAATCGTGTCAGCAGGTCCACAGACATTGCCCAACACATCACTTGATACTTCCACATAAGACCATGTAGGGTCTGCTTGGCTGCTCTCTGTCCGGTTTAGTCCAAGACACTCATTCAGCCAATCTGAAAACATGACAAGCACTTTAGCTAGCCAAGCAACCTCATCATCAGAGATGGGTCGCTTCATCCAGTCACCCTTGTATTTGATATCACCCAAAGTGTGGTTGCCAACTCTCCTGGGCTTGAATATTTCATCACGGTGTTGCGTAGGCTGTTTTGCTTCTGGGGAAAATGACAGTGCCTTTACAATATGGCCGCCAAATAGGCAGCCTACCTGCGCTTTTAAAGAGTCTATGCACTGGAGGTTTTCCGCACCATTATCACCAGAAATGGCTTGCAACTCGGCTTCTGCACGTAATATGAACAACTGCCATAGCAAAAGAGTGACCATTGGTTGAGATCTCATTAGATAGATATAAATAACTTCATAAACATACATAGTTAGAAAACAATAATAATAATTAAAAACCTGAAGCAGCTGTTGCCCGCCATCTTCTCCATCACTGAACAATTGTAAATCTTTGTTCCAATTCTCATGCAAGAAAGACCCATCAGCATCATTCTCGGACAAGCCATCCTCCCAGTCCTAAGGTTACCAATAAATCATACCCAAAACTAAAAAAACAGTCTAACACTGACCCAAACAGTTAGGCAATCAAGCACACATCATGTACTTGAAAATAAGATTAACACATCAGACGATAGAGACATTACCAGCAATTGTTCACGAATTGGAGTAACAAATCTATATAAGCTATTAAGCATTGATTTGCCTGATCCTGCTTGTTTGGAATGAAAAGCAGTATCCACCATCTTTATAAGGTCCATTAGCTCTTTCGATGATGTCAATATAGTTAGAACCTATACAAAAAAAATTATAATCAGAAAGAAAAAAATGTCTTTCTATTAATTTCAGAAATAAATAAAGATTAAGTAATGCGTAGGTCATTGGAGAGGGATCTGCATAAATTATCATCACGCTACTCTCAATTAAGTTTTAATACCTAGTACTAGTTTTTGGTAAACATGGTGCTGCAATCACCAAAAAATTTCCACTTTCCATCAGAGTAATGCTAATTCTTAAAGATCTTCACTACTTTAAACTCCAATTTTGTAATCCAATATCACAAATCTCTTCATATATAGCAATGCGTCTTGACAGGTCAAAGCTCAATAAAACCTTAATAGAGACCTAGCCAAGTTCGAAAGTGTGAAATTCCATTGAAAGTGATCATAATAGTTTGCCATGAGTATTTTTTTAAATGATTATTTGCTCAATCATAAAATTCACGGACCTCCATATAATCTTCATTCATAGACATTCAGCTATAAAGTGTATGAGCATTCACAGTTAAAAAGACTTAGAACTCAACAGACAAGGCATGGTATCAATGGAAGGTTACAAAGCATTAGATCAGACATTTCTCCACATAAAACAGAGTTTATGTTGATTTATGATTAGTTAGCTATTTTTCATGACTGAAGTCATATCCAGTTCAAAATTGCATGTCGAAGATTAAGCACACCAATTAATCTCAGGAGACACGAGGAAACTAGATTAGCGAAAGAAGAGAAATGGTTTAGAATCTGACCTTCAAAACCATCTGGACTATCATTTCAGGATTGGTGTGAAGAAACTTGTGTGCGAACCCAATAAAATGCATAACCAAGGAACTGTAGTACAAGTAGTTGGCCAGCACATAACCCTGCCAAGAAGCTGTATAACTACAGGCTGCATGCTGCGAGCCCTCCTTTCTCCCATTCCTAGACGATCCATCAACAACAGCATCAAGCTCTGAAAAGTCATCCAAACTGATAGCCCAAGGTTCCATACAAGTAATCCAAACTGAAAACACCTCTGAGATATTCTTGGTCGATGCCCCCACTGGGCAAAACAAGAATGTCCTCAATATAAACCTGTACAGCGGCCTCTGTATCAACAAGTGCCAAGACCCGATACAGGGTGCAACCGCCATTACATCCCTTGACTTAAAGGCGTCATATGAACCTGACACTCTCCACCTCGGACTCCCACAGGGTTCCACATTCTCATTCCCATCTCTGAGTACGACCAAACCCAGATTCAAATACTTAACAAGCAACTTCACCACCTCTCCTAACCCAGGGGTTGGTGGGGTCTCACCCAAAACTGAACGGAATGGAAACGAGACCCCAAATGACTTGCACTGATTAACAGGTAATGGTGAAAAATCGTTATCAACCAACCAAAAGTTTACCAAAGCATTTACAAAAAACTCTGCCTGAGCTACAACCGAGCCATCATATCCTGAAGCGTAATGCAAGAGCGAACTTCGGTATGGAAGGTGTTGATTCAAATCAGTCACGCCCACAAATGCACGAAGATACGCATATAAAAGCCGAACATATAGATTACACTCAATTTTAACCTCTACCCCACGCCTAGTGCCTGAAAAACCCGAAATTGACGAAACCCAATTCTCAAATTTAAACATTTTGTTCCTTTTTATCGAGCCACTGTCACAATTTTCACTATTGCCGCGACAAACAGGGTAATAAGCGAACCAAAACATGTAATATTCAAACACATTGAGCTGAACTTGACACAAGTTAGGCTTAATTGGGTCTTCCTTAACCTTATTTTTAAAAATTGGGTCTAAATCAGATAATACCGGGCCGTAATTTTCAGAGGAAAGCATGAATCGGACCCATTCCGGCAATCGTTCGACGGGGAACACGTATTTGACAAGGGAGAGGCGGTCGACGGCGGAGATATAATTGAAGAGGAGGCTGCTGGGGGCGAGGAGGGCGAAGAGCCTGTTGGCTAGGTCTACGTCGTTGGATGCGAGGATGGTGTCGATCCAGCCGTTGGATGAGGAAGACGGAGAGGAGGGTGAGGCCTGTTGGTGCTGTGATGATGGCGGTGGTGATGACGAAGCGGCGTCGTCGAAGCCGAAGAGCTTGCAGATGAGGGTGGGGAAGGTGAGGGAGAAGAAGTGGCGGGTTTGGTCGGGTGAGAGGGAGTGCAGGAAGGACTCGATGGAGGCGCAGGTGGAGGAGATCTGGTGCGGGGCGGAGGAGGCGAGGATGGTGCAGGCAAGCTCTTGGGATTTGGAATGGGTATCGACGACGTAGGAGTGCGGGAGCATGGTAAGAGCGGTGGGGTCGAGTGTAAAGAGAGCGAAAGAGAGTGTGAGGCTTTCAGGGTCGCTAGGGTTTTTGCAGGGAAAGAGAGAGGAGAGAGAGGTTTTCAAAGTTTCAAATGAGAGAAGGAAAGCTGTGGCGCGTTTTTATGGGGTAAAGGGAGGGAGGAGAGTACGTGGCGTTAAATTGGGAGTCTTTGGGTGACGTGGACATCGTTGTGGGGTCCAATTCATTAGCTAGGTTTCTTTTTTTGTTTTCTTTTTATTTTAAAAGAAATAAAATATCTGGATCAGAAGGGGCGGGAAGGCTCTGGAGACGTCGACGTTAGATGCCAATCTGTTTTGAAAAAAATTATTTTTTTTTATATTTTAGTGTTTTCCTTTTTTTTTTTTTTGATTTAAGATTTCTCTAGTGATGAACAAACAAGTTTTCCAGCTAGACAAGATTATACTCAATCATCACATGTTTCTGTGGACAGTAGTAGTAAAGAATTTGGAACAACAAGCAATATTAGATTGTTTCTGTGCAACATGAATACTGCAAAGGGAAAATGTGTATGCATACATTGATTTTTTTATTTTTTTTAATACAAGTGATACTGCGAGAGTTGAAATTTGAACACGTTACCTTATTTGAATGAGTAATTGCGCTTTGCTGCATACATTGATTCTTAAGGTTAAGCATGTTTGTTAAACAACTTTTTGTTTTTAATTTGCGGGGAAGAGAAAAGGAACTGAGCAATCAAATTCCTACTTCTTCTATGAAATCAATATAAATTCATGTGTAAGGTTTATATATAAAATTCTTACAACATATCTAGTAATGAAGAACAATAAGATAAAAAGTAATGTTATGCATGTTAAGATTGCAGAGAGACAGACTCGTGAACCATTACTATAAACATTAATATTGTTCTTAACTTAATCATCTACATAGTTTGATAGATGTGAGATTTTATACAAAAGGCATCACTGTTATTAATAATATAACCCCTTATTATATATGTATCTTATTTTGTAAAGTTTTTGAAGTAGAACTTTACATTCTCCAACAATTAAAAATGAAGTAATAGGATAGGTGGACACTGGAGAAAGAAGTGAGAGAAAAGTTAGATTTGGATGGATATGATGAGGTATCTACAATTTAATTATAACTTAGCTTAAGAACATATAAAAACATGAGAAGTGGCAAACAATTTTAAAGAAGATTTGATTAGATTTTGCACACCTCTACTTGTCATGTGTAGATTTTATTTTATTTTATTCAAGCTACATGATTGCTTAAAGAGAAACTTATACTAGTATTAAGTTACCATACATAGATACATTTTATAACCCTGCACACACTCCATAAAAGAAAAAGAAACTAAAAACTCCAAAAATGTTAGTTAGTTGAGTTTTTTGGCCTCAAGTTATGCGGATAGAAGTTCGAAACCAACAAGTATCCATATATGTTTATGTGTAAATCCGCATCCCCAATCTCGCTTTGTACTAAAATACCTCCAAACATTTTGCGAAACTAACATAAACCATCTTTGTTTATTTGTCAACTCTCATAAGACTCCAAGTGGCAGCATTTTGTGTTGCCTTGCCCGGCTACCAAGTTGGCCGAATCCCAAAAGACAAGAAAATCGGCCAAGAATAGACATGGGCCTAGATCCTCAACTAACATATGGCCCAAAGAGTTTCCCAGGTTGGAGGCTTGCTCATACTATATCTCAAGTCTATTTTAAGGCTTTACTTACACTGGTCCAAATGGAAACTCCATATGTTTGTTGAGCCGAGCACCTACGTGATATGACGTGATCAACTCTAACTATAAGCTCTGACGGTGAAGCTTTTTGGCCAAATGGGTAGCGATCAACTCAGCAGATTGAGCTGAGCACCTACGTGATATGATGTTCTCTCTCTCTCTCTCTCTCTCTCTCTCTCTCTCTCTCTCTCTCTCCAACTATAAGCTCTGAGATTTTGGGTGCAATCTTAAGTTGTTGATTTAAGTCCTTTGACTTTTGCGTCACATAAAATTACATATTTTTTCTAATTTATTTATGTTTACATTTTGTTTTATTTATTTATTAATTATTTTGTTATTCCAATTATGCCCCTAAAACATTAATAATGTAAATTATGAATTAGTAAAGCATGAAAATTATTGATTTGTAAGGTATAACTAATTGCGACCGAAACCTCTTTTTTTTTTTTTTTTGGGACGAAAGCGACCTCAAACTTTGTAATCAAAGTTTTCATACATGAACAACAGGTAAGGAATCTATGCATACACATCTTGTGCATGTAATTAAACCCATAAAGTACCTCTAGTCTAGGTAATTAAATTCACAAGTTACCTCTAGTGTAGGTAATTAAACCCAAAAGCCAGCTCTTGTGCACATAGTTATATCCATAAATTATCTCTAGTCTCGGTAATTGAACTCATATAATACCTTTGGTATGGATCTTTAAACTCATAATTAACAGAAAAAAGTACATATCTAAAAGGCTATAGAAAACTGAAAAAAGAAACTTCCACCTCCACAACAAGTATGCTCACACTTTAGTATATTAAGATAAAACTCCATAAAAATTGCTTTGAAAAACCCAAGAAAAAAACTATTACTTGGAAGGCAGGTGTGTGTACATAGGAAACTCTAGAAAAAATTGCTTAAGAAAATTCAAGAAAAAAAAAACCTATTACCTGTAAGGCAGGCGCGCGCACACACACACACACACACATATATATATATAAAGAAATGCATTATATATAAGGAAACTTATATATACACACGTGCACGCACGAGTGTGCATGCACACACACACACACACACACACATATATATATATAGAGCTTTAATTGAGGAATTCTTCAACTTAGCTTATTTGAGGGACACCTTTGTAGGGCCAACTCCGCATTGTATTTCACTAATCCAAACCATCTATGTTTTAGATAATCATTCAAAGATCACCTTTACAAAAAATCACTTGAATGCAATACCGTTTGACCACTCAATTGTGTTATATATATATATATATATAAGAAAATGCTGAATTTTAGGAATGTGTTTTCATATAATTCCATTTATGATAGTGACATATAATGTAAATTCCTTAAAAATTATGTACATATTAATTGCTTACTTGGCGACAGTGGATTGCAATTGAAAAGTGAGAGCATGTGGACTACATTCATTACATCTTGATGAAAATGGACCTAAATTTAAGAAGTCCTGAAAAAAAAACCTCATTGGTTAAGCCAATCCGTGGCACATGTGAAAGCCCACATGTAGAAAATGCCCAAATATTTTATCTATATAATGGATTTTCTCCCTCACACTATACATGTTGAGAGTAATTGGTCCATGTTAAAAAGTTAAGAGATCTAACATGGACTTATAAGAGCACTTCCAGCGCGTAGGGCCAGCCCAGGTAGGAAGAGGCCTGCGGCCCGTTTCGTGGTTCCAGCGGCCAAATGCAACCAGGGCAAGGCATAGGGCCCACCAACCCAGGCAAATCCAGCCCATGCTGCTGCTTGGGCAAGTGATGTAATGCTGACGTCATAATGACGTCAGTAGCCAATTAAAATAATATATATATATATATATAAAGTAGAAAAAAACCAAAAAATTCATATTTATTTTTATCTTTTTTTAATAAATACGTAGCCATATTCTTTACTTCCCATACCAAACCCTAAACCCTATAAAAATTAATCGTTTATGTATATAAAAAAAATTATTTATTTTTAAAAAAAATGAATAGTAATTGCCCTTTAAACACACTTTGCCTTTTGCTAGGGCTAACAATATTCGTGTGAATAGTAACAACCTTTACCTCCCCTTGCCCTTTGCCATGACAAATGGGTGGAAGTGCTCTAAGAAGTTGTGCTACTCCTCTCATAAAGAATTTGTTTTGTGGTATAACTTAAACTTCCTTCTTGGTCTCAGAGTAGGCTATCCACATATTAAGCTCAACGGCCACACCTGCTCTAACCTCAACAAATATGTGTTAAGAGTATTTATCCTACCTCAACTTCTTTCAATAACTCTCTCTATCAAAAGGCTCTCAAGCTTCTATTATGTAAGTTGTATAATTTGTATTCATTATAGAGAATCCAACTCTACCAACGTGGATGTAAAATTATGGGAGATTCACTATAATACCCAAATTATTTTAAAAAAAAAAACGCTATATGAAATGGACTTTAGAAACACACCCAAAGCCCATTAACAACATAACAAAAAGGTTTTTAACTTCTTTTAAATTACAAAACTGCAATTGATTTCTTAAAACAAACTCAACCTCAAACCTCATAAAAAAGCCCAAAACACTCAACAGAGCATCAAAGTAATTTAATAATCAAAATTAAATTCAATTGGGTTACTGTTAGTTTTTGGGTTTTTTTTTTGGTTTGTTTATAAAATTAAATGGTGTAGGGTTTATTTATAGTTTTAATGCTAAGAATGAGTACATGACTAAATATCTCTAAAATTATAGAGAAATTCCAAAACTACCGATGAGGATGCAGATCAACTTGGGTGAACCACGCTAGATTATGTGTATGCTTCTTTGTGTGATTGTGTGTTTTATGATTTTAACTTTGTTGACCAATTATTGATATAAACAAACCATACTTAGCAATTATGCAATTAATATATGTATATATATGAGAAATGTTGTGTTGCATAATAATAGTAGAATATATATGGATTTATGGTTCAAGGGTAGTAGAAATGTTGTTTGATACAAGGGTCGTAGAGACTTGATTTTGATCAAACGGATAGCACAATGCTTGTTTGGTGTTTGGCTTTTTCTAGGGTGGAAGAAACTGGCACATATTTGTTGTACTTGGTGGCTCTTCCAAAGTGTAGGTGAAAAATGCAGGGAGTTTTCTGCTTCTTCTAAATGCTAGGTTTTTCTGAACCCCTTCTTTCATTTTGAGGCCTCCTATTTATAGGCTTTTGTAAGATGCTTGACCTAAATAACTTTCCCTATTTAAAACCTTGCTTTGTGGGATTTTGATTTGATTTAAATCAATTCCCGTAATCTGATAATTTAACCAGATTATCTTCAATTGATTGACCTGATTAATATTTGATTTAAATCAAAGTCAATCATAGAAGATTCTTTCGCTTAATTTTGTCCTCATCTTGAACCGTTTGATGCACTCCGTCAGATGTCGCCACGTGTCACTTTTTGACAACTAATCCGATTTTGATGAGTCACACGCCACATGGGTGAATTATGGGGCCCACAATTTAATCCACCGAACCCTAATTATTTTCTCATCCAATAGAATTTATTGCACCAAAATTTATTTGTTTACACATGACATGAGTAAAACTTCAAAGGATGAGGTGAAACGTGTACTCTTTGTCCAATCTTATTCAGGCTCCAAGTATACTCAATATATCCTTGGACTTGCGTCTGAGACTTGGATCTACCCATACAGTTCAAGTACTTGGCTTGGCTTTTGTCTAGTTAGGGCCATCTTAAACGAGTAGCTAGACGCAACGGGCTTGTAGCTTAAGTAGTTAAGAGTATTTATCTTTGCATTCTAGGTCTTAAGTTTGATTCCCCCTTTCTCAATATCACTTGTATTAATTAAATTTAAATAATAATAATAAAATATAAAATAAAAAGAAGGAGCCAGCCAGACTCCATGCGATGTTCATGTCGAAAATAAGTGTTCAGCTGACTCAGAAGCAGTACGAACAAAGAGTGCATGCATATGGAAGCAAAAGAGAAACCTCTTTTGACAAACTAAATCATTATTAAAGTACAATTCCCCTTGATTTGTATTGGTCCTATTCCCCTTCACGTGTTGAAAATATTGATGAGTGATCAGCATCTGAAATTTTTTCTCAAGTTCGGTATAAGAAATTGTTTTAAAATCGAAGTCCACAGGGTTTCGAGTGACTAACTCGAGAAGATCAGCATCTGAACTAAACTCTTTGGCTAATAATATTGAAGCAAATGTCAAGGCCGCAATAGCATCAGAAGGTCCACCATGGCCAACGAGACAATGGCCTTTTGTAACTCTCGCAAAAAAGTTCATGCATGCGTGAAAAACGTGTATTTTTAGCATTTAGGAAAGCTGGACAAGTGTTACATGCTTAGATTGGCGGCAAACTTTACTGGACTCTGTGCACACTTTCGTGAACATTTTTCTCACCGCCAATTACTGGTGGTGATGATTACCATCACGTTAATGGTGGTGAGTAAAAATTGTTCTGGTGTGGATACGACAAGACAGCATCGAGCTAACATGGACCAAATTATGGCATCATGTTTTGCTACCATTTAAAGTTTCTCTTGAGTTTTTGGATGTTGATGTGGTATACTTGAATATATACTTAAGAGTTTAATTTCCATACCCAAAAAAGAAAGAAAAAAGAAGAAAAAAAAAGAAGAAAAGACCCACATGCAGGCATGCTGGGCAAGGATTCTACCTTGTCTTCCAAGTTTGGCTTTGTACTTTATTTGTCCTATTACCCCTTTTCCTCTTCTTTACCCCATGAGTTATTTCCCTTTGTTTTCTCTCTTTTTACCTTTTCTTTGAGGGGAAGAATACAACATACCCCCCCTCCCATTACCTCCTCCATTATGAACTCAGCATTATTGCTTTCTTCCTTTGGACTGAATATATTCAAGCATTTCATGATCAAAGTACCCCACTTTGGTACTTGTCCTTACTCTTCCATCTCTTCTAACCAATGAGAGCATAACTAGTTGATCATGATCAAGTAATCACAAATTATTTCCCACCTAATCCACGTGATATATATATATATTCGCATACTGGTTAATGCATGAATCAACTTGATATACTTTAATTATGATGTTAATTATGTATGCATATTATTTTAATATAGAGATGATCATCATTAGAGTCATGATCGATTTGTCTTTATTGAATTTAGCTTTATTCCATCTAACCCTTGTCAATCGACATCGGCCAACTCAATACTCTCTCTGTGTATTATTTTGAGACAAGGTCTTCTCTCCCCACAAGACTGGGAAATGCTGCAAAATGTATACATATGTAAGGCATCACGTGTGCAATATCAGTAATTCTTTATAAAAAATTGGTAAAAGTTTACATAAATTTATAGTTAAGATAAGGAGAGATTATAGAATACTACGGTATTACGGTCACGTGGTATATTTTGTACACATGTTATAATATTAGTAGATATTTATTTATATTATTTTATAAAATGGGAGAAATTAACCCTATTGTCCATCCATATTATAATACATGTACAAAATGTACTACGTGACCATACTACCGTAGTATTTTATGATGCCAACGCAGCAGTAAAAGCTTTGAAATCCAATATTCATAATCTGTTCTTAATGTTCATATATATCAACAAGTTTCTATTTTGGCCATAATGGAAAAAGAAAAAGGAAGAAAAGAAAAAGGCCAAATGGGTATACATATAGTTTTTATTTTTGTGAGATGCTATGCTTTTTTTTATTTCTTTCCGCACATGGAATTTGCAATTAGGTTTTCGTGATTATTATTGTTACATTTTGATAGTCAAGGCCTTTTGCTTCCTATGACATGGGATTGCCTCTTGAAGAAGTAATAATATAAATTAATTCAACTTTTTCCAACTCTTATCCACTCCGATTCCCACTTTTTTCTCAAACAGAACTTTGGCAAGCTTGCCTGTGGGTCTACATACGTTTAAATGTTCCACTCTTTAATTTGATTATGTGGGAGTGTTCAGAGACAAGAAATTTCTTTGATCCTTGGCCTTTTTACTCGAACAATCAACATCTTTCCAGAAAAACACAAGCACGTTTTTTTGTTTTCAATTATTTTCGCTGTAGATATTTTGCAACACGGATTCCAGGCCTCTACATTTACATATTGCGTATTTACCCGTATTTCGCAACATCTTAACCACTTTAATAATCTAACTGCTTAAGAGATGACACATCATTAAACTCGTAAAATCCAATAACATAAAAATTGAATTAAAATTCGTAAAATCCAAAATTAAAAGAACTAGAAACCCAACTCCCTACCACCAATGTCTCCGCCACCCCTACCCTAACACTCCCCACCCAAGCCGCCATACAATCCTCTCTCCCTCTCTCTCTCCTCCCCCTCCCCCACCCTCACCCACCCATCACAACGCCATCCAAGATACCTGCCATCTCTCTCTCACTCGTCCATTTGCATATTGTTGTAAAGGAAAAACAAATAATTAATTTCAATCATCAATGGCTGTGATGATTTGTGGCAGCCCCCCTCCCCCCCTCGCTTAGAGGGAGTGGTTTTTTTGTTTTTATTTTTTATTTTATTTGAGCAATAAAACAATTATTAGTTTTAAACAGTTTTTCTGATAGAAAAGAAAAACAATTTTAAACAGATGATGTGTCATGTTTTAGACGGTTAGATAACTAGGATGACTTAGATGTTGTGAAATGCGGATAAATACACAACATGTAAATGTAGAGGCTCGGGATCCTTTGCAGCACACAATTTTTTTTTATATAAAAAAAAATATTTCCCTATAGGTATTTTGCAAAACACAAACACTTTTTTTTATAATTTTTTTTTTCACATGATTTCTTGTTTTGACAGCCAATTCTGTGAAAGTAGAAAACCAATTCTTTTCCTAAGGAATCTTTTACATTTGCATGTCTTTGATTTGAAAGTTGAGAGGTGTTTCTGTCTTTTTTGAAAAAGCTTTGGCTTTTTCCAAAAGTGAAAGTTTTTTTATGGTTAAAACCTAAATTTACTTTTGTTGTTTTGTAATAATTTTCTGGATTCCATATCTTGTTTTGTATTGTCATTTTCGATTGTATCTCATGCGTCTTGTATTTTTATGTTGCAATGTACCTTTTTTTCTTATAATGGTAGTGGACCTTTAAAAAGAAAAATTATAATCGCAGTTTTTAAAAAAAAATAATTGGTTTCATAGTTTATTATTTGGCAATATTCATTATTTGATTATGAACTTTTTATAGTAAATCAGGAATTAAATTAAAAAAGAAGTAAAGCATTTATGACTCTCTAAATTAGGAGTATGGTTGGAGTTGAAATTTTTTAGAGAACTCCGAAAATAGCTTTTTAACTAAGAAATATGGAGCATGATTATGGATGCTCTTAATAATGTTGCATCGATTCATGGCATGTATCACACTGTAGTAGACTTGAATCTTCTTAAAGAGGGCACGATATCCATACCTTGATTCATGGCATGTACAAACTGTAGTGGACTTGAATCTCCTTAAAGAGGGTACGATATCTATACTTCAGCCTAATTGCCTAATTGTCTATGTAGATTTTGGAAGAAATTTTTATATATTTATTTTCTAAATTGTATTTTCCCTACTTTTGTTCTTATTTTGGGGAAGTCAAAAGTGAAGCCTAATTGCATAGGTAAAATCATCAAATTAAAGTTATATAATTGTCAATTTCAAATAATTATTCCTTTAAAAAAAACAGGTGGACAAAAACACCATAGGCTTTTTATGCAAATTATGCTAATTGTACCTTCCTAAATAAGCTCACTTTACAACTATGTCTCTGTCACAAACATAAAGTAGTAAAAGAGTGGTGATTTAGTAGCTAATATTCTACATGCATGATGCATGTGTGATGGGACTCTTCAATTATCAGATACAAACCAATCAAAAGTCACAAAAGTAATGGAAAATTTTGGTACCAATAAAAGTGAGGAAATAGCAATGAGATGCTTCTTATATAAGATGTAACCCCATAAACATATATTTCTATGAATGTTCCATTTAATATGTTTTAATGTTCCGATATCGATAGGAAAAAAAGTACAAAGGACACTGATGGTAAAGAAGTCATCCTCAAGAACAATATGACAAACACGGGTAAAAATATAAACCAATCTAAAAGCTGAAATGATG
Organism: Prunus armeniaca; assembly: GCA_903112645.1. Taxonomy (NCBI): domain Eukaryota; kingdom Viridiplantae; phylum Streptophyta; class Magnoliopsida; order Rosales; family Rosaceae; genus Prunus; species Prunus armeniaca. The sequence goes on along the minus strand of CAEKDK010000005.1, from coordinate 5,866,144 downwards.
TGAAGAGAACCACTATCGAAAATAACTTTTCTTAAATCTAGAAACGTCGTTGTTGATCAATTAGTATACCTACTTCATCAATTGATATTTCTCTTCTGAATATTGGAGAGATGTCAAATTTCTCAATGTTAGAGAGATGTGAAATTTAAAACAGCGTGACATGCACGTCAACCCTAATTTTTTTTTTTCCTCTGTTGGATATGAAGGTTCCATTTCAATACAAATTATTAAGTTAATGTAGTGTTGGAAGACACGAGGACAAAAAGGCACTGTTCGTTTCAACACTAAGTACTGTGGGGGATAAGGAACAATGATCAATATTCGTTATTATTGCTCGTATGCACTATACAACTACAACAAAGTGAAAGTTAGATCAAAGAAAAACCCTAGTGATTTTTTAATTTTTTAATTTTTAATTTTTAATTTTTATAGATTTAGGGGAAGATTAGCTACTCTCACCACCAATGTCAGGGCATACTCACAACTTCGAGCTGGAAGGAATTACGCGTGGCACCCAACTGTCAGTTACCACCAGTATAAATTTATATAGGAAATTACAGATTGCGCACTAATGAGGACTGCTGATAGCGGGACTCGAATACTAATTGGAGTACACACAATGTATGAACCTTATCAGCTGGGAATTGACCTTTTGCGTGTCATTGGTTTTACACTATTTATCAACGAATCTCTCTCTGATTGAGAAGAAGAAAGTGAATAAGAAAGAGGGAGATGTGCATGAAAAGCATACAAGTATCTCAATCATTAAGATAAAAAGCATTCCATGCAATTGTTTCCAACTCATCAAAACACAGACAAGAAAAAGTGGGTTTCTTCTTCCTCCTTTGTTTTGTTGGTAAATTTTTCTTCCCTTAATTTGGATTCTTCTCTTTTGAAACTTTATGCGGACCAACTAATTTATTTTCTTTTGATGGCTTTTTCATTTAGGTGGGCCTGTTTGTCTCTCTATTATAATATCAAGTACAGAAAATCAGAAAAAATAATATTCGAAAGATTCGAAACTAACGGAAAATTATGGGAATTTTTTTTTTTGGGGGTAACAAGGAGGGCTAAGAGCCTAGAACAAATAGATTAAGCACAAACAACACAGGTCCTGGACACCCCAATAGCATCCTCAGCCAAACAAGTCACAAGAAAAGCAGGCACCTCAGTATAATACTGCGCCCCAGGGCCAAACAAATTATGGGATGTTTTCAATATAAGTAAACACGTGGTTTCTAATTTTCAATAGAAAAAACAAATCTAATTTTGTCTTCTATTTGTGGTGCGCACACGAGTACCATATGGACTTGAATTTAAGATCACTTAGAAGCACACAAAAAACTTGAGCTGATCCAACTTACACTCCATTAGTTGCATGAAAACCTTAAACTTTGAGTAATTATGTCATACGAATTATAAGAATAGTAAATTTGGCTTTTCCCCTTCAAATAAATGTTTTTTTTATCTGAAACCCATCACCTTATTAATCTATTAGTAAAACCTGATTTTTATAAGTAAAAGACTAGAATCCAATTCAGCAAGTTACTTAATTAAGCATAAAATATGATTTATTGTACCTTTAAGATTCCAAAAATATCCCCAACTAAGGCATTATTGTATTTTGTATATTAATATAGGAATCAATGAAAACAGTTTTTTAATTGGATTGTATATAATGATAGAGGTTGAATTTGGAAATCTCTCCAAATGATTGTAATGGATGTAGGAATTAATTTGGAAACTTTTTTTTTTTTAATTTAACAATAAATTCATATTTAGGTAATCGGTTTGTTTAATAAAAATGTTTATGTTATTTTGTTTTTATGAATTATATATGATTAATAATCTACTTTATAATTGTTTATGAATAATACTACACATACTAATTATATTGAAAAAATAATGTATCTATTACTTGTTCTATAAAAAATAACTAGTAACTTTTTATTGTTTGTTTTATGAAAAATAATTTATTTATTATTTAAATAATATTCCTAACTTTTAACGCATTTTGAAAATAATTTACCTATTATCAATAAAAGATAATAGATAAATTATTATCAATAAGGGTAAATTGACATTATCAATAAAAAGATAACGTACCTATTTTTTATTTATTTAAATACAGGTAAAGGTGTAGGTACATGCCATAATTTACCTATTATCAATTAAAAAAAACTAGTAGGTAGATAATTAGAAGTGAGCATCATTGTAGGCACATTGTAAAAATAATATACATGCCATTTACAAAAAAAATAATATTTTAAAAAAAAATCCCGTACAGAAATTGTTTCATTACTTTTTATGGAATCAATACAAAATCACGACAAAACATTTAGAAATTGTTGAATTTATAACACAACGTATTTTGTCTTCACCTGACCCAATTTGTAAGTAATTAATTGCAACATATCCAAACAAACAAAAAAAAAAAAAAAAAAGAAAGAAGAAAGAAGATAAATTGCAACATAGGATGCTGCCATAACCATGACACCCGTCATTTTCAATTCGATATTATTAAAACTGCTCTGCTATGGCACGTTTACTTTTTAAATTTTATGTCAACCACTCATTCTCTTTCGCAGAAGAAAGAGTACATATTTATAGAATTATTTTACACTATGAAATGATGTGTCATTTATTTGTTACGGTGCACACATAATTGACGATAATGAAGCACGAATTACTAAAAAACATTTACAATATGTTGTGTAACACTGTCGCTGATAGACTTGTTAAGTTTGCTTTAGGTAGTGTTTTTATAGACGTTAGGCTTGAAGATGGTTTTTTATGGCTCAATGTGTTTCTTTAAGTTAACGCTGATATTCTGGAGTTGTCATGAGTTTTTGTTTGTAGTCTAGTCTTTATGGAGCATGTAGCTTTTTTTTCTCTTCGTCTCAAGTTTTGTCTCCTTTTTTTGCTTGAGCAAGGTTTTAATGAGGCCACGTTTGTTCTCTCGAGTTTGTAACCTTTCACAATTTTAATGAAAATTTACTAAAAAAAAAAAAAAAAAATACAAACAAAAATATAAAATAAAATCTCACACGCATTCTTACAAAGTAAATTCTGGAATTGATTTAGTGGTCGGTGAATTGTTTGACTGTAGCAAACTTTGACATCCTAAGTTCGAATCCCTATAAGCACAAAATACCTAATTAGTTTACCTGATAAATCTTACTCAAACGAAATACGTATGAATGTACAATTGGAGATTTCTTTATCAAAATCAATGAAATACTGATTTAATAATGATGGAGATAATCCAATTATGCTGATTATGCAACATGTCACATGTGGTCTATCTGCTTTGGCAATGATGAACTCACATATTAATTACGTGAATTTATAAGTTTGGCCTTCAATTGCTTTAAGAAGAAAGCACCATCAATTTGACCAGTAATATGAATGGTATGGCAAGATTTTAACGACGCTACTATTTTTGCATACTGTTGTTTGCTATTTGTACTCTTGTTGTTTGGAATGACAGTTTCTTACTCTTCATAAAAAATAAAAATAAAATCATCAACATAGTATTAGTTATTCAAAATAAAAACAAATATTCTAGCCTTAATGTTTTTCTACATGAAACATCCATCAGCTTTAGGTTGTATATATAATATTTTAAAAGTATAAATTGGTAGGCAGGAGAGGCTGCTTTGATATATTCTATACTATATATTTCCTTGAAATTTTATAATGATGGAGAGAATCCAAATTTACCAGAATGGGAAAATTCAGAGTCAAATGCATGAATAAATTAAACAAGAAAAAGGACATGGATTATTTTTAGGAAAAAGCCCATACTCTCCTAGATATGGAAACTTTTTTTATTTACCTCATATACATTTACAGTAGTAAAATAAATAATCAAGCTGAAGTTTTGGCAACATATACCAAACCAAACCTGTAGAGATTCAAGAATTGAAGCTTCCCAATTTGAGCAAACTCTGGTGGTCCTCTCAATTTAGACCAGCACCCAAAAAGCAAGCAACAAATATCAACTTTAAACTAAAGCTGTCTGCCAAGCTGCTTTTTTCAACTCTCTTCAATTCTTCATTCAATGCTCTTGTCTTGTTGTCCCATTGGCTTTCAATTTTCCATCCACAGGAAATTATTAGGCTCTTCAAGCCATGGCACAGAGAAGCAAAACCCATGATCCCTGTGGTGCCCAAAATCTAACAGCAGATCAGGAAGGTCGAAAAACGTGTCGTCGTTATTGGTTGATGGTGAAGTTGATGAGTCTTGTGTATCATGGACAGCTTGCCTGTGCTGGCTCAGCTCTGCTTCAGTTTCCGCGTCGGCTTCACGGCTGCTGCTGCTGCTGCTGCTACAGCTTATTGGGTAGTTAAGAGCAGCTGCTTTGGCAGCAGCAGCCTGGATGTCCTTTGCCGACGCAGAGGCCGGGCGGGGAAGCTCCTGAGCCAGCTCAGGAAAGTTGAGGACAGCAGAGCGGCCTTTGATTGTAAGGGCAGCCACATCGTGCGCTCGAGCAGCCATTTCAGGGGTGGGAAAAGTTCCAAGCCAAATTCTTGACTTCTTTCTTGGCTCTCGGATTTCTGACACCCATTTCCCCCATTGACGCATTCTCACTCCTCTGTACACTGGATGATGATGCTGCCTCCCATTACTATCATTGATCTTTGCTTTCTTTTGACTGATTTGATCCTCATCGTCATCATCATCATCATCATCGTTCGTACCCTTTTGATCATGATCAAGTACTTGTTGATTTGATCTCTTGCTGACTTTTTGGGCTTCAGATTCTGCAGAAGAAGATGTGGTTGAATTTGAGTAGGAAGAAGATGTGGTTTGAGCCTCAGAATCTATAGAGTTGAATTGTTCTTCTTCCATGGTGGAGTGGGATTTTTGGGGTGTAGGTAGGAGAGCACTGAAGAAGGAGAAGTAGAATTGGAAGAATGGTGTGGTAGGCAGAGCTTAAAATAGAGGGTATGGGGTGTGCTTCACTGCTTCTCTAATGGCTCTTAGTTCTTACACATACAACAAAAAGGTACATATCATATATAATTAAAGCAATGGACCAAAGCATAAAAAGGGGTCCAAAGTAAGGAGCCATTCATTTATATTTGCAACTCGCAGTATTTATATAACTCGAGTAAAGTATATATGAAATAACTCGACTAAAGTATATATGAAAGGGGTTTGCAGCTCAAGTGGTTAAAAGCAGTTATTTTTGCACTTAAATTCAAATGTGATAAAATAAATTTTCTCAAGTGTGAAACTATAATTTTTTAAAAAGATGACTCGTTACGGAGAAGTATCCAAGTATTTTATAAAATGTATAATATTGGTTATCTTTTGCTGCCCCGTGTTGATGTTTGAGTGATGTATGGTTTGATGTATGGTTTGGCATCATCTTTACAGTTCCTTTGTATCTTGGCCTCTCCTTCATGTCTTATTAAACAACAACTTAATTGGGATTGCTTAGGGCATTTTCATGTGCTTAATATTTTTAATTGGGTTTTTGAAGTTTGGACTATTCAAGGTGCATACCATTTGAAATATAATTTGAGGCTTTGGTGGGCCATTCAAAATATATGCTTATAATTGCTACACCCTCCCAAATATTTATTTTATCAAACCACCACGAATTTCACATGGGAAGCTGGTTTGAGATTGTTTGTTGGTGCCTTGTGGTCTATGCCATCTGCAGCTTTCTTGTAATTGCAATCATCTTAAATGCTCACCCCTTCATTTTTGCTCCGTTCTCCCTCTATTGATGATGAAAACTTGAAACTAAGTCACATTTCATTTCCTTACCTCAATATTAATTCTCTGTGATATATTTCTTTTTATATTAATCATTCTTTGCACTAGTGTTAAAGTCTAGATTGGGACCTAAAAATCTCATGACTGTGATCTAAAATTTATGCAATTAATTATCAACGGGTTATAGCCCAGTGATAAAGGACTTTGACTTGCAGACAAGTAGTCTTAAGTTCGAATTCTCATAGCACTTTGGTAATATATGTGTGAGAAATCATCTCTCTCTTGTAGTTTAAACTATTGTGTATTAAAAAGAAATTCATGTAACTACTGGGTACTTTAACAATAAGTAACCCGGACATTGTCATGTGGGGGGTGTACATGAGATGGTGACGGTATTAGTATCGCGTGGGGCTAAGTTAAATTAATATCATAGACAATATAACACATAATATGACCGTTACCCATACACTTGTTTGGGCAGAGAGAAAATAGAGGAAAAGACATTGCACTATCGAGAGAGTAGCAACTAAGATCTCAAACTATATGAGTAAATTGTTTTTCGAATCCTTTGTTTCTTAAATCTTTTTTAAGTTTCTTACTTTCAGTCTTTGTCGTGTGTTTCGTTTAATTTCATGTCTGTTCTGAGCACTACAAATTCAAAGAAAACAAATCCAAGGACTAAAATCGAGTAATAACTAGATGAATTTACTACAATTTACTCCCAAACCATATGTACTCCTGGAACTACTACATTGTCTCCACATACATATATTTAATTGTACTTATATTTACAGGGTAATGTTCTCGTGTTGTGAAAAATTTGATATGTTGTGTTATTAAACTATTGAAATGGCACCATACATACGTGATTACACGCACACTAATATATAATTATTTCTAATCATATACATGTCTATATATGTTATCACCATCATTATTTTTTAAATTCTAAGATATGAGAGATATCAAGAGAAATACCACTAACATATTTGACAAGATACAACCTAACTACCACATTTTTTTCTCACACAATCTACTATATTTTTGTTCAAGAGTTTCATCGTAAGGACCTTTGGATAAAAGTTGCTTCCAAGAGTGAAGGGGATGTTTTTGTCCCATTAACCTGTAAAATAGGAAGAGATTTAATTCACAAGGACGAAGCTGCGGAGTTTACAATAACGAGAATTAATAGGTAGCTCAAATTGCTATGCAAATTCTAAGTATGTGTAGTCACTTTTCAGGCCATGTGTCTTGAAGCCATATGGTTTTCTAAATTCTTACTCTTGTGCTGTGGGTGAAACCAAAATTTTCTTTGATTTGTTTCTCCATATATTGATGTGTAGTCACTTTTCAGGCCTTGTGTATTGATGTTATTTTCTGCCCACCTTCTATTTATTAAGTGTATGTCCTTATCTTTCGGGATCAATGCCCCTTTTTGTGTATAAAATTTATTTTCTTCCATAGGGGTCCAATGTGTATGTCACATACACACACCAACTCTGCATTTACCCTTTCTCAATGCATTTCTTTAGACAAAGATCCCTTTTTTTTCCTCTTTTATTTTAAACAAATATATAATTGTTTTTTTTATACAAGTAAAGTAGTATTAGGGAGATGATTATATATATATATATATATATAGGGAGATGATTTTTTCAACTCCCCTTTTCTTCTCTTACACACCCCTTTGCTTTTTAATACTTTTTAATCAATTATGTTCTTTTTAATCATTTCTCTTTCCTATTCTACCCTTACCCTACATTAATTTCTTTTTTTACTTCACTTTTATATTAGTTCTTCGGCTTTTGATCAAAAATGGTCCTTGAGATTTACAATGGAAGTTGAGTTCAAGAGGTGTTGTTGGGTTTCTATCTTGCTGGACTCATTGTGTCGCCATTGTGGGGGAAGGAAGAAGTTCCATTCTCGGCTCTTGTAAATAAATCAATTTGGGGCACATCTTGATCCCAACTTGGATGAATCCAATTTGGGGTTTTGGGGATATTTTTTTTAATTTTTTAATTTAAATTTTGGGTTTTTATTATTTTTTTTGTTTGTTTTGTTTGTTTTGTTTGTTTTGTTTTGTTTTTTTTAAATTTTTCTTAATTTCAATTATCAAAACCTTAATGTAACGTAGGGGTAGAGTAGGAAAGAGAAAGAACAAAATTGATTAAAAAGTATTAAAAAGCAAAATGGAGTGTAAGTGGAAAAAATGGGCGTGGAAAAATCAAATCCACATATATATATATATATATTATTTAGTGATCTTCGGTATTCTCCTGCTTTTGGTGGACCTATGTCGATCTACTCTTCTTTTGGCAGATCATGTTAAGATGAAGCAAAGAATTGGAGAATAGAAGAAAGAAGAGTATAGAAGAAGAAGCAAAGAGAGAATTTCAGAGAGTGAGAAATGATTGTTGTATTTCGTTAAGCTCTAACTAAGCACATTACAAGCCTTTTATCAGCCTAACTACAATCTTAGCTGGCTTACTAACCTCTCTAACTACTCTAACCACATGTTAACAACACTAACAGTTTTCTAACAACATTCTAATAGTTCACTCTTTAATCTGCTGACACTTGGCAGCATCAGCATCATTGATATTCTTACATCTAGGTGTGGGCACAATTTTGAGTCAATTCAACCAAACCGCTCAACCCAATCATTATAGGGTTGAGTTGACCTAATAATGAGCGGGGCATGGGATCAAAAAATCATAAACCTCTTTGTAGGGGTTGGGTTATGTGTTGAAACAAAAATTAAAAGTGGGCTTAATTTTGAGTTAAGCCGACCGAACCACCCAACTTGATCACAAAAGGGTTGAGTTGGCCTAATAATAAGCAAGTCTTGGTTCCAAGAAATTAGAAACCACTATATATCGGCCTAGGTTACTGATTGGGATCAAAACCAATCTAACCTACCCATGCCCACCCTTACTTACACCCTCCTCAATCTCATGCGTGAAGGAGCCAAGCATAAGATTGGAACAATGATGCTGGGAAAAAAATCATTAGACTAAGAGTTTGTTAGTTGGTAGGCGCATACGCTATTGGCACATTTGGGTTCATATATTGGAATGATCACTCAAGGAAGGTACTCTCATTTTGTCATTTCTCAACTACAATTGCTTCGCATTAAAGCCGCCCAAATATGTTTAGTTTTTGTTTTCAGCTTCAAAATTCATTTGAGTAGAAGATTAAAATAGTATCTTCGTCGGGTAAGGGAATCATATATAAATTAAACTATAATTATACCTTGAAAAATAATTAATGTTGTTACTTACAGTTAGATTATTATTATTTTTAAATGGTCAGAAGTATGTAAAAGGACGAAGAAGAACGAGAAGCCAACTGTGTCCTTGATCTGTGATTGTGGTAGGTCATAATATATGGAAGCTTATTCAAGTCTGCATGTCCTTGTCACAGACAGCTCTCGTGGTGTTCATAAGGTCAACAAAGCCTTCTTCATCTCCTCATGTTAATTAGATAAACTTGAACTTTTCTTTTTCTTTTTCTTCTCGTTAATTTTTTTTTTTTTTTTTTTTTTTTCTTTGAAATTCTTGGAAATTATAAGGTTAATTCATTCATGCTTAATAATTTGCTGATTATTTGACATCCATCGTTAAGGTATATAATATGTTCATATAACCCATGAATCTAACCAAAATCAATACCTATTAATCTAAAGTACATGTGATTTGGAGGTCATGAGATAAAATTACATGTGATTACGAGTTCGGAGTAATTTTCAGTGAATTTTTTAGAGAACAAATGAGTTTTGAATGAATTTTTGAAGTTGGTCCAATTAGAAGTTGACATGTGGTGCCTGCTGGTGAACCATTTCAAAAAATAATTAAAATCAGCCCTTGTTCACAGAAAAAAATAAAAAGAATAAAAAGCCTTCTTTAAAGCTTTCTTAGAGCATCTCCAAAGGAGATGCCAAATACCAAACATCAAATTTAAATTTGATGGATGATGTGGCAATTTGACATCTTACATAACTTTACACTCCACCCGATAAGTCAAATAAAATTATTATTTTATTACATTTTAGTGTTGATTCATTTTTAGTTAAAAAGAAAAGAAAAGAAAAATAATAAAATATTCATTTGACATCTTGCTTTTGGGATGTCAAAAATAACATCTCAACCTCCAGCCTTCATTCCACATCAACTTTGACACATCGGTTGGAGTGATATGAGATGTTATTTATAGCTGTTAGATATCTATGTGGCACGTTTGACACATCGGTTGGAGATACTCTTAGAGCCCACGAAAATTATGCATGGCCACTTCTTGTTTAAAGCTCACGAATTGCTCCCAGGTTTCCTCCTTATTTCTTTCTTTAGAAAAGAAAGCTTGGGTGAGGCTTTTTGTGAAACACTTGAGTGCACCACCACCATGCCTAGCAGCAGGGCAAACTTGCAGCACCTACGCAACCTTTTTCAGCAAGGAATGCACTTCTTTGTGCCTTAATAAGTCCACCAGTGATTATACATATACTTATAGAAAAAATGAATAAATCATTTAGAAAATTTCTCTAAATTGTAATTTAGCATGATATTAGAGCCGTCAATCTTAGACCCACTCTAAACCTAGTTTTTCCTTCATCCATATAGAAACCCTAATTTTTCCTTCATCTATAGTGAAACCCAAATTGAATCCCTAAACCCTAGCCTTTATCTGAACCCTTCCCCAAATCATATACCCTACGAATATATATATATATATATATTTTTTTTTCAATGGAAAAACATATATATCGTCCTCTTCGTCGTAACCACATCACAGATCGTTACAATCCATAATTGGAATATATTGAATGAGACCAATTATATTCTTTGGTCTCAAGTCATGGAGACATGAATTTCCAGGAGAAAGAAATATATGGATACTTGACCGTTGATTCACCCCAACCAGCCTCTACAGATCTCGCTTACAACAAGTGGCGTCCTAAGAATTTTAAGGTCAAATGTTAGTTTGGGCTGCCGTTAAAAAACCCTTTTATATGGATCTAATGAATCTCAAATTTATGAATTGAGCAATAAGGTTTCACCATGAAGCATAATGGGAAGTATATGTCTCTGCTTACAATAGCACACTCCTAAGTAAATCTTTTAGAAAGTCCCATGAGTACGAAGCATCTTGATGATGTTATTCCATGGAAAGGAAGAGATTGAGCACTTCATATTTTTCTTGCAGGTCAGTGAATGGTGTAACCCTCACTACTACGTTTCACTATTTGCGCGACGAAACATTGCGCGACGAAGATCAACTCGTCGCGCAAACAATCATTGCGCGACGAAAATACATTTTCGTCGCGCAATGCACTGAAAATTTGCGCCACCAAACTATTTCGTCGCGCAAAATGTATATGCGCGACAAAAAACATTTTTCGTCGCGCAAACTGAGTTAAAAAAAGAGCGGGGAATTTTTTTAGCGCGAAACATTTGCGCGACGAGAAATATCGTCGCTGAAGGCAACATTGCGCGACGAACAAATTATCCGTCGCGCAAATAGGACAGTCCCCTGATTTAGCGCGACGGAAAGACGTTTCGTCGCGTAAGAGAACAAGAGATATTTTATTTTTTGGCGCCAAAAATGACCTGGGTGGGATAATTTTTTTTTGCGCGACGTACTGACGTTTCGTCGCGTAAAGTTCAACGTTTACGCGACGAATACCTTGTTTTGCGCGGCGGAATTATGTTTTTGCGCGACAATGTTGCGCGACGAAGATTTGCGCGACGAAAAGTACCAGCGTCGCGCAAAAGTTAGATGTCGGCAGGTGTTTGCGCGACGAAAAAAAGGGTTTGCGCGACGAATAATTTGGTTTTTTGCGACGGGACTTTGCGCGACGAATAAGTATGTTCGTCGCGCAAAGTCCTTCTTCATATTAGAATTCTGCCATTGCAGAGGCAGAATGCAAAAACAAAGCATTCTGCCTCTGCCTCTCTCTCAACCTCTCTGCTGCTGCTAGGATTTCAATACATTGATTGGGTAAGTATTTTTCGTCATTAGTTTAAAAGTATTAATTTAAGTTCGTACTAAGGTTTTTTAATTTGTTTTCGTTAGGGATATTTGTAATTAGCGATTGGTGGAGAACGATTGAGAAGGTATTTTATTTGTTTTATATATGTTTAAAATGTTCTTGTGAAGTTATATTTATATTATGTTGTGCGTAACGTAGTACAATCTGTTGTGATGTACGAAGTTAATTGAAATTAACTTCGTGCTTTTATTTTTATGTTTAGTAACACTTAGTTTCCCGTTCGAGATTAGTTGGATTTCGTGCATGGATGCGTAATGCATGACTGCGGTCCAATTAATTCTTGAATTGTCCCATTATTTGGACAGTTTGGTAATGCATAGTGTTGTCACGTAATCTATGGCTACAGGATTAGGTTTCGATTGTGGATATTTCGTTGTCATCTCGGTACGTTCTTCGGGTGGTACATAGGTATTTATACCTATGGCCACCTCAAGAACTGTAGCGAGATGCTGGCGAAATTCATCCACGTCGAAATCTAATCTCATGTAGTCGTAGGTTACGTGGCAGGAGTATGCATTCCCGAATGGGATAGGACCCTTACCGGAGGCATAAGGTGACATTATAACTTCGTATGAAGTTGTTGTGATTGTTGTGTTGTGATTCTGGTTTCAGGAATTATGGACAGAAGGTGGATACAAAACCCTAACAGATGCGCAGACGAATACTTGGATGGAATCGAGGATTTTATTGAGTTTGCACGTAGACACAACCCGGGTGCAACTAGAATCCGTTGTCCTTGTAGGAGGTGCAACAACACGTTATGGGAGACAATTGAAAATGTTGGATTTCATTTAGTAAGAAATGGAATGATTGAGACATATAGCATTTGGAACCTTCACGGGGAACAATTAGAGCATGCTTCGTCTTCAAATGCCACAAGAGTGGACAATGTTCAACCTATTGTGGATGCTAATGATGAAGTCATGGATATTATACAGGATGTTTTTCCATTTGCATCGACCAACATGAATCAAGAAGAGCAAGATGATGTGCCTACACCAATAGACAGTGCGGAGTTTGAACAATATGAGAAATTGTTAAAAAATGCCAACCAAGAGTTATACCCGGGGTGCGAGAGCTTTTCCGTTCTCACGGCCATTGTGGAGCTAATGCACGGAAAAATAAAGTATCGTATGTCGAACCTGTGTTTCGATTACTTTTTGGGGGTTTTCAAGAGAATGCTTCCGACGGACAATTGTTTGCCGAAAGACCATAAACAGGCGCAGAAGGTGTTGAATGGTCTTGGATTGGGTTATGAAAAAATCCATGCTTGCAAAAACAATTGCATGTTATTCTACAAAGAGCATGAATCGTTGGATACATGTCCTATATGCAATGAGTCGAGGTTCAAGATGACATCTCAGAATAGGACGACTAAGATCCCACAAAAAGTCATGCGTTATTTGCCCCTGAAACCTAGGTTGCAGCGATTGTATATGTCGACGCATACTGCCACAGACATGAGATGGCATCAGGAAAAACGGGTAGACGATGATGTGATGCGGCATCCTGCAGATGGGAAGGCATGGAAAGAGTTCGATCGAACGTTCCCAGAGTTTGCTGCTGATCCCGAAATGTTAGATTGGGACTTGCCACTGACGGATTCAATCCGTATGGGGTTCTAAACCAACACCACAGCACTTGGCCGATTTTCGTATTCCCATATAATTTGCCGCCTTGGAAATGCATGAAAAAAGAATACATGATGATGACTGTTTTGATAACTGAGGATCCTGGGAGGTCAATCGATGTTTACTTAAGGCCGCTGGTTGATGAGCTAAAGGATTTGTGGACAAACGGTGTTCGCACGTACGATAAATCAACTGGGAAGATGTTCACTTTGCGGGCAGCAGTTATGTGGACTGTGAATGATTTCCCAGCATATGCAATGGTTTCTGGGTGGAGCACAAAAGGTTATATGGCATGTCCTGTATGCAAGGAAGATGTAACTTCTGGTTGGCATGCTGGAAAAGTTTGTTACCTTGGTCATCGGAGATGGTTGCCATGGGACCATGAGTGGAGGGAAAAAGATAAAGAGTTCGACGGGAACACTGAGCGTCGCCTTAGACCCAGAGAATGGTCCGGTGATGAGATATTGGACCAGCTGAACCGGTTGGATTTTGCTCCCTTCGGGAAAACAGTTAGTCGTATCAGACCTTCTACACATATGAACTGGACGCACAAACCTATGTTTTTTGAGCTCCCATATTGGTCGAAACTAAAATTGAGGCACAATCTAGATGTGATGCATGTTGAGAAAAATGTATTCGACACATTGGTGGGCACGATTCTAGATATCGAGGGGAAGACAAAGGACACGATCAAAGCTCGTCTTGATTTGGAAAGAATGGGCATACGAAGGGGTTTATGGATGAATAGGGACAATGATAAAGCTAGAAGGGATCTTGCATTCTTTTCTATGAAACCGAATGACAAGAAAGAGTTTCTAAAGTTTGTATCGTCAGTAAAGTTTCCCGATGGGTATGCTTCTAATATCGCACGTTGTGTGAATGTTGACGGGGGTAAATTTACTGGACTTAAAAGCCATGACTGTCATGTGTTTATGCAACGCCTACTTCCTGTTGGTATTCGACACCTATTGCCGGAAGATGTAGTGAAGCCAATCATTTTGTTGTCCAGATTTTTTTCCCAACTGACGGCGAAAACTTTGCGAAAAACGGACATGTTTCAGTTGCGCCATGACATTGTCCAAGTCCTATGCAAGTTTGAGATGATATTTCCTCCAGCTTTCTTCACAAGTATGATGCACGTGATGGTTCACTTGCCAGAAGAGGCATTACTTGCTGGTCCTGTCAACTATCGCTGGATGTATCCAATAGAAAGGTATATAATCCTTATCATTTGTGTATGCATCATTATCACATGCTTGCTAATTTCAATCATATCGTTTTATTTTGGCAGGCTTCTCGGAGAGCTGAAAAAAAGTGTACGCAACAGGGCGAAGCCCGAAGGATCAATCGTAGAGGCTTGGGTTCAATATGAGTCGCTTACTTTCTGCGGAATGTATTTAAAAGATGTGGAGACGGTTTTCAATCGTCCTCAGCGCAATCATGATGGAGGTATGAGAAATGAAAAACTTTCTGTTTTTGCCCAAAGCGCACGACCCTTCGGAGATCCTGGACGCGGAGAGTCGTTTTCTAGAAATGACATGGAGGTAGCGCATTGGTTCGTACTGAACAATTGTGATGAGATCATGGGATACTTATATGAGCATGAAGAGATGATGAAGCGAGAACATCCATCACATTTGGTTGCCCAGAAACACCGTGAATTGTTTCCACAATGGTTTTTGGATTCTGTAAGTTATCAGTGTTTGTTATTTGAGAAATATAAATTTTTTTAATAAATTTTGTCCGACTAACATATGAATGGTTTTGTATAATATTAGGTGAATAAGTTGAAATCATCGAATTCCCCAACTTACAGTGATGAGTTATATAACTTGGCGTTTGGCCCGATTCGCGCCGAATTGTTCTCGGGTTGTAATGTCAACGGTGTCAAATTTTTGGCCGAAGCACGAGATGACAAGTTGTGTACGCAAAACAGCGGTGTCCATGTCCCAGGTGGAGGCGAAAGTACGGACATTGATTTCTATGGCAAACTCACAACTGTCGTGCAATTGCTTTACAAAGATCGATACCAAGTGATCATGTTTAAGTGTCGATGGTTTGACACCAACCCAAATAGGCCGGGAAGTGTTAAAATCGATCATGGCTTACTATCTGTGAACATGAACAGAACTTGGTATGATGACGACCCTTATATTTTGGCAAACATGGCAACACAAATTGTGTATCTAGATGACCCTAAAGCCGGAAGCGGTTGGAACGTTGTTCAAAAGATGGATCACAGGAACGTGTATGCTATACCAGAACTAGACCCAACTGACAACAACGTCAACAATGTAGCTGACCAACGTTTAGAATCTTCAATGGAAAATGATGCGGAAACACTTCGAGATACTAATGTTATACAAGAGCCATTTCAAATACAAGGAGTGTCTTCAATCGAAATACCGATTCAGTCAATTACAATTGACCTCGGTGATCTTCCGCGATATGATGTTGCAGTTGGCCCGAGCAACGACGATGATGTAGTTATAGAGGAGGCGGAGGAGGAGGAGGAGGAAGAGGATTGGGAGACCGAAAGTGATGATAGCAACGATAACGAAAGTTATTATAGTTCAGATGATGAATGATTAATTTTTATTGTAATTTTATTATGTTATTAGACATATTTTGTGTAATGCAAATGTTTTCATATATGTACTTGTTATATCCAAACAATATATATGATACCAAGTGAAACATTATTATTACAATAATTGTAGTTATAAACCATTGGTAAATAAATATAGCCAACTAATTTGTATCATAAAGTTTAAATTTATTTTCACAAAAAATTTTAAAAAAAATGAAAACCATATAACCGAAAAAATGAATACAAAGAACATAAGATTATCAACAATCCTTCCATTCTCAAATCGAAAGAAAATATAATAAATCTTACTTTCATACAAGTAATTATATGTAATGATGAATACTTCAGATTAATAATATGTGGTTTGCGCGACGAAGACATAATTGTCGCGCAATTTTTGCGCGACGGATAATGTACACGTCGCGCATACTCTACCATTTGCGCGACAAATAATTTCGTCGCGCAAGTCTCTTTAGCGCGACGAAAAAGAAACCCCGTCGCGCAAACATATACATATATATATATTTCTGATTTATACACACGTATATAGTTGAAATTGACGATCGAAGTAGTTCACTGTATTCACATAGGGTTAAACAGTATAGCTTTAAAAAATCATCAAAATCAGAGTCAAAATAACCGTTGAATCATGACTTTTCGTTTATAACCGTCGAAACGTTTTGTCCCGTTACTTGAGCTCTGAATGTTTTTTTTTCTCATTTTTGACGTATAAGATCTCGAAGTATAAACAAACATATTTGACGGCTAGATTACTGAAACTAGTTTCCTAGAATGCGTATTCCATAAAAACACAATATTCATAAAAACTGAATAATTTCTTTATACATTCCTTCAGTCTAATATAAGATTATGTGATGTCTTGTACTGTAAATATCTGAAATTGAAGATCGAATTAAATCTCTGTATTCATATAGGGTCAAGAACCGCAGCTGCAAAAAATTTTCAAGATCGGAGCTAAAATCACCGTTGAATCGGGACAATTTGTTTACAACCGTCGAAACGTTTTGTCCCGTTACTCAATCTCTGAATGTTCATTCATTATGATTTTTGACGTATACGATCTTGAACTATGAAAAAAGAAGATTGTCGGTTGGATCATTGAAACTAGTTCAGGAGTTCGGGTTTAGGGCTTAGGGTACAGGTTTTAGGGTTTGGGGTATGGTTTTGCGCGACGAATAGAAGCTTACGCGTTGCACAAACCTTATGCGACAAACAGAATCCATTCGTCGCGCAAAATCAATAAAAAAATTTCCCTCTCCTCTCCGCTCCAGCACTTACTGAAATTTTTTTATCCAATGCCAGTTTGCGCGACGAATACATTTCATTCGTCGCGCAAAATCAATAAAAAAATTTCCCTCTCCTCTCCGCTCCAGCACTTAGTGAAATTTTTTTATCAAAAGCCAGTTTGCGCGACGAATATCAGTCCATTCGTCGCGCAAAATCAATAAAAAATTTCCCTCTCCTCTCCGCTCCAGCACTTAGTGAAATTTTTTCATCAAAAGCCAGTTTGCGCGACGAATATCAGTCCATTCGTCGCGCAAAATCAATAAAAAAATTTCCCTCTCCTCTCCGCTCCAGCACTTAGTGAAATTTTTTTTTCAAAAGCCAGTTTGCGCGACGAATATTAGTACATTCGTCGCGCAAAATCAATAAAAAAATTTCCCTCTCCTCTCCGCTCCAGCACTTAGTGAAATTTTTTTTTCAAAAGCCAGTTTGCGCGACGAATATTAGTCCATTCGTCGCGCAAAATCAATAAAAAAATTTCCCTCTCCTCTCCGCTCCAGCACTTAGTGAAATTTTTTATCAAAAGCCAGTTTGCGCGACGAATCACAGAGAGTGCGTCGCGCAACCTTTAGATGGAACAGCTAGCATGCGCGACGAAATTAAGATTCGTCGCGCAATCGCATTGCATTGATTTTTTCCCGCGCAAAATCAAATTACAAAATTTTGGGCGGCTGCACAAGTATGCGCGACGACAGTAGTTTTTTTTCGTCGCGCAAGGTATATCTGTTCACACGTTTGCGCGACGAAATTTGTTGTTCTAGTCGCGCAAAGGTCCAATTTTATAACATTGCGCGACGAAAAGTTAATGTTTTCGTCGCGCAAGGGTTATTTTAATGACGTTTGCGCGACGGAAATATATGTTCGTCGCGCAAAGTCGAATAAGTTTTCTGAAAATCGCGATCTTCTCCTTCTTCCCCAAATTCTGAAACCTAACCCTAAAACCTCCCAAATCTCTCCGCCGTGACCTCAGCCCCTAATCCGCCCCAAATCAGACCCTGCCGCCGCCACCGTCGAACCCAGGAGCTTCTCCGCCGTGGCCGTCCATCCTGCCGCCGTGAATTGCTCGGTTTAGCCCGAATCTCCGCCGCCGTTGTTCTCTCTCCTCCGGGCACCAAATCCGGCAATTGAGGTATGCTTTTTGGCCTATTTTTCATGCTCTAGCTGATGGTTGTGTAGGATTTGATTGATTGTGTGCATAGGGTAGTCAATTTGAAACCCTAGGTTTCGGCCGGTTTTGAAATTCAAATTCCGGCCACTTCCGTCCGTTTTTCGGGGTAGGTCCGAGAACAAAAGTGGCTCCAATTGATGTTTTAAACCTAGGGTAGGAACCTTGCCCCTTAATTTGTAGGATTTCCCGGGGATCGTTATCTCTTAGGGCACCCACGCGCTGCCGGCGCGTGTGGTGGCGCGTGGGGTACTGTGGCATAGGGCTTTTTGTCCCAGTGCAAACATTTCGTTGTCACGAGCGCGTAGGTGTGCTCGGATTGGAATTTGGTTATCGTTTGAGTCTCGAACGGTTTGAACCTATTGTGCGATTTTAGGGTTTGATATGTTCGGACCGTTGGATCGAGCTGAAACTCACGTATGTGGTACCATGTATTTATAGGATCGTTTAGGAATTGACGGATTGTGGATCGGAGTCCCGGATACTCCGAAATCGCAAACCCTAGGTCAAACTATGATTTTAATTAGTTAGTTCAATTTTTTACTGACATTGTATGTGCTACATTGGATTAATGAAATTATGCAGATGTCAGACTTGATTAGACGTCGTAGGGCGGTGACGGCTACACCGAGTTCGGAGCCCCCGGCTCAGCCGATATCAGCTGCCACTGCTCCAGCACTGATGGAGCAGGACCACGTGCTAGCTGGTCCTGGGGGATCCCAGGCGGCTGCATCATCATCTTCTTCGGTGGTGCAGCCTCTTAGCGCTAGGCGGCGACACCGGCCCGCTACCACCACCGACACCACATCCACTGACTGTACTGGTGCCTCGGGGGCACCTACAGGTAATACCCTTCCCCTTTGCAGCCAAGAGGAACACCCGAGGGCCGTGTCGGCAGCTGAAGACAGCGAAGGTCACCCGGGTGACCAACAGTCGTATCAGCATCGGATATGACGAGCGCCATCGGGCTGCACCGACGGCGGACTTGCATAGCTCCTTGGCCCACGACATTGGCCACGTCGTTCGGACCCATTGCCCGATGCAATGGAAGTCTTGGAAGGTCATACCTGACGAGATCAAGATGCAAGTTCGCGGCCAGTTGTCGGTATTTTTCCTATCTTTTAATTATTTTTCTTTCAAACTTTATATATTTCTATTACTTAATGTATGTAATCAATTTATTGCAGACGAACTACGACTTAGAGGACCTCAACGAGGAGACTTT
Organism: Prunus armeniaca; assembly: GCA_903112645.1. NCBI lineage: Eukaryota > Viridiplantae > Streptophyta > Magnoliopsida > Rosales > Rosaceae > Prunus > Prunus armeniaca. The sequence goes on along the minus strand of CAEKDK010000005.1, from coordinate 5,846,452 downwards.
GGCGTACGTCAACAGACTCTTCGGTGAGAGGTACAAGCAGTGGAAGAGCGACTTGCACCACCATTTCCAGGCCTTTGATGATCCGGAAGTCGCTCTTCAGGAGGGTTGCCCGAAGGAGCTTGAGGGCCGGGAGGATAGTTGGGCGTGGCTCTGCGCTCATTTTCAGGCGCCCGATTATGTGGTATTTTTTTAATAATATTTGTTTAATGTTTATTTTATTTTTTATATCTCATTATTATTTAATTTATTTATAGTTCAATTCTTACGTTTTATTTTTTGTATAACAGAATAAAGCCCAAGTGAATAAGGGCAATAGGAAGAAGAAGACTCTTCTTCACCATTCCGGCTCCAGGCCCTTCTCATATAGGATGGATGCACGGCGTCGGGTAAGAATAATATAATTTATATTTAATTTTTAATATGTCATTATTATTAATTTCTTTTGTTCATACTAATATTTTTCTTCTCTTGTTCAATTAAGGGGGGGTCGAAATTCCCAGAGATCGACGTCTTTGGTGACGTTTATGTTCGACCTGGGGATGAGTTGGCCGAGTCCCTTCATGTAAGTATTATGTATTTTTAATTCTTATGTTACACTTTCAATTTATATGCATTTTTTAATTTATATTTTATGTAATGTTAAACAGACGACGATGGTGGAGAGGAGCCAGTTGGTTCTTCAAGAGTCCGCCTCCCAACTTCCTCCCGAGACTCCGATCGAGTCTGTGGATCCTCCGCATGATGCTGGATTTCAGATTTTGACGCAGACGTTGGATCAGACTCTCGGGAGGAGGCCGGGAACGTATTGTAGGGGGATGGGGAATGCCCGACAGAGGGAACCTCGACCGCGGTCATCGTCGCAGGCAAACAGTCAGGTGACTGTTTTGACATCGCGGGTTGCCGAGCTTGAGGGTCAGATGTCGGTGATTCTGCAGTCGCTCGCGCGGTCCGGGATTCCAATCCCGAATTTTGGTGCGTCGACCTCCGAGCCCGTCCAGCCCGAGCATCCCCAGCACACCACGGCCCCTGCAGACGCCCATACCTCCGAGCCGCATACCTCCGAGCCGCATGTGGCAGATGACCAATTAGATTTCGGAACATTATTTGATTAGTTTGTTATTTTTATAATTTATTTTACAATTTGTATACATTTATTTTATTTTATATAATAGATGTTTTCTTTACGATTAATTTTTTTTAATTGTAATTTCATTTTAATTTAAAAAAAAACAACATTTATTTTTTTACAAAATTAAAAATCAAATAATAATAAATTTTTTTTAATAATATATATTGCTTTTGCGCGACGAAACGTAAATCGTCGCGCAAAAACATTTAAATATATCTTAATATTGCGCGACGAGTAATTTCGTCGCGCAAGATGTGTATGCGCGACGAATAAGATGTCGTCGCGCAAGGTTCATGTAGTTCGCGCGACGGACAATTCCGTCGCGCAGTTTTTTTTGCGACGACCTCTGGTTCGTCGCGCAAATATTTGTGCGACGGACAATGAGGCCGTCCCGAAATGTTTTTTGAAACGAAGATGTTATACGTAGCGCAAACTGCGCGACGAATGACATTTGTTCGTCGCGCAAATCCTTTCTTCACGACCTTTGCGCGACGGATTGTGCGCGACGAATATTCTGTCGCGCATAATGATGTGCGACTAAAATCGTTTTTGCGCGACGAAAACCCTTTCGTCGCGCAAAGACTAAAATGTAGTAGTGCCTTGTGGTGGTACAAAACATAGTCATGAATGGTGTTAGGAATTGGTTGGATATCCAGAATTGTTGAATCCGTCCAAACCATCAAAAAAGAAATTTAGGTAAAATTGTACGTTTCTCATTGGCCACATGCTATGCCTTGGAATATTTATGCACCTACTCGCAATAGTATGTGGATAAATGATTCAGGTGCAACATGTTATATGACGTTTGATGTGAAGACTCGACAAATTTACATTTGACGTGATGACTCGACAAATTTACATTTGACGTGATGACTCGACAAATCCTTAGTATAGAGAACATGTATGCAGTGGCGGAGCCACATAGGGACAAGAGGGGTCCCAAGCCCCTTCTCAACTCTTTATTCTCTCCATTTTCTCTCTATTTTTCTCTTTTTCCTTTTTTTTTCTTCCCTGCCATTTCACTCTCCTTTTCTTTCTCTCTCTCTCTTTGTAAATAATTTAATGTTGTGTGTATGAATTGAATTGAATATTGAAAGAGGATACAAGGATTTCAAATATGTATAACAATCAGAACTTGATGTGTAAAATATGTAATTTAAAGGGTGTTGTTAAACAAATCCTAAAATTAACTGAGTATACTCTATGATCTAAATACACCCAAATATTTAAATCAAAATGTAAAATTAACTAAGTACACCCTTTTTAACTACCAAAAATACCCCCCTAATACACACTATCATACAACACCAAACACATTCGAGAGTTAGCTGCTAATAAAAAAGTTTATGCTTCATTATATAGATAAGTTTTGCAAACTTGCCAACATTAATGTGATTTGGACAACACGGTTCTAAATTCTATAGGCTATTAATATGTATCAGTGGTCTTCGTAGAATAATTGATTTTCTTTATGGGGCATTTTATTTTGTTGTCTTTGGGGAATGATAAATGATATCCTTACATCCGATATTATTTCCTAATTTTTACCTTGGTATATGCCAATGAATTGCTGGGCTTGCTGGGCTTCCAATATTGGTGGTTGCCTTGATGAATTATACTGTAGTTGTCCTAAAGATGTTGTCAAACTAACAAATACCGATTTAGTTGATGTATTTCCTCATTCAACCAAAAGCCAGGAGCCTAAGGTTAATATTAACGTCCCATATGTTGTCCTTGAGATGAATTTAACTTTATTTTGTTCTTGCCATGTGAATTGCTAATTGATCTAAGGGATTGATTTAATTAGGGTTGAATATAGTGAGTAAGGTGTACTTATTAAAATTATATATTTTTTTTTCATAATTCAATATATTATTTTATATTATGGTGAATTAGTAATTCAATAAATAGTTTCGTAGTAGGGTGTACTCAGTTAATTTTAGGGTTCCTTTAACAGCACCCAATTTAAACTTTTATTTCTTGATTTTTTTACTTTAGGGGATTGGTCTAGGGGTCTGAAAATGATGCACAAGAAGCTCTACGAGAACTTGCAGTGTTTATGCTCTCATTCCTTTTATTTTTATATTTTGCAAAAGGACACCCTGTAACATCAATTTTTAGTTCCGCCAATGCATGTATGACTATCAATTAAGGGCATATTTGGGAATTGCTTCAGAAGGGCCATTGGCAAATACATTTACAAGTGTTTTTGGGACATAAAACCTCTTTTTGAAGTCTTCAGGAAACACTTTGGTTTTTTAATAAAAATTTCACGTGCTTCTAATAAAAGCGTCTATAAAAATCAAAACAGTTCCAATGGTCATTAGGTGACCCTAGTACATCTCTTCTTAATAAAACATCTTTTCCTAAACATCATAGTTCATAAAATCAAAAGCCTATGTGCACAAAAGCACAAGTTTCTAATTATTTTGATAGGCAAGTTTCTTTCATTTTCTCTTTTTTATCTTCTCTTACCCCAATACATTGAAACCTGTCCTTCAATATTTTGTCATTTCTACGTGCCTACAATAATTTAGTATGCAAGCATTGATTTGGTTACAGGACTGTCATTGTTGTAAATTATTTGTGCCTACAATAATTTTGCTCTCCAAAAACAAATTCAACACTACTGACAATGACACCACATTTTAACTTTAGAAACTTCAAAGAACGAGGACGACCTCCGACAATTGGAATCGATATCTTGCAACACCTCCTTTAAGCCCGCAGTGGTGGACGACCTTATTCAAAGGCAGCACATGAAAACCGTCTTTTTCATTCATTTGTGTGTTTGGGGTCCAAAAACTACTCGAAAGTTGAATCAAATAAGGTGAAATCTCCTCCTGGTAGGTGTATCAATATGTGCCATCTTTCCCAAAGTCACAATAACTAGAGATTTTTAGCCCAAGTTATACAACAATGTATCCCGTAATTGGAGTTCGATTCTTATCATTTTTCTTATCTAAATAAGAAACCCTACATGGATATATAATTTCTAGGGCATATATATATATATATATATATTCGTGAGATAAAGTTAAATTATCAATTAAAACCCTACATTTCATGATTCATATGTAATTCTGTCTACTCAATAATTTTGATTGATAATTTAACAATAAATAGAACATGTTAAGATTGTGGGCCTTTTTTGTTGGCTTTTGACGTTTTAGTTTTTTACTTGGGAACATGATCTTCATGCTATACTGTACTGGTTTTAGCTATATTTGTTCATGTTTGTTTCCTATTGGTTTTCTGGCCGGTGTTTTTACCTTGCTTTGTTTGTACTGTTCTCTGCCCTTTTGGGGGATTGCAATGAATTGAAACTTCAACCAAAAAATAAAAAAAATATTGTGTGACCAAAAGAGCATTTCTCTACATCTCCTCCACGGGCTGTGGAATTTGAACTAATGCAAAAAAACAAAAAAAAAGCTTAGGCAACTGATGTAAGTTTTGATTAATTGCCAAGTTTTGAATGTCCATGATGTGAATCCTCAGGCAACTTATGTAAGTTTCAAAATTAGCATATGAGCTAGCTTTTGGGATTACATTTGGAAAACAGAAACAATAATGGTGATTTTATGGCAGGTTGGTCTATGAGAATGGAGTGTGTGGCTAGACTGCTACGGTTGCAGAATTTGTGGCATTGTGGGACCTTTTCAAGTTAGTGTAGAAGGAGTTGTTGAAATGGTCCAGACTCTAGATGGGTCATGAAATTAGCTGCGGTGTCATTTCTGACATTATTAGCTATATAGGTTGGACCCGGGTTTTTAGGGCTGGACCATTCGCATTATAATTAAGAGCACTTTCACCGCTGAGGGGGAGCTCTGGCAAGAGGGGGCCCAAGCAATCAAAGGCATTAAGAGCACTTTCACCGCTGAGGGGGAGCTCTGGCAAGAGGGGGCCCAAGCAATCAAAGGCAGCTCCAGCGCAAGAGTTCCAGCCCGGTCAAACAGTGGGCCCCAACAACCAAGGTAAGCCTACAGGCAAGTTCAGCCTGTGCTGCTGTATGGGCAAAATGACATGATACTAATGTCATAATGACAAAAAATTGAAAAAAATTGAAAAGAATACCAAAACTTTCACATTTTATTTGTTTATTTATAAATACCTAGCCATATTCTTTACTTCCCACACCAAAAACTCTATACAAATTCATCTCCTCATATCTTATTTCAGACATTATTAGCAAAATAGGTTGGTTAGGGTTTTTAGGGCTGGATCATTCACATTAAAATTAAGAGCACTTCCACCGCTGAGGAGGAGCTTTGGCAAGAGGGGACCCAAGCAACCAAAGGCAGGTCCAGTGCAAGAGTTATAGCCAGGGCAAACAGTGGACCCAGCAACCTGAGCAAGCCCACGAGCAAGTTCAGCCCAACCTGGCCAAAATGACACAATGCTGACGTCACTATGACGTCAGCAACAAAAATAAATTGAAAAAAAAAACCAAAAATTTCAGATTTAAAAAATTAAAACAAAAAACAAAAAAACATAGCCATATTCTTTACTTACCACACCAAAAACTCTATACAAATTCATCTCCTCATATCTCATTTCATACATTATTAGCTATATAGGTTGAACCATGGTTTTTAGGGCTGGACCATTCGCATTATAATTAAGAGCACTTCCACCGTTGAGGAGGAGCCCTGGCAAGAGGGGACCCAAGCAACCAAAGGCAGCTTCAGCGCAAGAGTTCCAACCCGGGCAAACAGTGGGCTCCAGTAGCCTGGGGAAGCCCATGAGCAAGTTCAGCCCGAGCTGCTGCTTGGGGCAAAATGACACAATACTGACGTCATCAACCCATTCTAAGAGACAAGGTAGTGGAAGGGCACATCACTTGGCACAGTACGAGATGGTAACTTCGATACAAAACTTCCCTATCATGAGACACTATTCCCTTTCTTAGGAGAGTGATCAATACATAATTGTTCAATTTTCTTTCGCCCGCATATCAAACCCAATTTCTCTATTTCGAATTCATGATAAGTACCTCTATCTTCATACCCTTATAGAGAAGATGTATCTTCGATGCATGGAAGTTTTCTTCGGTAATTCGGAGGTGTCAGGAAAATGTTCATGACTAACGGGGCCTTAGCTCTAGTAGAGAGCATTTACTCTCACACTGGCTACTTACCTTTCCAGCTTGTTCCTTTCCTTTCTCTTTGATCTTATTTTTTTTTGCTTTGCCGGTATCTCCTTTGGTCGTGAATCGTGTATGTTCCAAAAAGGGAAATTTGTAGGCCAACAAATTCAATGGGCCTTAGTTTGGAGTTTAAGCCAGCCCATATCACGTACTTGCTATGATTACATTAAGCCGAAGCCTAATATTTTCACACAATAAAAAAAAAGGAGAACCAACTTGAAGCTCAACCCAAATTCGTAAGCCCAAAACTAGCCCATTGTTTGACCTGACCCATTGGAAAAGCCTCAATCAGAGATATCTTTTAATAGGCAATGGGCTCATGAAATAGCTCAACATGTGAGTGTTCCCTTATTTGGCTCAACAACACTTAGTTTAAGTTGTAGCTTGCATGAGAAGAAAAGAGAAGGAAGAAAACCCTAGAAGTGGATCCAATGACTCGGTGGAGAGCTCAAGCAGCTTCCTCAACCCTCTTCAATAGGGTCCTCCGCCGCAACCAGCGGCACCACTGCCCGTCGCACTCTCTCCACCGATGTGTCGTGGTGAGCTAGCACAAATCAGTTTAACTTTGACATCAATTCACAATTGGGACGTTGCATGCCTCTTGGTGCTAAGCACATTGGGGCCAAGATACACAACATCGAGATGAGGCCGGGTCAAGGTGGCAAGTTGGTTCGAGCCCCAAGAACTCATCCAACCATTTTGAAAGAACCCTCATCAGCGGGATGTTTGGTGAAGCTGCCTTCCCATGTTCAGAAGTGGATAGATTCTAAGTGCCGGGCCACAATCGGGTCGGTTTCCAAGTGGGCCAAATTCAGGAAATCAGCACAAGAAGCTCTACAAGGCCGGGCAAAGCCAGTGGTTGGGCCGCCGGCCCAAGGTTCGGGGAGTGCAATGAACCCTATTGATCATCCACATGGTGGTGGGTAAGGGTAAGAGCAAGGGAGGCCTTCTGTAACACCTTGGGGCAAGCCTTGTAAGGGTGGCTACAGGTCTGGACCTGTCAGTCGCAACGGTGGATCAAAGTAAAATGTTTTATATCATAAATTTTCGTTCTCTTTGTTTTGATGTAGAACTGTGGAGCTTTTGTTGAAGTCACATATACAGTAATAAAAGTGTCACTCGGATGTTTTAAGGTTGTTTGTGGTGTCAGCACTGTCATTGCTTTCCTGACCTCCAATTCCCATTGAAACCATCATTTTATTGAATATGTGCCTGTTAAGAGTGTAAAAGAGCAAGAGGTTTAGGGTTTAGGGTTTAGGGTTTCGGGCTACTGGATAAAACCATGTGTGGCATGGAAATTTCAGAATGAACGGGTAATATCATAGGGGGTTGGCTGAGAAGTCACAATTCGTAGGGGCTAGGATTGTGGGGAGATGCAGCTCACATGAACTCTGGTAATAGGTATAAGCTGTAGTGATCACTACACAATGTAATTCGCTCGGTATTTCCATGCCTACTTTAGTGATTAGCATAATAGTTGAAGCAAATGTGGTTCAAATAGCAGCACTACCTGGGTGTGGTATAAGAGGTGGAATATGAGAACTGCCGTCAAATTGAAGTATAAACCAAGACTTATGAAAATGTTTTTTATCAATACTGCTGGCGACATTTATCAAGAACAATATAAAACCTTTTGTTTCCCATATCCTGGAACTAGTCATTGTAGTTGCATAAATATGACAATACAATGTTAACAGCGAGTAACTGCTAGCTTTATTAGCATGGATTGAATCCTCTGACACCACCGTAAAAATCATAGTCTAGCATTTCGGAGTTGGTTCTTCAGCAAAGGCTGGATATATTCCCGATAGCCATCGGGCACAACTGATTCATTAAGAGGATCCTTCCATGCCTCAGCATAAAGATTCGGGTAAACATCACCGTCATAGCGGCCAAGAACTGAGCCAAGATAGTGATCAGTATAATTAAATGCATCAACAAGGGCAATGGCATTGGGACGGAGCTGCAATAAGTCAAGATACAGTTATCAGACGACAGCTACTTTAATGAATGAACAAGTAGACCTTCAATAAAAGTTTGATGGGGCAAACCTTGGAATATAGAGATCTAAGTTGCTCATTGGCGAGCGAAGCTTGCTTGGCCGTGATGCTGCCAGTGGAGAGGAAATCACCCAAATGTCTATGAATAATATACAAAGCATATATATTGCAGAGGTTGTGAAGCTGTTCTTTCACTCCCTTCCCTGGAATGTCTTGTTGGAGTTTCTCAATGAACCTATCATGAAAGAAAAGCTTCATAACATGATTAACAAAGTGGAAAACTTAATAACAGCTATCTAAATTAGTAATTGGAGGTACAGAAATAATCTTCAACAAAGGTACCGCAGAGAGGAGGTCAAACCCAACGCATGGATTTTAAGTCCAAAACTTTATTCAAATGACATTATAAAGAGGAAGAAACCTACTTGGAGACGACAATCAATTGGCAATGAGCAACTGCTGCCTCAGCTAAATTAGACGAGAGTTCCGCAAAGCCTGAAGAATTGGAAATGCATCAAAATCATCAGAATAGCACAGCATGATGCATGAATAAAAATAACCAAGCAGCTTCATATAACTGAACAGTTAATGTTACATGAACTAAATTAACTAAAAAATCTAACTGAGGTGTCAAAATGATTCTACAATGTCTCAAGTATTCCCTTAAGATTATAGGCGACAAGTTCTTCTGTTACTCATTAAAAGAAAGACAAAAACAGAAAATTCAGAAAAGAAAAAAACTACAGACCTTCTTCTTGATTTGAAAACTTGCTAAGGTCTTGAGCACAGGCAATCGACATCCTAATTGCCCTTGCTTCAAATGCCTCAAGTATCACACTGGGTTTCAACCAATCTTCAACTGCATGACATTGAAAATACAGACTAAACAACTAAGGCATGAAAGGACCAACCCACGTAAGTGTAAATGCATTAATCAAGCACAAATTGTCCCTTCACATAGTATAAAATTTATCCTTGTGCTTCGTGATGTGAAAGAGGTAACAAAAGCATGTAGATTAAGAATACTTATACTCAACCTTTCTGAACATTACAACGACATTGGATCAAGTGTTCTGCACGGCCCATATAAGATGTGGTTCCGACAGGCTTTTTACCAGATGGCAGCTGAGAAACAGTCTTCATGAGAAACCTTGCAACCTAAAAAACATTTGAGAAATAATTCAGCACACAAAATATAAATACTGAAGGCAGTAGTAGGCTCCTACCATGAACATACAACATAGGAGCTATGGTTCGTTAAAACCTACTGCCCACAAATTCAAGATGTAAAACAAACAAATATATACAATTTGCGAGCACATTTTCCTATGCTCTTAGGCCACAGTAGAACAGGCATGGCGAAAGTCAGAGACAAATTATTGAGTAAAGTCAAAAGCAGCTCTTAAAGTATAGTAGTACAGGCATGGAATAAGCCAGAAGGCAAGGTAAAGTGTCCAGTCAAAAGCAAGTAAAACAAGGCTTCGTAATCCATTGACCTGTAGAAGTAGAACAACATTGTCTCCTTCATATGTACATGCCGGGACATAAACAGCAAATAACTCAGGAAGCCCACTGTTAGTTAAATAACCATGCCCACCACATAATTTCCGACATTCTTCAATGGCATCCTGTCAAAAAAAGAAATTATATGAGAGAGAGAGAGAGAGAGAGAGAGAGAGGAGGAGAGAGAGAGAGAGAGAGAGAGAGAGATTCTGTCAATGGGACGGGAAGTATATGTTTGCTGTCACCCAAAAGCTTCATGGGCCTCAAAGAGAAAGGTAAAACATAGAAGAATAAAGAGCAGCAATAATATCCTACAGCAGTTGCAGAAGTAGTCAGTGACTTCAGACCCGCAGTGCATGCATGAGCTTCAGGCAATGTGGCGAAATCATTTGCTTGCAACTTTTGTGTTACATCCGTATATAGCCATTTCAACCACTCACCAACAAATCTGAAAGCATAGGCGGAAGCCAGCAAAGGGAAGAGCCTACTTTGTTGAGTCTTGTAATCAATCACCTGGAACAAAACACGAACCAAAATACAAAACATCTTCAGAACAAAATCACGCAGAGGATAACAAACTTAATGAGGCAATGTTCCATCAGATACCTGTGTCTCAACACCACCATTTTCTGAACCAAATTGTCGACGAACAGCACTATACCTAGTAGCAATACATACTGCCCGTGATAGAGCAGTGGAAGCATCAGATACAATTGTTTGCCGCACAAAAACCATTGTTCCATAAAGTAGCTGTCGTGGAACATTGGATTGGACATATTTTCCTTCTCTTGTAACTTGTGCGACCCTGGCACATTTGAGAAGAAAATGAGAATAGCCATCCTTTCTACCTCTTTGAATAAGAAATATGAGCACTCAAGCACAACGATCCTATCTATCATCAAGTACAATGCATACAAAGTGGATACCTCATCAACATTTGATCTCTTGGTATGCGGACATTATCAAATCTCAGGACACCATTGTCCATGGAGTTGTATGCTCCATTTCCAAATTTCATGCCGATATCACCAACTGTTATGCCTGGAAGAGGTAAGTGATCATCCAAGCTCCGAAGTTGGACAATGAAACCTAAAACAAGAGAATTGGTTCTATAAATTAAATCAATAGACCATTCACTTCACGATAGAAGTTCCAAACAATGTACACTTGGTCGTTACCATTTACTCCATGGTCTTTTCCATCTGTAATAAGACGGGCAAAAGCAACAGCATGTGTAGCAGCTTTTCCCAAACCACCAGGCCACCACTATTCACAACCAATAAGGAGGAAAATAAGTGCCTAAACTAGATATTTCAATCAACGAAAAATATAACCACCACATTATGGTTGAAAATATCTAGATCAAAATGACACTAAGCACAATTCCCATCACAAGCTTGTTATCATTGATACTAAAATTTCACTCAAAAGATAAAAAATCAGAAGAAAACAAAAAAGCAACATTATTAAAATTACTCACTTTGCTTGAAGTGAGTGTAGGACTATTAAGAACAAACTCGTCAGTCTTTGGATCAAAAGTTGCAGTGGTCTCAAGCCCTTGAACATTGGAGCCATGACCAAGTTCAGTCTGTGCATAGCAACCAATAATTTGCATCTTATATGCCAACGGCAACCACTTCTTTTGCTGCTCCTCAGTACCAGATCCTTTAATAAAAGGCACAAACATTCCCTGAAGAGAAAATTAACATATTAACTAAAAAATACAAACATTTCAAATATTTGAAGACTACAAAAACATGCAGAATACTTATCATACAAGGAAGTGGGAAAATCGTAGTAAAACAAAATACTATCAAACAGGATATTGAAATATAGACAAATTAGAATGGCACAAAAAGGGAGAATTGGAGCTTACCCAGTGAAGATCCGTATATGCTGGTTGATCAACATAATGCCTAAACCAGGATGCTTCTTCTTCTGTAACAATGGTAGCATAATTTGCATTATTAAAGCAAATGAAAAATGGTATAGAAAAATATAAAAACAGTAACAGTAATGATAATAATAACAACAAAAATAACAATAAATCTACGAAACAAGATCTCCCAGATGGAGACACACCAGAAAGTCGAAGCTCATTGATCCGTTTCCATCCATGAGCTGCTTTTCTCAATGTGTTTTTGAACAACTCCTTTCTAGTCATCATAGTTCTATTATCCTTTCTTAATACCTAAACAGTAACACAGAAAATATAATTACAGTCAAATTTAAAATTTAAAAATTTAAAAATAAAAAAAACACACAAGCGAAAAGTAAGAATATGGATAAAAAGAACAAAAAATCCAATTGCTTTCGGTGCCTAAGTTTTTAAAGAACGAAATTTTCAAACAATCGTAATCAAACAACTTTTCAACAACTGATCATCTGCAAAGCAATCACTCATCTGTTCATAGGATCATTCATATACAACTATGAACATTGTTAACGAAAAAGTACCGGTAAGTAAATAATTTTGAATGGTTAATTAAGTAAAACAAAAATTCAGCTCGCAAACTAAAAATTAACTACTAAAATGTGAAACCAAAATTCTGAGGCTTTCAAACATTTTCTCGGAAACCAAACAGATCAAATGAGAACTAATTACCGGATCGCTAGCTACGAGGCGAGCAATTCGATCGGAGACTTGCAAGGCGTGGCGAGAACCGACCCAGACGACCTTCATCTGATCCACATCGAACTGCGCCTTGCTCCGCTCGTGCGCTAAATGATCAACGCCCTCCATTTTCAGAGAAAGCAAAAGCCCCAGCAAACAAAGACTATGGGAATTGAAAACTTGAGAAGCTACGAACAGCCAGCTTCGTGCTCTCTCTGGTTTTGTAAGAGAGAAAGAAGTGGTTGGGATACTGGGATCGATATGTATCTCCCTGAGTTTTATAAATGGTATCTAAATCTATATAATTTATTATTTTGTTTTTAATACAGAAGCGGAAAAGGAGGGTCTCTTGATAAGCTTAACATTTGTCGTTGTGCATCCCAATGTTCATGTTCGAAATTTGACTACTTCCTTTTCGGATCCGTGCCAATACCTGATTACATGACTTTTCGGATTTTTTTTTCTTTTTTTCTTCTCAATAAAAAGAGAAAAACCCAAAAAAGGATTTTTTACCTTCTATTTTTCTTCCTAGAGGAATCATCCCATCGTATGAATAAACCAGGTTATCTTCTCCGTACTATGTAGGCTTTTGTCTTCCTTGTGTTTTGCAAGACGAGGAATGCTAACAACCTTCTCTCTAATCTTCTCATTTGGACTCTTTTTTCTTTTTTGTTTGGCATGTGTCATTTTCCTTACACTTAAAACAATGTCATTAATATATTATACAAGCTAACTTTTGTTTTCCAAGTTTACCCTTATTAAATGTATTCAATTTATCCAAAAAAAATTCACAACTTTCTTACCATCTTATCAATTTTGTTTTCTAACGTCAATTATTTAAAAAAAAGAAAGAATATATATGCTTTTAAGAGGAAATGTCCCCTTTTTTTTTAATTTTATTTTAAGGGTTAGATTAAAAAAAAAAAAAAAAAAAAAAAAAAACCTTTGTGTTTTTTGAAAAAGGGACATTTCCTCTTTTTTTTTAAAAGCAAAATTTTCTTTAAAAAAATAATTGACGTTTAAAAAAAAATTTATAAGATGGTAAGAAAGTTTTGAAATTTTTTTGGATAAATTGAATACATTTAATAAGGGTAAACTTGGAAAGCAAAAGTTAACTTGTATAATATATTAGAGTGGTGATTTCCCCACTCCAATTTTATCCACTCCATTTTATAACTAAAAATGAGTGTAAGTGGATAAAATTGGAGTGGAAAAATCATTACCCATATATTAATGACATTGTTTTAAGTGTAAGGAGAATGAAACATGTCAAGCAAAAAAAGGAAAAGGTTCAAAGGAGAAGATTAGAGAGAAAGTTGCTAGCATTCCCCTTGCAAGATTTATCTCACCCTTAGTTGTTCTAGGGTCTCCCTACCAACCTTTTTGATTGGATCTTTGTAGATCTATCTTTTTTAACCTATGTTGTGTTGTCCTTGCAGTTTTTGGAGTTAATAAGGTGGATCTCCATCAAATCTCTCGGTTGAGGGGTGGAGCCATTAATTTCTTGTACTATCAATTGGTTTTTGGGTTTATGAATGTTTGATAGACGTCGTGATCATGTGTCCTGGTGGAAGTTTATATAAAATTGATCGTGAGATTTGATATTCCACTTATAAGTGTTTTATATCCCCAACACCCAAACTAGTAGAGAGCTCTCATATGTCATATAATCTTCTTGTAGAACCGAATGCAGTAGTTTTATGGATTCCTCTTATGACCTTCAGTTCCTAGTGAGTTGGGTCTTCAAGATGTATAATTGTTTTTGCTCATTATCTTGCGATAGTTATGTTTATTACGTGTATCTTTCTATTGTTTGCAAGATACGTTTATGGGGCTATGTTATTGTATTGCATTAATGAAATTGTTGCTGCTACCAAAAAAATTTCAATTATTTAAAAGTGGGGGTATCACTTAAGGCAATACATTTCATTACTAATATAATTTATTTATATTATGATACATGCGATATTGGGGAAGGGAATATCGAATTTAAGACCTCGAGTTCAGAGGTAAATGCTTTTAACCACTTGAGCTACGAAGCCCCTTAAACTAATTGAAATATTTTAATGAATCTGCACTGTGTTGATTGAAAAAAAAAAATTATGAATAAAACTTAAAATGAAGTGGAGTTGGGTTATAGGTGTGAAAAGCTTGCCAAACTTCTCAATCAAATCTAAGGAATTGGCTGAAATTTGGTCCAAATTATTATTATGCTGATGAAATGCTTTGACAACATACTCTATGGCCTTGTGTTGAATCTTCTCAAATTAAAACAATTGTTTTGTTTATCAAAATCGTGAGATATGTTTAAGGTCACTAGTACCAAGGATTAAAATATCGGCCGTGCAGATAATATCGGGCCTCCAATTTACGGATATTTCGGAGGATATATCGTTATCGTTTTAGGTATCGGGAAAAAATCAACAAAAATGACAGATATAGGCATTGAAACACATAATTTTGGTGTAAAACTTTCATAGATGTTATATACATTATCAATGAATGTATTGAACAAATAAAACTCAAAATTTACTAATAATAAGATATACATATGATGAAATATAAGTGGTATGTAATGCGCATTAATGAAAAGTTTGAAAATAAAATGTTAATTTAAATGAATAAACCATGCATAAATCCATAGTTTGTTTAAACATTGGATTACAAATTAGATAAGTGTCCATCTACATAAATGAAGAGCTCCTATGAGGTTCAAACAATGAGGAACAACCATCTAGATTCATACAATAGTCATACCAAGTCATGTAACTCGAGCAGTTTATAAGCCATGTTTGAACATGGTGCACATAGGTCTCTCTTAAGACCCTTATTGTCCTCCCATATATGGGATAGTTAGGATTAACCAACTAGTAGGTCCATAATCTTTTTTATCATCTTGAGCTCCATAACTAGTTCCATTATAATGAGACATGACATAACCATAGCCATCATAAGATTCATTTGAGTTAGTATTAGGTCTAGTTCCTATGCTCATAGATCCAAAACTGATTGTCATGTCCTCTTCAGATGGATTGGAGGTATGTGGGCAGTGGACTGTGCATAGATTCTTCATATTAATATATTATAGGGTTCTCGACAAGGATTAGCTATTTTTGGGTTTCAATTTGCTTCAATTAACTTTTAAATTTTTTTTGGGTTCTGTTATGGGTATCGGGAAATATCGGGAATATCGGCAAAATATCGAGGATATCGCACTTATCGGGAATATATCGTCGATACATAGGAAGATATGGTCTTACCCCCCAATATCGGTGTCGACAGTTGAAAATACCGATATATCGGCAGATATATCGGTGTATCGGCCGATATTTCAATCCTTGACTAGTACGACTTGTTATTTCCTCAACAGAAAAATATAAAACAAAAGTTACGACATCTTATTTTAAATACAGAAGACAAAATGTATATGGTTATGACTGAGAAATGCAGAAAGTTTTTCTTTTGAATTTACCAAATAATAATAAAATTGACCAAATGTGCCCTTTTTAAGTTTTAATCTTGTCTTGGTCGTCAGTACATAAACGTTCACATATGAAACTTTGAAGGGTGGAAAAGTTCTCTCTCAGTCAAACCCAACGTAAGAATTTGCTAGCAAGTTGCGTGTTGGCAATTTAAACTTTGGATTGTTGTATCAATAACTATTTAATTGTAGTGGCATTTGGTTGATGAGGCATTGAGTTTAAATTTCTTGAATCGATATACATGACAGTCGTTGATGCTTTTTATTTAATTGTTGTCGTCTCCATTTGAATGCGAGATATATTTATGATGAACTCGATACTTAATTATTCCCGGCTGATTGTGATGGCGTAAATCTTTGTAACTTGGAACTCAAGGTTGGACCTTGTTCCGTGACCCGGTTTGATTCTTTTTGTCATTTTTACTTTTGGTCGGTATCTGTTTTGCTGACACAAGCGAGGAAGCAAAATATGACTCGAACAAAGTTTGTTTAGAAGTGCACCGGCCGAATTGGCCAAAGATGACGTAATTGGAAGGGAAGCACCGTTGGGGTTGGGGTGTTAAGATCACCTTAATGCCACTCACTAGCTTCTTCTTCTTCTCTTTATACGAAGCAAAACAACTAATAAAGACGAGACTGTCCCAAAAAGTTCCAAATAGAAAGAGGCTACAACCGGAAAAGGGAGGCTACACTTCCATAATTTCAAAGGCGAAAGGGTATGCCCAAGCAAAGCTAAAGCGTCAGCAACTGAGTTAACTTCTCTGAAAATATGACTACACGTGAAAAGCAAGATATCTTGAACGAGCTGAGGCGATACACCAAGGAACAGAGCAACGCTTCAAAACTGAGTCAATCACAAGTTTGGAGTCCCCCTCAACCATGATCTTACGCCAACCCTTAGGAGCAACACAAGCCAAACCATCTCTAATGTCCATACACTGTGATCGAGACATCACCAATATTCTTCGCCCCAGCCAGAAGAACTCCAGCATTCTCATCTCTAATCGCAAAGCTAACCGCAGCTTAGTTATTCTTGACGGAGCCTTCAAAATTGATTAGTATGGTTAGGTGTTGACCGTTTTTTAGCATTTTAATAAGGAATCAGATAATCTTGTTTAGCATAGCAGAGACCGCTAATTTTCTTACACACATTGCCAAGATGCTATAGCGATTTGAACTTGAGACTACTAGTCCGCAAGTCAAGTCCCTTTTCCACAGGATTAGATCTCATTGGCTGGCAGCCACCACAATGGAAACTACTGATAAGATCCTAAGAAAAGCCACTTGGCCACAACAGCCCATTGAAGGCTTAAGCTTCCAGGTTTATTGCTTTTAACTTTAAACCCTTAAATTACAACCAAGTCTTAAGTGTAACCCCCAAAAACCCAAAAAAAAAAAAAAAAAAAAAAAAAAAAAAAAAAAAATTTGAAACCAAGAAGCAAACAAAGAACCAGTTCGCGCCAGCCCACCAGAGAGAGTGAGATGAGAAATTTGGAATTTGGAATAATTACAATGATGTTCCAGAAAAATTGTACATAAACAGTGTCTATAATCAGTGGCAATATAAGAATTTTGATGAGAAACCAAACCACACCTTTTCTTGTTAGAGCATGAGATATGCATTTCTTCATAAGACTGCAACCTTTTTCGAATTCAACTCCGTTCTTCACGAAGCACTTCCTCTGCTGCCTACACCCGCTGGTGCCATTAAGTTACGAGCCGTGAAGCAGGCTCACAATTTCAAGCTTGCATAGCTCAGGCATGCTTCTGAACCATAATTTGTACAGCTTCATTGAATTAGAATTTCTCATGTCATTAGGCATTTGACCATGTAATCAGAAAACTAGCTAGAACATGCACCAAACTTCCTCATCGACTCTATAATGTCTGCAATAGTTGACCCTGCTGTCCCAACAAATCCAAGGGAAGCACAACTGCAAACAGTTTGCTCTATGTATAGAAGAACATCAGGTAGTCCTGGAGGACAATCCTTCTTAATCTGACCAGTGCTATCATGTTTCTTTGGAACAGTCCCAAACTTCAAGCCATGACCTGCATCCACGATTCTTTTAGCAGTTTGTATTATCAACTCATCTCTTTCTTTCAGGAAAAACAGTTTAAACTGACGTGAATCTCTAACCAATTCCCCCAAGTAACTTCCTGTCCAATTATTTTTAGGAAGATCGGTCATCACGAAAATATGAATAGGAAGAGGGCCTTGCATCAAAGCATCCACTGTTTGTTTGAACTTCAGAAAAGTAGCCTTCCAATGGTTCTTGAACTGCCCATCTAGCAATCTGAGCTGTGCACAAAGAAAAGGAGCCTTTATGGTACCATAAGCAAACTTCTTCCCTGCGCTCAGAATTTCAGGGGCAAATGGAAGAAACTCAATCTTCTCAATCAGAGTTTTTATCCCTTGATCTCTTGGAGCATCATGAATATCAATGTATAGCTCCGAACCTTTGTAAGGAAGAGTGAAAAGGCTCCCAAATGCCAGTACAGTAGCTGATTCAGCTTCAGAACCAGGTCCAAGAGTATTATATACATCTCGGCGTTTCCTAACATATGAAATTTTCTTTTTCTTCTTGAGTTGTTCATCAGGTTGGAAAGAATCCAATGCCCCATCCTCATTACCACTTTGGTATGTCCAAACAGTAGTTCTGCAGTCTTCATTAACAGCATATAAACACTTTACATCACCATTGAGCCCAGATAGTAGAGATCCACATTGCTTAAGTCTTTCAAGCAAAGAGGCATGCTTATCCAACTCATTGTAGCAAGCAAAATCTACGTTCACATTGCACCATAAGGATATAAAAACCCTGAAATCTATGACTCGAACTAAAGAAGAAGAAACTAATGATGATATATCAACAATGTCGGCCATGGAAACATACCTGCAACAAGAGAGAAAGATAGTTGTATTGTGAATATAAAAAATATCGAAATAAATTTGGAACCAATGAATAAATATCACAAGTGTACATCAAGTGAGTTTGATAAGACACATTTGGCACCATTAACATGGAAATCAAAACAAACCCAATAAACCAACATGCCAACCCTACCAAAAAAGAAAAATCCAACACCTTCCCAGCATCATTTTACAAACCGAACAATGGGTCAAGCAAAAACAAGTTGGGGCCATTAACATGAAAACTAAAACAAACCAATCAAACCCACATTCCAATTCCACCAAAATTCAACACCTTTACCCCAAATAGACCAACAAAATGAGAAACGGAGGAAACCGATATACCTCCCACTCCGAATGAGCTCAACGATATGATCCCAGACCGAAATTCGGATCTCATTGGCACTCAAAACCCGAAACTTGGGGCAACTACCGAGAGCAACAGCATGATGATCGAGAACCGGAGGGGCAACCAAGGTCCGGTTCAAAATGGCGGCCATCAAAACGGCGTTCTTGAACTCGGAAAGCTGGTTGCTGAAGCCACTGTGGGGAGCGTACCAGAGGAACTTTTCTCCTCCAAGGGAGGGGCATTTTGGGGAATCGGAAATTGAGGTCTTGTTAGAGAGGAGAGAGTTGGGAGTGAGAGAGAAGATGTAGGAGAAGAAGAAGAGAAGGGAAAAGAGGAGAGTGAGGTAAATGAGTGGGGACCTGTATGAGGGTTGTTTTCTGGTGGGCCATGGTCTCGCCGTGGGTCTGTTTCTGGTGAGGAGGTTCATGGCTGCCTCTCTGTGTCTTCGCTACTGCTACTATGAATCTGGAGATTTGAAGTTTTGGGACTTCCGGTAGGAGGAAATGGATCTGGCGGCTTTGGCCCATCTGGGTTGAATTGTAATCTCTCTTGTGTTTTGGGTCGGGTTGTCTGGGTGTGGTGAATCGGATGTAATCTTTTTTATGATTATAAATTATAATCCAAATTAGGGGTGGTAATTTTTTTGATGACACTGGGGACAAAAAACCCCAAACAAAACCTACACTAACCCAACCGTTTTATATTTGCCCCGCCAACACAGCTGTTTCTAATACCGGTCAACTTAAATCCGCTACATTCGTGTCTGGCTGAGTCGGGTTATCCTGTCATTAAAAAAAAAATTACCACCGTAATCAGGACCCGACAACCCGTTAACAAAATGAAATACATTGATTAGTACATTTGATTAGAAGTAATCAGATCAAAGTAAGATGTATAATAATTGAAGTGATTTCCTGTTTTGTAGGTCTAGTAGTAGAATCAATGGTTTTTTATGTCCGGGATAGTTGTAATAACCTTTTGAGTTACCAATTTTCTTTTCTGAAAAATGGAAAGAAGGAAATAAAAATAAAAATGAACAAAGGAGACCTTGATTTCAATGCAATGCAACCCCAAAAAAATATTGTACCTTTCTGAAAATGCAGAAATTCAAATTTATTCATATTACGGTGAATAGCTATTCTACAAGTACGGCGGTTGCTCGACTTTAGAATGTCTACATGATCAACACTGGGAGGACAAAAACCAAACAATTCTAGACACCAACACAAGATGTCAAAGATTTAAATAATTTGGGCAAGAGATGGTACAGCCTAAAACCTAAGACCAAATTATAGATTATAACTATTATTAAAAAAACATTATTAAGGTTATTCCATAATGAGATGCAACTCAAACCCAAACCAGAATGCACATTTCTAGCCTTGTATTAACATTAACCTGTAAAATTCCAAGGCATGTCTCTAGCCACTAAACTGCATGGATGGGACTACCACCTGAACTCATGCCAGAACTTCCAGAGCCTGGATTTGCATGGAAAGCCGACTGCCTAGAAGACCCTTCAACCAGCTTTAGCGTAAGCGAGGAGGGGCCGGAATGACCTATAGGCTCTCCTAAGCTCAGTTTTGACATGCCTACTAGCTCATCAACATTAATCGGGCTCTTTGAATGTACTGCCGTTGGCTTGAGAACCTCGTGTTTATCCTGCTTAGTGGGCTCAGTACTGTATCCAGGCCACAATGGAAAAGGAACTGGGAAAGGTGAGAAATATGCAGGATATATCATTGGGTAAAATGACTGTGAGCTATCAGCCTGTGGAGGGGCAGGTTCTCCGTCTGAGTTGGTAGAATCCATTGATTCACATTCTTCATCCAAAGCTGGAGGAGCGGGCAATGGGTTGTTGCTTTGACTTTCAGCTTGTAGATGGTTGCCAGGTAAGAAGTCTAGTGGTTCCATTGGAGCCTCAACTGACTGTAGAAAAATTATCAATAAACCATACATAAGTCAAGAAAGATAAAAACAGAACCTAATTGGAGATCTCAAGTAGGAATCATGCAGTCAAGATTAAATATGGCCCTAGTTTATCACCAGACAAATACTGCATTCAAGACCAAGAGATTCAAGACAGAAGTGAAAGTTATAAAATGAAAGAAAATGAGAGAAAGAAGGACCGGGTATGTTAAATTTTTACACATGCAGAGGACATGAATTTTTAACCAACAAGATTAAATAGTCAACACAAACTTGAGAGCACATCATACAGTGTAAACTCAATATGGTGAAATTTTCATGTTCCGTGCCTGTATGTAAAAAAATGTGCATACTGGTTATGCAAGGACGGAAAGGATACTTACATCATCTGCTACAATATCAAACAGGCTGGAACGCCGTTTTCTCCTCGATACATTAGTCTGCCTAATGAAATATTTCTGTGCATGGCTGGCTACTTGAGTAGGTGTTCTTGTTATGACGTAATTGCGAGCAATCCCACGCCAGTCACCTTTGCCAAGCTTCTGCAGTCCGAGTAAAAACATCCTATGTTCCTCTTCAGTCCATGGAGTGCCTACAGGGAAAAAATGCGAAACTAGAATCTTAACACAAAAAGAAAAACTTAGTAGAACTCCTTGTATCATGATCCTTAGGTCCTCTTCGAGAATGCTATTGTTGATAATGAGATCAATGTAACTACTAATCAACAAATCCAGTGTGATAAATAGATCATATACACCAAATAAAAAATAAATAGTAAATATACAACCATAAGATCCTAAAATCCCTGGAAAAATTATTCAAGTACATCTGAAAACTGACAACGCTTATATTTGCATTTCAAGTGACCTCTCATACCGATGAGGGTTGCCTATGGGATGGTCTAAACCAGGCATCCTACTAAATGAAATCTAAAATACCTAATACAATGAGGTCCAATGCTTACATCCCTTAAGCTTCATCACCTTAAATTCAACCACTAAACTCCTGGGCCTATCTTTTATGGTAGCACCCTTGAGGTTGGGACAAATTTACTATTTAAAACCTTTTATTTATGCAAAACATCGTTTTCGATTAAACCTCTGCAGCCTAATTCTTCTTTGCAGAAAGCATGTTGTTGCTTTGGTGTTCTTGTTGTAGATGATTGTTCATTTTCTTCCTTTACAGTTTACACTTCATTTGGAATCTGATCCATTTTTCCATTTCGTTATTAACTACCAAAATACCATCAATTGAAAATCGAAATTCAGATATGCTAATTATGCAAACACTCCAAATGGCACCCAAAAAAAATTCAATTTAGCTAATCACGCAACTTCAAATAATTATAAATCGGACATATCAAGTAAGAATCAACACATAAACGCACATACCCCAAAATGAAAAACTTCAAAATTAGACAATGAAAAAAAAGCAAAACAATTGAAAGATTTAAGATTAGGAAAGGGGAAAAAGAAAAGGCTGAACCTTTTTTCCGTTCACGGCTCGAAGACGATCCGGGCACGAAGTCCTCAGAGGCATACCCGTCGGCAGCGCCGGCGTGATCGTTGGTGGTGTCGCCGGGAGAACCCGGATTGTTCGGGTGGAGACCCGAACTCGACCCGGCATAGTGGGAGAGATTGCCCATACTAGCGCTCTTCCTGATGGAGCCATCGGTCAAGCGAACGCCGAAGAGCTTGACCCCTCGGTTGGGGCACGTCCGAGAGTTGTGGCCATTGTGGCTGCAATGCGAGCACCTCCGAGTCATTGATACCACGAAAATGAATCGGATCGGGCGAGTTGGGTTGGTCGGATCAGAGGATCCGAATCACATGATCCGAGACAAGGAAAAAGGTGTGTTGGGTTTGGGTGTGCGTGAGAATTGGGAGTTGGGTTTGTTGTTGATTTGTGGTGTGGCTTCGAAATTCTTTGTTGCTTCTACTTCTTCTCTTTCGGACCCTCGAGTTTCGTAGAGCGGAAGAGAGAGAGAGAGAGAGAGAAGAGAAAGACAAAGAACAACTAGGAGATGTATGAGTAGAACACTATCCATATATCGTGGCGTGGATAAAGAGAAGAGACTACTCGGTCTTTCGCAGGATGGTTTTGGAAGAAACTTGTTTGATTGTTTATTGGCCGGTCCTTTGTTTAGTCAAACATTTTTTGGATGACCATGTGTGGGATATTTTACTTTCATTTTTTATTTCTTTCGGGATAATATCAAATTGAAGTTTTATTTATAAATTTTATTTATTTAATAATTTTATAAATTTTATTTATTTTTATTTTTATTTATAAACATTATCACTCAAGTAGGGTGGCAAATTTGATACAACTTAATAGCATGACTAGAATTTCGAAAAAAATGAGAAAATAGGCATGATACATCGTGACTCGGTTGTCACAAGTCACCCTGTCTTGCAGGTCTACACAAGAACAGCTTGAAGAAAAAATTTCAGTTTTCTGTGTCATTGTTTACGGATTTTGAGTGAGTTGAAAATTTTGGTGCCTCGCCCAACTTGAGATAGCATATGAAGCTAAAATTGTAGATAAGTTTCTTGTCACTTGTTTGACACATCAACATGAATAGTTTTGAAGTCATCTCTTTATCTATTGATGACCTACAATTTATTTTACATTTGTCCTTATAGTAGGTGTTCGGTAGTTCATATTTTGGCAGCAGTCGGCACTTGATTCTTGTGTAGTATAAGAGACCATAAATTGGAATATCCAAGTTCATATAATATAGTGTTTAGACGTTTATAAAACAAAATTAGGATAATGTTCATCCTCATTCAAAATATGTGTTTGAACAAAGAAAGATAATAATTTTAACAATAGAATTCAGTTTTTAACTGTGAGGCTTTTTATTTTAACGTGACAACTGTTTGTGCAAATTTCTCACATGAGAATATTCGCGTGTAGATTCTTCACCCTTCGAGTTTCCTTCTCTCTATTCCTTAGTTCCTGCGAAACAAGTAAGAGTAAAATACCACACATGAAGGGTGTTGGCCAAAGGCACTCCGATGCCTAAGTTAGTTCAATTGGAAAGCAAATTGTAAACTGAGTTTTCTCATTATGAATTAATCATTACATGAAAGGCTTTTATATAGCCAATGATCATAAGCATAAACAATAACTAAAAAGATTCATTCTAACAAGCTTAACTAATTAAGCTAATCCAAGCCTATTTAGTTGCAACTATCACGTGCTATTTGTAATTGAGTTTGTCTGTGTATGACTATGATCCAATGGTTTGGATCGCTCAAGAGCTAGAGGAGTAGAAGGCTGAGCCGAAAGAAGCTGCGCAAACCTGAAGCTTGGATTTGAGCAAATGAAAACGATCAACATAAAGAGCTTTTGTGAGAAGATCAGTAATCTGAGCATGAGTGGAAATATGACGAACCACAATAGCATTACCAGTAACCAACTCGCAAAATAAGTGATAATCCAGTTCGACATGCTTTGTGCAAGGATGAAACGCAGGATTCGAAGCCAAGGCAAGAGCACTTTGATTATCACACCACATTAGTGGTTTCATATGAAGATAAAAGTGCAAGTCACGAAATAACTGGCAAAGCTAGATGAGTTCAGCAGACGTGTGAGCAAGAGAACGATATTCGACTTCGGTGGAGTTACGGGCAACAATAGGATGCTTCTTAGAGGACCAGGAGATCAAGTTATGACCAGAGAAAATGCAAAAGCCACTGGTAGAGCGACGATCAAATGGGCCACTAGCCCAGTCAGCATCGCAAAATGCTTGAAGAGTAGGTGTGCGAGGCTGAAAAAGCAACCTTTGATCAATGGTACCTTTAAGATATCGTAATAAAAGCTTGGTAGCTTGAAAATGAGGGAGGTGAGGAGAATGCATAAACTGACAAAGTTGCCCCACAATGAAAGATATGTCTGGCCGAGTCCAAGTAATACACTGTAATGCACCCACAATGGACCGATAAAAGGTGGGATCAGGAAGAAGGTCCTCAATGTGATCCAATTTAACAAAACCAATAGTTGTAGAACACGGCTTGGCACCAACCATATCATGCTTGAGCAAAAGATCATTGTAATACCTCGAAAAAAAATTAAAAGTGGACTTTCATATTTCAGTGAAAAACAATAATGATGATAATATTATGGTGAAGAATAAATATGGGTATTTTATCAAGTGATTTTGGACTGAGATTATTGGATTAAGTGTGTTTAATTTCAAGTTTGACAAAAATGCCCTTACGTAACATTTTGTGAATTTTTCGAAGGACATTTAAGAAATTGAGGTGAGACCATTATGATTCTTAGGTAGTACAATAGTAGTCGACTCAACGAATACGTAGGAAATCATTTTTGAATTTTGGGCCAAAATGACCAAAATACCCTTGTAGGCGGAAAAATGAAAAAAAGAAAAAGAAAAAGGAGAATCTGAAACGTGGAGGGCATCAGCCTACCCTCCTCCCATTCTTCCCCCACTTGCCTCAAGCATTCAAATCCACCATTTATGAAAGGATGAGTCACCTATTCTAAATTGATCATGAATTTATTCTCTTCCTCCCCATTCATTGTATCATCACTCTCTTCTAAATTGATGACTCACCTAGCCTAAGACGCCTAAGACTCTTCAATCATGAATTTATTATTTTCCTCATCATTCATTGTATCATCACTCTCTTCCTCATTCACAGTATTTTCATCCTCATTCTTCTTTTGTTCTTCTTCAAAATCCAAAATTCGTCACTTCCTTGGAGCAGCCGAGAACTCAAATATCGAAAGCTCAAATGAGAAAACTTCCTTCATAAAAGTTGTTCATTTACCTGATTCCTATGACATGCTCCAATTTCATCTCAATCTGACTTGTACAGACTCCGAAAAATTGGTATGATCACAGTAAGTTTACCATTTCCTGATTTCACAGTAGTATGCTCGGTTTCAATATGTTTCTGTGATTTCCTATACTCAAATGACCTTGGTTCCTTCATCAAAATTGTTTGAAATTCTATCTATTATAATATATATATCAAAATTTTAGGTTGATCGGACTTCTATAGTCACCATGAGAACATTTAGAGTGGAACTTGTTTATAGTCTTCGACCCTAGTTTCTTCCCTTGGTTTCAGTCCAGAACACTCATTTTGAAAGCCCAAAACACTATGGTTTCTTCATGATAGTTACTCCAAATTCTCCTCTTTATAACATATCCAAAGGTCAGTAAAACGCAACCATTATAACTCTCTGAAAATTGGTATGAACAAAACTTGTTCATTGATTATATTGAATTTCTTATTATAGATGTGTACTTTCTCTCAAATGACTTGTTACTTGTCATTCCATTGATCAAATTAGCCACTATCATCTCAAGTAAATGATTCTTTGAAGGTATGAAGCTCATCTTCATATTATCTCTTTGAGTACTAGTTGTAAATCAAGTGTTAGTTAGAATTCCTCGATGACATATATCTCTTTCAAAGTGTGTTTCTGTGAAGTTCTAGATTATTGCGATGTGATTTTGTACCAATTTCATTCTGGGATTTTGTTACATCAAAATTGATATCTCAAGGGTTATTTCAAAGTTGGTTTTGTGCCATTTGAATTTTGTTTTTTTGGTTTGTGAAATTTCAAAGTGGAGACTATGGTTGTTGGAATTGTTCTGATTCTATCGCATACCCTGTTTTGAATACATGTTTGAAAACTTCATGAACTTGGATTTTCATGAAATTTTAGTATGTTTTACTTTCCATATTTGAAAACGTATTTTCTTCAAATATGGAAAGTTTTATCCAGTTGTTGTAAATTGAAATTTTGGTGAGTTTTCAAAATAAAGTGTACAAACTTGAAAAAAATAACATTCTACAGCCTAGTCTGTTTTGGTTTCTATTTTGACATGCTTCCTTAACCCTAATTTCCATCAAATTTTGAAAATTTTAATTTATCTATGTCTAGTTGTGATCTGAAAATTTTTACGTTATTTTTATTTAAACTCAATATTTAGTGAATTTTCAAAGTTAATGCGTTACAACCTAAATGTTTAGTAAAATTGAAGTTTTTGTTTTAAATTTTCTTTACGAGTCTAGAGCCGAACCACTTGATTTTAAACATCACAAAGAGTAGAACTATTATAAGAGGGGAATAGATTGGTTTTTCCTTGACGCTTGGTTCTATGCTTGCTTGGACATGAGGTTAAGACAGTAAGGATCAGGTCGAATAACTTGTCAAGTGTATTATGGGGCTTTAGGTCTACGTATGCAAGTAGGACACTCATACATGTTTCCTTATTTCCAGTGAATTTTAATCAGTAAATTATCTTAATTAGGTATTCTATTCTACGTACATTCGAGGATGAACCCACACAAGGTTAAGCTAGCTGGACATGAGGTAGGGTTTCCTGATTTCCCGATGATAAGGCCATGTCACTTTTAATCTGGGTGCTTATATAATACTATAAATATGAATATTATTGTTGCTTTTCTTGGTGAATATTATTTAATGTTATGTGAATATTATTATTGATGTTTCTCCATAGATAGTATTTGACGTTGGGTGAATATTATTATTCATGTGATTAAGCCTAAAATATTATTGTTATTATTTGTATTATTATTCCGCACAGATAAATAATGTTTGCACTGCATTACATATGCATCATAAATACAGTTGTGTTGGGTCTGTGTGTAGTTTAAGGTATATCTAAGGGGTGGAAGAAGGCTTTAGATTTATCTAAGTAAAAATAATGTGGAATATATTCAGGTGACTGGAGTAGGACTTGAATATATTGAGGTAATGGAAGCAGGGCCTCTAATGAAAAGTGAAAGATGAGAAATTCATAAACAAAAGAAAATTGGGTTAAGGGACGGATGGGCACTAGTTTATATTTTAGGGTATTTGGAGCCACAATGGTAAACCGTATGGTATGGGACATGCAGGCTCATTGCCCTAAGGTATGAATTAGTGGGATTAGAAGGAAGTGAGTTCATGGCATCACCACATATGCAAATTCATTTATCTAGTATGATTGCATAATTTTTGTATCTTGTGTTGTTTGATGCATGACACTTTGATTAACTGTGATAGCTGACCTTAAGGGGTTTGACGGTACTCTATTCGGCATTAGAATGCTCAACCCCTAATAGATTATGCAGGATTTAAGAAGAAGTTTGAGGAAGCGGGTTTCAACTAAGCTGTTGGGCTTTTGTTGTTGATTTGTGTAATTAATAATTGTAAGTAGTCAACCGTTTGATAAAAATCTTAGTTGTATTTAACTACGAGCTACTGCGACTCTGATTTTGTGTTGTTAAGTAAATTTGTATTATTTGTGGTTCTATTTCTCATCATATTATGGTTATAGGATTTTATTCTTATGACTATGGTATGACTCACACCATGATTCGGGAATATTCCTTATTTTCTAATCGGGTCGTAACAATCATAAACGTATTTGGTTTGAGAAAGAAGTATAGAAGTAGCGGAACGATGAGCTTACTATCCTAAAAAATAGTGCAAAGGACCAAGATCCTTAATAGGAAATAATTTGTCGAGATGAGAAATAAGTGCATAACAATCAAAGGCAAAGCTGTCGGTGATAATGATGTCATCAACATAAACAAGAACCACAATAAGAGATGATGAAGCCTTGATAAACATGGAGGGATCATATGCAGAAGAGACAAAACCCAAGCCAAACAAGGTATGAAATAACTCCTCATACCAAGCCCTTAGAGGCTGTTTTAAACTAGAGAGAGAGAGAGAGAGAGAGAGAGAGAGAGAGAGAGAGAGAGAGCGATTTAGCTTGTAGATTCCTGCAGGAAAGGAGGAATCAATAAACCTAGGGTGTTGTTGCATATGCACAGATTCCTTAAGATAACCATGAAAAAAATGCATTAAAGCCAAAACAAGACGAATGGTGACTGGCCTAGCCACTAGACTTAACATATCAAAATAATCCAACCCTGCTTGCTGATGAAACCTTTTTATAATGAGCCTTGCTTTATATTAATCAACAGAGCCATCAGGATTGTACTTAACACGAAACACCCACTTGCACCCTACTATATTGTACTCAGGTTGAAAAGGAACTAAAGTCTAAGTATTAATCTTGATAAGAGCATCCATTTCAGATTGCATGGCTTGCTGCCAATAAGGGAATTGTTGGCCTATTTGTAAGTAGTAGGTAAGGAATGTATTGTAGAAATAGGATCTAATGCATAAGGAATAGGGTGTTTAGTGGCAGTGAGAACCTTAGGTTTAAAAATACCATTTTTGGAATGTGTGACCATAAGATGAGAAGGAAGAGCCTGCAAAGGCTGGGAGGGAACTGGAGCGAAG
Organism: Prunus armeniaca; assembly: GCA_903112645.1. Lineage (NCBI taxonomy): Eukaryota > Viridiplantae > Streptophyta > Magnoliopsida > Rosales > Rosaceae > Prunus > Prunus armeniaca. The sequence goes on along the minus strand of CAEKDK010000005.1, from coordinate 5,817,083 downwards.
TTTGGTGGAGGTGAATGCGGGAAAGGGGTTGGGGAATTAGATAGCTGGGGTTGGAAAGGCAAAGGAATTGAGGAAGACAAAGCTGGAAGTGGAAGGGAAAAAGGTAGGGGATGGAACCGAGGAATAAAGGAAGGAAGAAAACAATAAGTTGAGGTGGTCAAGAAAGGGATAGGTAGTCTCATGAAACTTGACATGGCGAGAAATTTGGATTTTGTGGGTAGTTGTATCAAAGCATTTGTAGCCCTTGTGTGAGGGACTGTAACCAAGGAAAATACAAGGAACACTCCTAGGATCAAGCTTATAGGTAGTATATGGTTTAAGTCAAGGAAAACAAAGACAACCAAAAGGTTTTAAAAATGTGTAATAAGGAAAAGATTGGAAAACAAGTTCCCAAGGGAATTTAGAGGCATTAACAGAGGGAAGTATATTGATCAAGTACACACCAGTGGTAAACACTTCAGTCCAAAAACAATAGAGAATACTAGACTGAGCTAATAATGTGCTCCCCAAGATGTCGATGTTTCTTCTTAGCAATGCCATTTTGATGAAGGGTATGAGGGCAAACCAGGTGATGGGAAATGCCTTCTTTAGCAAGAAAATATTGAAAAGCAGTACTTAATATTCACCACTAGAATCAGATCGTAAAACTTTAATGTTGTGAGAAAGTAACTTTTCAATACGAGCCTTAAATGTGCAAAACACTCCAAACACTCCAGCCTTTGATATCATGGGATACAACCAGCTAAACTTAGTACAATCATCAAGAAAGAGAACATAGTAACGATATCCTAGAACAGAAGATGTAGGATAGGGCCTCCACACATTTGTGTGCATCAAATACTTGTCTAGAGGAGGTGCAATGTGAGAGAAAGAACTAAATGAGAGCCTAAAACTCTTGCCTAGAGGACAAGTAGTACATTGAAAAGTAGATACAGAATCGGAAAATTGTACTTGCTGAGTAGAAACTAGTTTAGTCATGATAGGAAGATAGGGATGACCATCGTAAGGCAAGTGGAGCCTTAGTAGCCAAACAAGCAATAAGGGTAGTAGTGGAACAAGCCTCAAACAAATAAAGGCCATTTTTAACTGGATCTTGATAGAGTATCCTCTCTATAGTAGAATCCTTAACCAGAAAACCAGTCGAAGTAAAAATCAGAACACAGTTATTATCACAGACAAACCAATATACAGAGAGAAGATTCTGAGAAATAGTAGGCACATAGAGAACATTTCGAAGCACATAATCAGAGGTTATAACATTGGACAACATAATAGAGCCAATATTAGAGATAAGCAAACTTGTACCATCACCAACATAGAAATTGTCGGAACCAGAGTAAGGCGCAAGATTGTTCAGAGCAGAGAGATCATAAGTGACATGGTTATTGGCACCATAATCACCAATCCAAGAAGTTGGAATAGGAGAATAACCAGAATAGGCATGCATAGCTTGAAGTTGTGATGGCAGAATGCAACCTTGTTGTTCATGCGTTGATAACAGTCAAGGGCTTGATGACCACGTTTATTGCATATTTGGCAAGGAACGCGATGAAGAGGGGCAAGGCATTCAAAAGGCAATGGTGTGGGAAGTAGTGGAACCGAGAAACTACCATGACCAGGAGAAGGACATGAACCACCACAAAGACCAGAATTGATATAGTATTAAATGTCACTGCCACGACCATGATGTTCACCACGAAAAGAACCGTCACGATGACCAGAGAAAGCACCACCACGATGATCAGAGGAAGAAAACGACACAACAAAGCCTTGAGGTGAAGTCTTGTGAAAAACATAAATCGATTCAGTCTGAGGTTGTTTACGCCTTTGAAGAAGAGATATCTCCTTACTCAAAAGAAGAATATGCAATTCATCAGGAAGGATTGGATTGATTTGAACCTTAATCGAGTAGATGAAAGGTTTTAAATTATTAGGAAGACCACGAAGCGTGTGATACACCAGATCAGCATCCTCAACTAAAGTACCATACACAACAAGAGCATCACTAATAGGACCCGACCCAAATTCCACTTTGGAATCTGTGTCGAACCATGTGTATGACCAACACCTGGCATGTATCTACACAATTGTCCAAGAAAACCGGTAGAGTCTCCCCTGAAAATTGAACATTTACCAAATTATTTTCACCTGTAAAAATCACAATTTAATATCTCCCAACTTTAACATGCACAATGCTAACGCACACACTTTACCAAATGGGCCTCCAACCTCAAATTCAACCTTACTAGGGCAATATCAATATAATCTACAAATTTGTTTCTTACTTTACAAATAGCCACAATTTCCAAAGCATAACTCAACCGTTTATTTTGCGGCTGCACCTAGGTTACCTACGTACCTTTACCGAGGGATCAAGCCACACGTAGTTCTTTCGACACGAAAACTATTTGAACCCATATGTAAGCACATGAATTAAATATTCCTTCACACTTTCCCAAAACCAAAGCTTCAAATTCTAATCAATCCGCTGAAACTCAAGCAAAAGATATTGATTTCAGAATAATCTTCCACCCATCACATATGTGCATATACAAATATATATATAATAGCTCATTACAGATAAGTAGAAAAACGAGAAAATTATTAAAATAACATTGACCACGTGAAACTAGGGGGACATGTAGTCAGCCCGAGAACGCATATCCTCCCAGAACTCGGAGGACACATAGTCATCCTGAAAACGCATATCCTCGCACCACACGATTCAGCCGTTCCCGAGACTCGTGGATGCATTATCATAAATGGATAGGCTGTTCCAAAGGCAACTGGGGAGTACTCCTGTGGTGGTTTGAAAACTATTTTTTGAAACTTATCATAAAATTCCTCTTATTCTACAAATCCATTTTCACAAATCCTTTTACCAAATCTTTTCTCAACTTTCCAAAATAAGTTCTTAAATAGATAACCAAAAATCTCTTCTTAAAACGAGAGCAATTCCATCATTCCTTAATTGAATTTGACCATGCATAATCTATCAAAAGTATTCTCAACTATATTTAAATATGTACTACATACTATTGAGTAAACTAGTATCTATAATTCATCGATTTCAAGCCACCGAGCATATATTTATATGTAGACATATAATTAGGCATTTAATTAATTCCTTAATCAAGCCATAACCCAGTTAACGAAGTCATTCTCAACTCCACACAATTAAACATAATATAATATGCTTCGAAAGTAAAAGCAATTGCAATAATTCATAAACATTTAATAAAACTCTTAAAGCATAATACCATTTTAAAACAACCATCCAATTACAATTACAACTACTAAATGGCCTCAACTAAGGTGACATAGCCCACTATCTAAGTCAACTGGGCTTATAGTGCCCACGACCTCAATTTGTTACATGACAATTCCTATTGGTCCACAACCAAAAATTAAACCCATCATAGAAGTCTCATCACAATCTAACGGTCTGTTTGACGTCGATTGCGGAATTGGACCAATTGGGCCCACAAGGCCCACAACCTCCGATTCCCAATCTGAATGTTCCTGTAAGTCCAACTTGGTCTACGTAACTTGTCTCGAGAGTTTGATCTCGATCGAGCGGTCAGATCACTCACGATCGCACGATCGGACGTCAACTTAGTACTTAACCCTAAAATCATTGATTCAAAGTATCCGGGACTTCGATTCTCGATCAACCAGTTCCTACATGATCCTAGAGGTGCAGAGAACAACATACTTGGAAATGGAGTCGATCTAAGGGTCAGAACATATCAGACCCAGATATCGCCTAATAGGCTTAAACCGTTCTACTATCAAACGATAACTGAATTCGAATCCGAGCATACCGTCATGCTCGGTACGACGTGGGAAGAATTCTATGACATAACTGCCTGCTACAGAGTGGCCCACACCCCGGCAACGCGTGGGTGGCTTGAGTAAATTTTGGAGGTCAGAAAATCTCCAAACTGCCGATCAAGACATATTCCAAAATATCCATCTCGACTGGGGGAATGTTTTTTGGTCTTGATTCCCAGCCAAAAACGAGCCGAAACTACCCAAAACTCATATCAAAAAGTCGGACAATTTAAGGGTTAAGAATCAATCTCCCAAACTCAAACTCCATCCATAATACATATACCAATAGCTAGAGCACAAGGAGAGGATGAAGACTGATGCCTGGATTTGTAGAAATCATCGCCGGAAACAGCATCTGAAAGTTTCGAAGAATCCGACCCTTTAGCGAGCTCCAACGCCTCTATCAATGGCTGTCAAGTCTGGGCTCCAGCTCGAACTTGATCGCCAGACTCCGGCTGTCAATTCCTGACCGGCCCCGTGCCTTGGCTTCACCCGACGCTGCCGATCTCCACCAAGTCGTCGCCCTCATCTCGTTTTGAGAGAAAGAGATAGGGCTGGTAGGGGGTCCACAAGCACCTTCTGCTCAAAACCAGTTTTGTTTCTATATTTTTAACAATTTTTGAATTTCCCAATATACCCTTTTAATTTTCAAACCTTTTTGAGTTCTTACAACTCGGAATTGAGCGTGCCGTGCGTTTACGAACTCGCTTCAACGAGCCCGACGCAATGGTGTAGCTTAATTCCCAAAATTCTTTCCTGAACAAAAAGTGACTAAAGTGACCATATTTCCAAGGGCAAAATTGTAATTTCACAATTAAATAAACTAAATAGATTAAATATATGGTTAAAATTGGGTCGGGGTGTCACAATCACCAAGTTCCTTGAAACGTTGAAGATACTCATACATAGACAATGAACCTTTGGAAATGGTCAAATTGATCTCACATCAAATTTTAACATTATGTGATTTTCTCATAGATTACCAAACGGGCTGGGCTTCCCAAATTTTTTTATAAAAAAATCACTTATCACCCACAAATAAATAATGCCAAAAGGGCACTAACTAGATATCGAACTCATTGTGAACATATATCATCATTTATGTAAGTTGAACCTGATACCTCTTCCAACCACGTGGAGATAAATACTAGTAGTCCAAAGACTAGTGTAAGAGGAGGTTAAACTCATAGTCGAGAAAGTAGTGGTAATTAAAACCATAAAAACAAATGAAAAGAATGTATGAACCTATCAACTCATTACTCTAATTTTAAGCTCATGCAAGATTACTTTAGCATTTAATTTAGCATCTAAATCTCAACTATTTGGAGCTAAAGTCATAAGGAGATAGAAGAAGAAGATCCGCAGTACACGTGGAAGGCGAGGAGGCGGTCATCTTTGGTAGGGAGGAGGGTACGGCATATTCTTGCGTGTATTAAGTCGTACAAAGAGAAAGCAGGATTATAAAAGCTTATCGACCTTATCCAGAAGCCATCATTGACAATTATCTCCAAGCCCTTTGATTTTTTTTTCATTTTTTTATATTTATTTTTGGTTGAAAATAATATATAAAAAATGGACGGCTCATATCTATCTGCCGGAATGTATCATCCAACAACATAATTTTAATTCCCGCGACCTCGCATGTCATGCTGTTGTGTGTTGCTTTCTTGTCAATAACAAAACGAAGACAATAACAAAATCCAATGACAAAAATTCAATATCCCAACTGACTTTTTTTTGGGGGTTTGAAATTTGGCGATATTTTATTGAAAAACTCACTCGGGGTTACAATATTCAATACTAACATTCCGTATAAAATTTGGAGATTTTGCAAAAATCATGAAGAATTTAATCTCCAAACATTCTCAATAATGTGCTTAATAGGATACCTATTCCGTTAGAACTTTGAATAGTTGAACTGATATGAAGAGAATCACTCTTAAAGAGAGGGTTTGAGTATCCACATTCATCGCCAAGAATAACTAGTAACTCCTCTCTTGGTTCTCAGTCTATGACACACAATGGTAACAATTTTGTTTTTAATGAACCACTAGAGTAACAATTGAATTGTCAATCAATTTGGATTTTTACTATTAATTGTGTAACAAAACTTAAAAACATTTTATTCATGATTTCAATGGAATTCATGTATCAGTTGCATTGCATGAAATCACTTTAGCATGTTCAACCAAAATTCAGTCACTACATCTCTTCAATTTAAAACCCACTTCTCAACCCACACCAAAAAGTTTAAGAACTCCCTTTTATATATACATTTTTTTAAACATGGATGCAAACAAAATTTAAACTAAACGGTCAAATCTAAAAGACAAAATATAACCTCTTTCTTTTCTTTGTTTCTTTTTTTGGGGTAAGAATCTAAATACCAAGTAATTTGTTTCCATGGAAAACAGAATTATGGAACAACTTGTATTGAGTTATAACTTATATGGTTCCACAAGCCGTTTATAATAACATAATATCATCATCATGTACTTGCAACTACAAAAGACAGATAGTGAGGGCTCATGACACCTTTTAGTTTGCATATACCACCAGATGCAGCCTAGGATCTGAAGAGCTAAGCCAGTGCTTTTAAATTCAGTCCTATGAGCCATATGTAAGCCTGAGTCGCTCTTTTAGGTAGTCCCCGCTGCGGATGGGAGGAAATCTGCAAGGATGATTCATAAATATTATCTCCAGTGTATCTTGATTAAAGCCAAACAGGAGAAGGAAAATATGTTCTCCTTTAACAAGGAAATGCAACAAGCCAAACATGAAATTTGAGGAATGCTTTACTCATGTTCTAATAAAACTTTCAATTCTGATATCCAAAATAACATTCATATTAATACTTCTTGATTGTGCTCTCCAGATCATTGTTCTGTTTGAAGGAAGATTTACTTGAATAAAGATGGAGGACATGCCACAAGAAAATAACAGCAGGCCTTTCAAACCATCCTATAAGTAGCTTTTAACAGTACCATTGCAACAGCGATTTAGAATAAGAAACTAAGGCAAGGACTATTTAATGGTCATGCTCTTGATGCACACTACTAAGTGGCATGTCCCAAATATCCCATTTTGGAAAAAGTAAAACATCTTGAAGTAGTATATGAGCTCTAGGGTACCCTCCCCTTGCAAGCCGACTTTGTAAGCGCAAGTATTACACGTGGGACATAACATTTGGTATCAGAAACAGGGTTCTACTAAGCAACTGGACTAGATTCCACTAAAGGAGTAACCAATAAGTTGGATTAAAATGCATTAGTATGATGTCCTCCTTGAACGTTGGTACATGGTAGGAAAGTGAAAGGCATCTACGTAATGGGGAAATGACTACCATCCAGGTATCAAAACCAGTATTGATAGAATGGACTGACAAGTATGTTAGGCATGAAAGCATGGTGGATTGTCATGTCTCCAATGTGGCATATTGAAACAATGGACAACTTACAAGTAGTATATGACCTCTTAGATACCTTTCCCTTGCAAGAGAATTTTCGATTTTGTAAGGACAAGTTCTACATGGCATGACATTAAGCAAAATGAAACTAAAACAGAGAAAAGCTAAAGAATTATTGGCATAAATGGAAGTGAAAATTGACACCAGGGAGGACAGTAAAATGGGGGGTTTTACCTTGGGGGTGATGCTTCACTGCAACAACTTTTCAGACATTCCACCACAAAGTCTTCATTGGGGTCTAAGAAGAATGCCACCTGAAAATATTGAGGCATTTTAATTCGACTCAATTATGACAAGATAGTTCCCTTGATGGAAGAGAGCAAAGAGCATAACTTAATGACTCAAAAACTAAAAACAGAAGGCCATTAAATTGCATATTTCGTGGCATTATAAGACAATTCAGTTTTGTTGCCTCTTATATAAATTAAGTTTGTCATTATCATTTTCAGCTTGCAACTAGCCAACTTCTCACTAGCATTTAGTTTAGAAATTAAAAATCAAAAGATACTACAACTTTATGTTTATTTAACAGGAAATGCTACCACATTGTCTCATGTCCAAGAAATTTTGTTCGACACTTTCAGAGCAGGTGCTATTGCAGATAGCACACAAAAAAGTTCAGCCCAACCATTTTCATAAGTTTTTTTTTCCCTTTTAAGGATGTCAAAACGTAGCACACTGAAAAAATTCATTGACTTGGAGGTTTGTCTTCTTCAATAGAATGGGAACTAATAATACCATTTCATTCTGGAGTGTAGTCATACGAAATGTTCTTAATAAGCAAGTAAAAATTGGACCAAAAGGTAAATGATTACAGAGTAGCGTTCTTGTCCTGCTGGCATCACTCTATGCAGTGTTGACCTACAAATAAATCACAGAAGAGAAAATTTATGCAGGCCTCAGGGTTCTAAATTTTAAAACATGTATAAGCTTGGTCAGAAGAAAATAGCCCTTCAAGTTAATAAAATAACAAATTACCTGAACAAACAATTAGTCCACCTCTCCAACATGTCCCCAATGTTAACAATGAATGCCCTACAGATTCAAAATTTGAACATCATCAGACAAAGTTACCCTCAGTCACAGATGCACTTCCGTAAACATGTAGGATGCTTGTAAGATAACCCAAAACAAATACCCTTCCTTATTAATGGTCAAAAAATAATAAAGCTATAGCGAGTGCTTAACTTTTAACAGTGTGGTCTAAAAGATAAATTTAACAAAGTCAATGTGACTCCATATATCTTATCAAATATGTTATGTGGGACTCTGCACATAAGTGATTAAAGAAAATATACAGTGGGCTCAAAATTGTTATACCAATCATACATCCATTTACACAAAAATTCATGATCTTGAACTTACCCATCTATGTGAAGAACATCTTCCCAGATCCGTGGTTGTTTAGATTTTTCCCTACAAACCTGTCAAAGTGTTAAAATGAACACCCAGCTAAGAATATCATAATTGAGTTTCACAAGGAATCATCAGGTGTTCGGTGACGACAACAATTGACAATTCACTATAAAAAAAAAAGAAGCATGCCTGAAGTCCAGGAACTCCATTTGATGCAAGGAGAGTGACCATCCCATAATCTGAATGAGCAGAAGCACCGTATATTTCTTCATCAGTTGATCCCAGTTGACCTAAATAATGTATACCAAGGCATGAAAGATAGAAAATGGAAAAAAAACTACCCTGAAATAAAACATTACAATAAAATAAATAAAATAAATTTAAGCGACACTAGTAATCAGTAAATTACAAAAAGAGAGACACCTATATTGAAGCTTTAGGGTGATATACTTCACCTGGATAGTGCAAAAGGCGAAGAACTGCTGTTGGCTTATTCAGCGCCCCCTCTTTCTCGAAAAACTCCTCATCCAGGTTCAACGCCAGGGCAATCAGTGAGATTAATCTTTTTCCAGTAGACCTGAGGCAGCAAATCAAGCACCAGGCATTCATAGACATTTATATAAGACGTTTGAAATAAAATTAGTATGAAGAAACCAATAAGCATACTAAATATATAATGAAAAGAATTGTGACAACAATTCTCACTAGATGTACAATGCTGGGAAGTAAAAATTGTTACAAGGAGACACTTACAGGACTTTTCTATAGTATGATTCCATTGTCGGTCTCCAAGATGGTAGGATATCTGTATATTTCCTTAAAGGGAACAAGATGAAAACAATGCTCAATCACAAAACTATTCAACTTTTTTAGGTTACCAAAAAAAAAAACTATTTACTTAAAAGGAATGTAACTCTGCATAAGAAAATTCATTGTCATGCTACCATAATTAACATTAAAGAAAATGCTTCCATACCTCCTGAAGGCCATTGATTCAAATTACTCCGAGTTAAGTCATCTAACGGTCCGATATAATAACTCTCTTTCGAGTCACCTGTTTCACATTCGACCCAAAACTAAAATCAACATCCTTTCTTCTTTTCCATTCAGCACAACAAATTAGATAGATAGTACACTTAAAGCATAATCCCATGATATATTTCAGAAAAAAGGAATCATTTTTACTTCCATCCCATTGTTACAAAGTGTAGATTCAACCAACATATTTGTAAATTATACTGAATTTACTTTTATTGTCTCGCTCAATCACCTACCATAGGCTCAGCCAAAACAAAAACAAAAATTCTTTAAAAGAAAAAAAGAAAAAATACCATGAGAGATTGGATGATAAGAAAGAACGAACCTTTGGAAGTGGAAGTGGGATCGAGGTTCTCGGAAAAGAGTGGGGTGTAACCTCTGTGTTGCTTGCGAGCCAATTTCAACTTGTCCTCCAATGGCAGCGAAAACAGCTTGCTGCTCTCCTCGAACACTCGCCCGAGCAACTCTTCCTCAACACCATGATTCACTAAGTAGAAGAAACCACACTCTATGCACGCCTGCATATTTATAAATTAATTATCTTCCTATAAATATAGTGCGATTCAATTCGACATAAAATAAAAATAAAAGGAAAACAATTTCTCAGTGAGAACCTGACGGATGGAAGTGGCGGAGGAGAGGGAATCTGGTGAGGACAAGTCTATGATAGGCAGGTTTAGAGCCGCTGTCATCTTCTTCTCCTCTGCTTTTGAAACTCAGTTTTGGTGGGACTTGGAGTTTGGGGAGAGAAGAAAGAAAATAGCCACCGGTGGCGAAAGCTGGAGCACGGACCGTCGCTGACTCCCTCCACAGTAGTATAAACGTTTTGGTTCGAGGAGTAAAAATTTTTTTTTTTTTTTTTTTTTTTTTTATTCTTAGTATGAGAGGGAGAGTTCGAATTTTTTTATTTTTTAGTATAAGCGATAATCTAAACTAGAGGGAAATGGGTTTCTCACACACACACAACCAAAATGTTATGGGAATTCGAACCTAAAACCTTTGCAAGTAAAGGCCATTTTTCACTGGGCTAGACCTCGTTAGCTACCAAGAGAGTTCGAATTTAGGACTTATTTGAATATTTTTAGAGTGTCAATATCATTAAAAGTTAAATGAGAATTTCAATATCTTTAGAAGCTAAATTTGAGAGTATGTGTATCACTACTTTAAACTGAGAGTGTCATTATCGCTAAAAGCTAAAGTGAGAATGTTAGAGTGCCAAAATTAACATTCTAAAAGAGTGTCAATATCGCTAAAAATTAAATGAGAATATCGTTGACCAAGAAAATAAGAGAACATTGTATCAATAAGCTAAATCGAGAGTGTCCATATGTCGTTCAAACTTAAAATGAGAGTGTCAATATCGCTAAAAGCTAAATTGAGAGTGTTAATATTGTTACTTACTTTTGTTACTTTGTTAGTAGAACCCAATGGTAAGGACAGATAGCTCTTGTACATACAAGATTTAGAAACAACTTCTAAAAAAGCAACAAACAAATGAGCTTTGTAACCCAACGAGTACTTTTCTCTATTTCAACATAAATGCTACAAAAGTTCTTCTTACTTATTTGAAAGCATGTTGGCACTAAGAAAAAACACATCCTTAATTACAAATTCTCAAGATACTAATCAACCATTTCCATCAAGGACATTGATCATTACCTAGACCATCGTTAAATGCATACAAAAGATGTATGCAAATCCTGAACGACACAGTGCAATCAGTATTTCTTTGGTTAATTGGACATTATCATTCTCATCCACAAACGCGCACCACGTTAAAATACATCTTAGCAAAATGTTGAAACTACCAAAAGCCTTTTGCCTCAGGCTCTCTCAGCATTGAGATTACTTCAATGGTTCAAAATTCTCACCGGGTTTTCACAGTTTGTAGCCGGTAGAAAGCTAGAAATTCATCTCTGATCAACTTGGAAGCAATTGCAGGAAGAAATGGAGATAACCCATCAAATTAGGCATCTGATATAAGCCTCACTTCACAACTATTAAACAGTATTATGTATACTATAATTACTTGCCCTCCAAAGGGAACCCTTGAATTCAATCAGCATGAACCCCATGTACAATAAACCAGCTTTGTTCTCTATAGCCCTTGAAGGCCGCCTTCTCCCCAAACCGTACTAAGGAAAGACCACAGCGGGATATGGATTCCATTTTGAAGTTTAAAACGAGCAGCTGGAAGATCTTCATCTCTTGGAAAATCTGCTTCTTCTGACTCCCCTTGTAGTACTAGTAGGGGTATGATGAGTGATGTCAATGGCTTTCTGTGGACTCTGCTCCTCTTCCTCGTCACTGGTTTCATCAGACCTCCATCTTGGTCCATGATTCAAATTTCTGTCCTCAATTCCAAAACTCTTTTCTCCATAGCTGAATATTAAGAAAAAAAATTTGTATTAAAAAGAAATAAAACACTGAAATGAATGTCAATGTAAACCTTCTCAAACAGTTATACCACACAAGTAACAAAGTAAACGAGATTTTAATGGGGCAGGCGAAATGAAGGGAAAATAAAAAATTTGAACACTCACCTCAAGGAAATGTCCATTGAGTCATCCTTGGAAACCATATCCCAAGGTCTATCATCCCTATCTGGATAATATGCCTTACTGGACACGCGATGCGGGTTCATTGCAGAATCTTTAAACTGGCCATTGTTGCTGCTTGGTGTAGTTACTGGATTAGAATTAGCGCTGTAGTAGTGTAAAGGACTTGTATTTCTGAAAGGGTTGAAGCTCCTGTTCTTTTCGGTTTCTGGTGACATCTTATCATATTGATTGTCCTGGAGATGGCTATTTGAAAGTAATTTAAATGAACTCCTGTTCCCACCCTTAACTGCTGAGGAGGGAGTATCCCAATGAATTTCAGGAGTCGATGCATCCTCAAAATTGAAGGACTTGTTTATGCTATTATCAGGCTTCCATTGCATTTCAGAAATGGTAAATAACCTTTCATGCAGAACTGAAGAACCATGGTTACCTAGGTCAGAGCGATAACTGTCAACTAACGCCACTCTTTTTTGGGGGGTTTCAGATATTGAAGATTTCCAGGAAGGATTCATGCGATCCATCCATAAAGCATGAGAAATATCAACGGACGAAGGAATCAGTAAACTAGTTGATTTTGACACTTGCACCTCAGGAAGAGGACATGTTGCTGAAATTTCAACTTCGCTAGAGGTGGCACCAGATATCTCAAGAAACTTTCCAGCCTTTACTTGTTGTCGTTGGACTTCTGGTAGCAACTCCATGCATTTATCCTGTTCATCAAATGCATCTAATTACAAAACAAGGAAAGCACCATGTACCCGCAAAGAGACTCACTCCAGTATGCTTAAATCAATGGAAACAATTATGCCAATGGCTTGTTCCTAAGGATGCAATCACTGTCTGATTGTCATATAAGAATGTTAACATTGGGGTCGAATAAGCTGCTTGTAACCAGTTCGGTTACATATTGCATTACAAATGACTTAAATATCAAACCTAAGAATAAAGCAAAGAAAATCACATGGTCAATGACTATACCCTCCACAAATTAGGTTATTAAAGTGGCAAAGGTGTCCTCATACGCTCTTGAAAAATTAAACAACTTACAATTAATCCTGTTCTCCAGCCACTCATTGATCTCATTCTAGATAAAACTTCTTCACTGACAGAATTCTTTGAGATGAACTCCTGCTCCGCGTTTTTAAGTATTTGATCAACATGGTAAGCTTCAGAGTACCGGTAGCGCTGAAATGGCATAAGGAAGGAAAATGGGCAATTTTATGTCAGAAAATCTCAACACAGAACTTGCTCTTTTAATAGAACTAACTACTGAGAATATCTTCAATAAATAAGTAGATAAAACAGTCTACAAACTAATAATATAAGAAAACCAGATGACATAGTTCAAAAAATAGTGACTCCTTAAAGTGCTTAAATGCCTCAAAGGTAAATGCAAAGGGCCTGTGATCCCTTCCATTTGCAAGCCGTCCTGAACTACACAAAAAATTGTGGAGAGAGCTGCATCAATAATGATATGCATAATCAAACATTGTTGACTTTCATAAACTTTAAAGCAAGCATTTCTCACACCATTAACTGGCCCCAAATGAACATAAATTCTCAAGCTTTAAACGTATTATGAGCTACAGAAACTGCCAACATAAATGATGATGCTTTTCTTAAAGGTTACAATGCATAACAGCATAGCACTAGTAAGATGCTGAACCAAAATACTCGATTTTGAAGTTAACAATAAAAATAGATAATAATTACCTGAATATAGAATACGACAAGAAGGCTTCCAATAATTGAGGAAGGATCATCAATAGTATAATCTAACAAGCACTTATGGAGATGTTTCTCTTCATCAGAATTCCATGGCAACTCTATCATTCGATCTACCATGTTCCTTCGTATACAAAGGACACAAATTTCAGTAACCAATATCTCCACCCAGTCTTCCCAACCCCTATATTTGAATGTTGAATCATCAGTTACATCACCAAATTGTCCACACTTCAACTTCTTCTCCTTGACTTTGGTGCAAAGCATTCTTTGATGTATAAATGCTTCGGTAAAAAGTCCACACTCTACCCTTACCCGAACTGCAGTTACAGCCTCACTAAGTGAAATTGGTTTTGATGTACCATCACGCCCGGACCATCGTAAAACCGAAAGGGCTGTATCAGGGTTCCCCCTTTCTAGTAGTACTTGTGCAATCTTAGGATGAGTTGCTGGGCCTGAGATCTCTGGAAGAAGGTGACAAGCTTCCTGAGAAATATATTATAAAGTCAAATCAAGCATTAAAATGAATCCGGGACTAAATAATCTAATATCAAACAAAAAGCATAAATTTGAACTGCCTTCTACAAATAATAACAACTTGCAACAGCACTAGAATATTTCCTGGTTTTACCCCCAATCAAAATTTTCATATACATCCTATTAGCTTGGATAAACATTATACGTAAACCAATTAATTTTAATTATTTAAAAAATAATAATGGACTACTTTGAACTCAAACAAGCAGCACCACAACAGATAGAGTCAGATCTGTCTTATTTAAAATAAAATAAGTAAATTACATTTGACTCAAAATCTTATTTGATATTCTCAAGTCGCAATCTCTTTTCCTAGATTAGCAAGGACTGGAGAAGAACCCTCCCCCTAGAATGCCACAGCCTGACCATAGACATACGAATTGAGCATAAAATTTGAATTAAATAATGTCACTGAATCTTGAACACGAATCTTATGGCATTGACCATTGAGAGAGAAAAACTGGCATTCAAAAGGAATAACCATCTGGAAAAATTAAGCAGAACTTACCTGCAGAGCCTCATCTGTGTGATCATCCAAGAGATAAAAAATTAAGGATTCCAATAATAAATGCCTGGGTATGCCAAAGGTAGCTCCAAAATCCTCTACAATGTGTCTCCATTGCTCATCAGGCATTGTCCAATGCCGATCAAATAGGTAGTACAGAAACTGTTATAGATTAAGGAAATACAGATATCCCTGGAGGTGGGGGAGGGGGGAATTCAGGAAATGCACAATTAAAAGAAACAAACAAAATTCAAAGAAAAAGAAAGGATACAATTGCTTGCTTCGCAACCACCAAATCTGAACTACCACATAGAAAAAGTATATCAACAGCAGCTCGAACATTTTCAAATGGATAGCATCCTGCAACCCCCCCTATCTCAGAACTGAAAATTGATGAGACTCCATCCTTCTGCAAAGATGCAAGTTTTAATTCTTCTACCAGTTTCACTGTATTTCCCTGCTCAATCTCCAGATTTACCAGGGCGTCTTCAATAAACAGGGTACCTTCCTGTCCCGTGGGCTCTTCAGAGTTATTTACTGCATCAGGCCAAGAACGCTTAATTGCAGCTGACTTCCTTTCCCGTACAAGAGAACACCACAATGTGAAATTAGCATTGCTAGGCCTCACATTCTCAAGGAATTCATGTCGTAGACACCATATCATGGCCTCCATATGCTGAAAATAAAAAAATCAAATGTCAAACAACAATTACAAAATATTTGCAGACATATAGGAACTTTATTGGCAACCTGGTCTCTTTGGAAATCCATAATTGAAAAGCGTATAGAAGAAAACGTGCAAGATTCAACCAAACTCACAAAGTAATTAATATTATAAAATACCAAAGATCACTGGTAGCAATCGTGCTACAATAAATTTTAAGGAACACGAGTAAAATATGCAACATAGAAAACAGTTTATCTTTCTATAAACTAAAGTCTGATATGCTGTAGCTTCTTGTGCTTTCAAGGGCTTCGAAATTATTATAGCTAAAAATTTAGTACTACCTCGATAGTTTAAATTACAAACTATTAAAAATTAGAAAAACTGAAGCATGTATAATATGATATCACGAATCTTTTTGGTTCTTAAAAAGAAACAGTTTGAGAAGGTTCAATTGTCCAAACTGAATTTCTAGATCTGCGGATTTCAACATCAAGCTCTAAAATTAAACAATTTTTTGTTGGCAATTATGTTATGTAATTATGTATAATAGCAAGTATCCTCACACAAATAAAAATCAGGTGACACCATCACGAAGAACAAAAAGGGTAAACCATCATAGCAACGACCTGCGTTGTCTTCAATATGCTCTCTTGAAGCTGGTGCAAGTCTTGAAGCTGAGCTGAAAGAGAGCCCTTAAAAGATGAATCCAGAACATCAAGCACATTAGATATGCCAGCCAATTGTGCTGAGAACTTAAGAAGTGCACTCAACATAGATTTCATCTGTTCTGTTTCAAGATTATCTTAGGATAATATATTAAGAAATACAAATCATTCAAATATGAAAAGTATACATGAGCAGAAAATAACATATTTCAAAAATATTGAAAAATGATATAAGGATACAAATGCCTTGAAGTTCTGTGATGATGTTCTGGAATGTTCGTTTGCACCAATCCTTAACAACCACTTCATCCAATAAAAAAGCAATAACAGGATCACTGGACACTGCACTTTCATCCAAACAAACATCTGTAACATCTGTTTAATCTATGTCAAAGAAAACATATGAATAACACAAGTGACAGTAGAGTTTCAAGAAAGGCAAAAGTTCACTAAAGGATACAGTGGCATATCAAAGAAACTAAGTTATTCTCCAGGGCGACATCAAATAGAGAATAAAGACGTTGGACGTCAGCAGATATATGCTCCTCCCCATCCTCTTTCTCTTGAAATCTCTTTTTGGATATAAGGCGAGCTTCTGAACACTGATCGTAAAGACGACGACGTAATTTTTTGCCATTTTTTGGTATTGGAATTCTACAAATTGGGCAGACATCACACCGCTGGCTACACTCTGCACATAATGAAGCATGTCCACAAGAGATGAGCACATCCATTACATATCGCCCACAGCTTCTCAGGTCTCTTGTTGCCCGACAGCGCTCAACTTTAGCCTCATTGCATAAGTCAATCAGATCAATAGATGCCAAGTGTTCCAATGCTTCCTGAAAAATTGAAATTAAGTACATGCATTACATTTAACAGGTCCCTAAACCCTAAACCCTAAAACTTCAGTAGTCAATCTGCAGTCGTCGCTGCAGATTTGGAAAGGAATTGAAATGAGGTAAAAGCAAAAAGGCACCTGAAGATCTTCGGGGAGGTAAGGGTGGTTTCGTAACATTGATATATTGAGGGTTGGGTTTGTTCGATTCAGTGGGGTAGGGATGAGGTTTGTGGTTGGTGAGTGGGGATGGATTCTGTAGTTGAGTGAGTTGTGAGATAAATGAGAGAACAAGAGAACAGAGAAGAAGAAGAACAAGAGAGGAGAAAAGAAGAGACGTTGAAATGCTAGGGTTTTGAGTGGGAAAGAGAGGTAGGGGGTTAATCTGCCCAAAAGAAGAGGTAGGGTTATTCCTATTAGTTAGCTTCAGCCTTAGTTAGATGTGAAGTTCGGTTAGATGTAAAATTGGGCTGAATGGATTTTAAAATAATTGGGCTTATTGTTAAATGTATAAAATATTGGGCTTAATTTTCTTTTGGGTCAAAGTAGCAGTTCATTCAAGACCCACCAAAGGGCTAGGAACACTATATCAGAGTCGGGCTAAAACACCCGCAAAAGAACCCCCCAGAAATAAAACCCATGAACAAATCTGGCTAAAACTAAAGTGCACTAATAGAATGAAGATCTTAAACCTGAACTAATCTAAGAAAGCAAAAAGGGCATAAAGCTAACACAATGGAAGTAAAATACATCACAAACATAAAAAAAAACCAAAGGATAAGGATCAGGGAAAAGCCGCACCACCCTTGACCAGTCACCAACGTCAAATCGCAACCACAGAAAAGGAACCTGTAACCAAAACAAATGATGAAAAATAGTGATGGATACGTCATCACAACTACAAACAACGCTACCATAATTCAAGAGGTAAGTGTCAAATGCACTTTAAAAGCATCGTCAACTCCATAAGTGTCACTGATGTGAAGCAGAGACACAAGGGTAGAAGACGAGCTGCGTATTGTGGTAGAAACTAGATGTCGAGACCTAACAACCAATAAAAGGTGGAGCAAAGGTAATTCAGAAAACTGCGCCAAAATGGGATTTTTGATGTACGAAACTCTCAAGGGAGACCTCACCCCTTGATAGTACCATGGTTAATCTTTGTATCATGGTTCTCCTGTGGCTGTTGGCCAGCCACCACCACCATCCATAAGAGAAAATAGTTAATTTCTAGACTTCTTCAATCGTAATTCCACCACATCTAGCTTCTTAAATGGACTCGCGTCCACTTCACATAACTGATTTTCAGATACCCGGTTCCTACAATTTTTGGTGGCCTTTAGGGGACCTCTACATCCAATTTTTCCCCTGCTAGAAAATCATATAGAACTTCCCATAACATGGTTATGACGAAATCTTTTAGTTGAACAGGTGGGCACGACAATCCAATTTTCTTTGCCAAAGTGTATCCATTGTGCATGGATTGCAGAGAAGGCAAAATGATTTTACCCATTTCGTACAATTGCAGACTAGTGCTTTTTCACTACCCACCAAACATATTGGAAGTGACAACACAAGTAGCATCTGCGTAGGAAGTATGGGTACAAAGAGAAAGAATTAGATCATTGTCAAACTTAGTGGAGTCCACCAATTAAATATTTGCTTCATCTCCCATATTGTCAGGGGGGAATTTCTCACGCCTTGGCACCAACGCATGGCTCAATAGAGAAGTGGAATTATCCCTTGACAATGACATGGATGGGCACTAAAAGAAGATTGGTGCATTAATGCGAGAGATATAGGATACCTATACATGTGAAGCGAAAATATTATACGGCTCTGATAGGCTCACATGACCGCATCCTTTCAGTCTCATCCTGCCGGTAGATACGATAAGAGTGCTCAAGTGTGTGTTGGCAGCCATTTCCAACATTGTCGAGTTGTGACATAATAGGTCAGCCCTCACGAAAGTGTCGTTCGACTGTCTGATCACCTTCATGTCCACTCTCCAGTGTCATTGGGATGTCTCGGGCTCTACCGGTCGAGACTACTTCGCAGGATGCGCAGAAGAAATAGGAGTGGGACCACAAACAACATCGGTTCCCATCCATACCCCAAAATTGGGTCCATCATTTTCAACCACTGGACA
The DNA here is from genome assembly GCA_903112645.1 of Prunus armeniaca. Lineage (NCBI taxonomy): Eukaryota > Viridiplantae > Streptophyta > Magnoliopsida > Rosales > Rosaceae > Prunus > Prunus armeniaca. The sequence continues at coordinate 5,797,742 of CAEKDK010000005.1, read as the reverse complement.
CAAAGGGTGATTGCACATGCTTTCAACCACTGGACACAAAGGGTGATTACACTACTGACAAAAGCGACGGAGGCCTTTGTACCGGAATGTGACCCAAGACCGAGCACTCTTATGGCTTGGTAGCCAGAACCCATGTTGAATGAGACATGATGTACCAAGCTGGACCCGCATATGAAGAAAACCACGCATACTAGTTTGATTTGGGTCATCCATGGAAATAGCACTCCCAATTTTTTTTTGCTATGATAGTTCCGTTTTTGGCATTCATTTGACCAAGTGGGTTCCTATTAGCTTGGATCCAAAATGAAGCCAAGTAAGGGTTGATGTCCTCCAAAAAACAAGCATCAGGCCATGGCTGCACAAATAAGACATGGTCATGCACAAACCAAGGTCCCTTATCAACCAACTTCTTTGTTACCTCCTTATAGTCAATGGTAATAACATAGGCCTTTTTTTTAGCCGACGTTATTTTGATGTCTTCTAAGTGAGCAAAGTTTATCCACTCCCTAAAGAGAGCAATTTTTATCCCACTTGTGATAGGTTCCATTTCAGCAATGAAGAAACCCGCTAGAGTGATGCCTTATCGGGTATCAGTAAGGTTTAAACTGCGTTCAAGGTGGATGTGAGATGCCCAGCATCATTGAATTTGGATAAAATTTCATAATGAGCCTTGCATATACAACCTTTCTAGCCTAAATATGGGTGTTAGAAATTCAAGCATATTCATATGTGTATTTCAAAATTAGTTTATAATTTGAGGTCCAAAACCTTTACTAATAACATGCTTCTGATAACATACTTAATCTAATGAAACCATTAACTTCTTGTTGCTCTTGTTCTTCTTGGGTTTAGTCGCTCTCTTCAGAGTTTGGTCAATCTTGCTATCTTCTGAATTTTCATAATACAAACAATGTTAGCCAGTTCCGTCTTGAAAAACAGCTCATTCATCTCATTATCACACTCCACTTCACTTGACTAATTAGGATAGACAACATCTGAAATTACCTATAGGATGACTAAGAATGCCTATAGAGGGGTGATAGGCCAATTTAAAATTATAATCAATAATAAAAATAAACTTCAGCAGCATGATTGATATGGCTTATCAATTCTAAAACATGTAGAGTATAAAATAAAAAAACACACAGAGAATTATTTTACGTGGTAAAACCCCACTTTCGGGGAAAATCCACAGGACACCTCAATTAAAATAAATCCACTATAAAACTATTATTATAAGAAGTACTCACACACTTATCCTACACACATTCTAGATAATTTTACCAACTTCTTTATAACTCAACTTCTGTTATGGAATGATCTTTCGACACTCCTTATGTTGAACGCAATATTGGTCACAATTGCTTCAAACTAGCCAAAGAAAAACCGTCATCACGGTCTTGGTACCCATAACCATATAAGTCACCGAATACACAATATGAATGTATTTGATCAATCACCAAGTAAACATGAATCACTTGATGACTTGTCTCAAAGTTATGCACAACAGCTTTCTTAGGAATTTTAGATGCTCACATACTAATCTTGAAAGTCATGAGTACCAAAGAGAGGCACCCAACCTTTTATGTCACATCCTAGGATCGGCTTCGCTATAGCACGATATTGTCCTCTTTAGGCCCCCCTCTCTGCCCTTATGATTTTGTTTTTGGGATCTCACAAGCAACTTCCCAGTGGGTCACCCATCCTGGGATTGCTCTAGCCCCAACTTGCTTAACTTCGGAGTTCCTATGACTCCGAAGCCAGTAAGCTCCCAAAAGGCATCGTGCTAGATGGAGGTGGGCATGTATATATAAGGCATATCACCTCATCTCCGTTGATCGATGTGGGATGTTACAATCCACTCCCCTTAGGGGCCCGATGTCCTCGTCGGCACACTCATACCACAATACAGAGTGGCTCTGATACCAAATTGTCACATCCTAGGATCAGCTCCGCCATAGCACGATATTGTCATTTTTAGGCCCCCCTCTCTGCCCTCACGGTTTTGTTTCTGGGAACTCATAAGCAACTTCTTAGTGGGTCACTCATCCTAGAATTGCTCTAGCCCCAACTCGCTTAACTTCGGAGTTCCCATGACTCCGAAGCCAGTGAGCTCCCAAAAGGCCTCGTGCTAGATAGAGGTGGGCATGTACATATAAGGTACATCACCTCCTCTTTGTTGATCGATGTGGGATGTTACATTTTATGCAAAAGAGGTTTTCACTTTGAAAAGTCTAAGTGCAAGAAAGCACGTGACTTTTCATCAATATCATATTTGATTCTTTTAGGATCATAATCCAAAACATCATCTTTTGCACAATCTAAGAAAGAATGTCTTTCACTAAAATTAACTATTATATAAGGAAATATTATCTACCAAGATAAATCAATTAGACCAATTAGGTAGGAGAGGACTTTAATAGAACAACGTGCCCTCCAAGTCATAAGAGGAAAAGTAAAGTTTTAACGATAATCAAAATAAGGTCCAACTATAAAAGTATTCTCAAGAGATAAAATCTAATCTTATTAAAAATAAAACGAACACATAAGCACTTGAGTCAAAATGACTCCAACTAAGAATCCTATCATGAATGCATAATTATGTCACGATTTACCTTAAATCAATTTCATCATATCGATCAAGTCATACTTCGAAAATCCAGGTTTGAATTTGTTGAGCCAAAACTTCCAGTAAAAGATATTCACACACTAATTCCCGACCTATGCTATAGTTTAGGAAAT